>JARBWK010000002.1:15788668-16089865 GCA_030556195.1 Anolis apletophallus | reverse complement strand
CAAACAGCAAGCTGTAGTCCAATTACGAAAGCAAAGTTCCAAAAGATAAATCCAAAAGCAAACGTGGCAAAAGGCTAGGCAAATTCCGGATTGCCCCCGGGAACAAAGCAGGGTATCAGCAGCAATGCGAATCAATAACAAGGCAAAGGTCTAGGTCCAAGGCGAAGCAAACTAGGCTCCGTGGTTCACTCCGCCACGCCCTTCAGATCAGACGTGGCCGGAGAACTGAGGATCAGTTCCCACGGGCCGTTTTAATCCTTCGGCCGGGCCCCTCGACGATCTAGGCCCGGCGTCTCCAGTCTCTACTTTCCGAACGGTGACGGTCTAGGGACAGATGCCAGCTCCTCCTGCCCTGCTCTATGTCCCTGCGTCTGTTATGGAACGGCCCCGCTCTTCCAGTTCAGTATCGCTATCTCCTTGAGAAGCAGCCTCCCGAACTTTCCCATCCTGCTGGCGGCCTCATCCTTGCTCAGCCAGGTCGGGAACCTCGCACTTGGGGTCACTATCTCCGCTATCTCTTCGCTATATCCCGTTGGCTGCCTTCCCCCTTCCCCGGAGAAATTGCACTGGGTAGGCTAAGCCTCTTTGCCCCAGGACAATAGGGCAAGGCGCTGCTGATGACTTGCTCTGGGCCTGGCTGTCCGAGTCCCCTTCAGCTATGGATTGACAGCATGGACCCCAACCCACCTTCCCACGGGCAGTGACCTGCGGACGCGGGCCCATGATTCTATAGTTACTTTTGCCCATGTGATTGTACTCTTTGTTGATACATGACACTCATTCCATAATTTGTTGAAAATTATGAAAGTGCATTATGCATTATGCATCAACATACATTATTTGTATGGCTGCACATGGTTAATTGTTGCACTGATGAGGGGTGACTGATGACCTCTCCAGCCAGGCTGAAGACGCAGGTAACTGGACAGCTGAGGTGTTTCCAGGCAATCGTTGCCAGATTTGCCAGCCACACATGGGTCTGGGTCAACCAGATGGCCAACTGATTGGAGACTGGACCCTCTGCTGGCTCCTGAAATAGCGATTCACGGACCTCTGGGTCCGCCCCCAGCCTGTTTGAGTGGAGGGTGACACAGAAAGCATTACAATGAAGCATTGCTGCAGCTGCTGCCATTGTCGCCTGGTGGCAGAGGGGACAGCTGATCTAGTGCAATCAATGCAACCTCCAGATGTGCCAGGGACTACTTCCCACCCTGAGACAGTATGTGTCTTGTTGTTGACATTCCTTTCACCTGGACATGACGCCACATATCTTGTTTGTTGATTCTTCTGGTGGCCATGTCTTTAGACAAAGAAGCAACTAGTTTTAGTAAAATTGGCTATCCTGAGCAAATAGCAAAGGGTTTCTTCATGAGTAAGCTAGGTCCCTAGAAAATTCAGATTTCCAGGGAGAGATTTTCAGAACAACCTGGTTGAAATCTATCAACTTTTTCTGATTGATCTCCAAACTTAACAGCCAGCAGATGCATTTAAAGATGGAAGTCAGAAGTTACGTGAAGCAGGGCCCTGTCACACCTTCTTACCACACCAGGTACTTTGATTGTATTTTCCTGAATGGCAGGGGGTTGCACTTGATGGCTCTTATGGTGTCTTCTAACTCTCTGATTCAAAGATTCTTAGCAGGAGGAGACTTCAAAAACATAACTTTCCTGCACCCTGATTACTAATAGAAACAGAAGTCCTTTGCTTGATGCAGCTGCTGACTGTTAAGGAAGGTTGTGGGGGCATTACAATTATAAACATGAATACCAAACACTTATGAATGTGTAAGTTGACCTAGCGCATTTGGAACCACTCATCAGGATGCCAATCATTATTTGAACTGCATTTATTATTCTGAAAATTATAAGCAAGAACAAGTCTTAACTCTTTATTTATTTCTTTATGAGATATTTGCAACTCCCATTTAATCCAGTTATTAATCTTGAGAAAACATGAAACTGTAATTGATAATTAATAAACCTATACATAAATAAGCCAGAATTTGTTTGCAACACATTTGTATCTCTATCGGTTCATGGCTTGTTTCAACCTAACCTTGAAGTAGCTTGTAATTTTATTGGGCATTTGGTTTTATCTTCAGACATTTGCTTGAAATATTTAATGCTGTTACACTGATTTTGTTTGAGGTCTAGACTTCACAGATATAGTAGCTGTGGACATGAACATTGGATTGATGACACTTGTACTGCTAAGACATCATCCCTATGGAATTCTACCACATTTGGAGTATGATGATGTGCTATAGTTCTCCGTCATGGAATAATAAATACCTCATGAAACTGAAGATCTTGGACTTCCATAGGCTACAACCATACAAGATGAAGAAATATCAAATTGCTCTAATTCTGCAATATGAAAGGGACCCTGATCCATTTCTGATTTGAGACTAGAGCCAGAAAAAAAGAACAAAATGCATAATTCCACTAGGTAACACATGGCCAGTATGATATGTTATATTTGGCAGTTAATTCTCTACAGTCTTTCATCACTGTTCTTTCCACCCGTCTATTTCTGAAGATATTTGCTTCGGGTAATCGTCTTTTAACCCATCTCTAATTAATACTTCACCTAATCTTCTCATAATACTGCTAATTGCTCACAAACAGGCCATTTAATCAACACTGTGCTAGATGAGAAAGCTTTATTCTTAATACACGTTAGTGTTCTGACATAGGGCAAGCTTTGGCGAGCCTGCCCCAATTGCTTTGTTTCCATGTAATTTAACAGCAAGACATTATTTTCTCATAAGAGGTGCTCTCTCTTTTTTCTATTAATGAATAAATTAACTAAAAAGGTTAATCTGCCTATGTGTTTAGGAAACATTTTGCAAATTGCTCTCAAAATAAAAAAGGTTTAATAGTAATTGGAAATCATTGAAAACCATAGAGCAATTAACTCTATTTTCACACACACACAAAATATAATCAAAAGAATGCCAATTATATTCGGTTTTGGGGGCCAGATGTGTGGAGATAGTCTAAACATGGCAAAACATAGGACAGGAGATGGCTAGAGTCACTAGGTTACATTTTGTAGAATTTTCAGAGGCTCCATTGATTCAGTTAATAAAAGAGCAATAATTATGAAAAGGCTTAGTATGATTACTATCATTGTAATAAACACCCAAGTGAGCAATAATGTACTGCCACTTATTAAACAAGTTTGTCCTCTTGATTTCTAGCAGAGAAGGATTGAGGCTGTATTCTTCTCTTCAAAGCAGAGTAGCAGCCTTAATTCCAGTTATGGAAATTGAGAGAACATTAAACTCTTGTTAAAACTGAGGCACTTTTACTTTAGAAGCATGCTGAATTAGATGGCAATTATATTCACTGGAATTTATATTCCAGTGAATATAAATACAGATACCTCTATAAATATGAGCTGCCACATACAAAACTTCATCATAAGAAGTATATAGAAGGAGGTGCTTCCTATTAGAGTTGGCTCTCTATATTTACAGATTTTGCATCCATGGATTCAACCTTTCACAGCTTGAAAATGTTTCCTGAAACAAAATTCCAAAAAGGCAGCGTCATTTTTGCCATTTGATATAAGGGGTCACCATTTTACTATCCCATTGTCTATAATGGGACTTGAGCATCCATGGATTTTGGTTATATTACCCACTGGGGAAAACATTGTGAAATAATTCACACTTACATATAAAAATGAAATGTGAAAAACACTTGCATCCCTTCGGAATGCACATAGCTCTTGATATCAGCCCTCAGTGCTAAGGCCATGAGAATCTCAGGGTGCTGAATAATATTAATAATAATAATAATTATTATTATACCCCACCACTATCTCCCTGAAAGGGACTTCGAGCAGCTAACATGACGCCAAGCCCTTCTAAAATACAATACAACACAACACAGTAAAATACAAAACAAAATAAATCAATAATAATAATAATTAAAAAGGAAAAAAATAATAACAATACACTTACAATAACAAATGAAATGATACAGAAAATTCACACACAAGAACCAAATAGAATGGGCAGGCCAGGTGGGAACGATAAAATGATTTTTTTTTAAAAAAAACCCTGGGTGAGATAGGAGTAGGAGATAACAAATGAGGGGCCCCAAGAAAATAAAGAAGTGGGGACAAACTTGCATTTTAGGATGGGGGAAAAGTGCGACATAGGGGAAAACTATAGATGGAGCAACACAACTGGAGACAGTTTTATTTTTCTACTAACTGTACCCGGCACACGTTGCTGTGCCCTATTTAGGAGATGCGAGAAAGTCTGAGTATGTAAGGGTTGGAATTGATGTAACTTATGGTCTTGTGTGTGTGTGTGCATGTGTATATATGTATGTGTGTGTATGTATATATGTGTGTGCATGTGTATATGTATATATGTGTGTGCATGTGTATATATGTTTATGTATGTATGTGTGTGTGCATGTGTATATATGTATATGTGTATGTATATATGTGTGTGAATGTATATATATATATGTATATGTGTGCATGTGCATATATGTATATGTGTGTATGTGTTTGAATGTGTTTATATGTATATATGTGTTTATATGTGTATATGTGTGTATGTATGTGTATGTATGTAAATAGGAGCATGTATATATGTGTGTCAAAGGGGGGAAGACTGACATGGGAAAGAGAGGGTGGAATGTGGGGAAGGCTGGGAATGGAAAGTGGAGGGAGAGGGGTTGGAGAATGGGGGAAGTTAAGACTGGGAGAGAAAAGAAGAAACTACAAAAAGGGAAGCCTTGGTTGGTGAAAGGGTGGTAGAGAAGTGTGTGTGACTGGGGGGGGGGGGGAATGGGATGGGAAGGGTGGAAGGGGTTTGGCCTGGCAAGGGAGAGAGAAGCCGGGGGCCGCTTCCTCCTCCTTTCCCCATCCCTAGAAGGAGAAAGCATTGAGGGGAATGAAAGCAGGGAGGCAAAGAAGATCTTGGAGGGGGAAGGAGAAGCATCAGTGCACCTCTTCCCAGGCCGCAGCCTTGCAACTTCGCCTCTCGTGCTCCTGAGAAGGCCCCGAAGCGGAGGAGGAGTGGGAGTGGGAGTGCGTCCCCTTCCCTCAGCAGTGTCCGGCAATGCCGCCACCGGGCCGTGTGGGTTGTTGTTGTGGGCCCCAGAGCAGCAGGGCAAACAGGATGTTCCACCTCTTTTGGGCGGAAGTCCTCCATAGGAAGATGTTGGCCACCAGGGAGTAGCGGGGGCCACGTGGAGGGCCTCCTGCCTGCCTGCCTCTCTCTAAGGTGAGGGGCTACTGGCGGCGGACCAAGCGGGCATGGCCATGGGACTACACTTCCCAGAAGGCCCCGCACAGCGACTTCCTGTTCCTTAGTGCCCACTCTCCGCCCTCCTTGCCAGTGAGCCGTGCGGTGCCTTCTGGGAAGTGTAGTCCCGTGGCCGCTTCCTCCGCTGTCTCCCTACCGCTTCTGAAGCCAGGTTGTGCGGGCTGTGCCGTGGGTGCCTCCTCCGCTGCCTTCTCGTCCTCCTTCCAGCTGCTCCTGGACCCGGGCACCCGGTGAGCGAGGACTGAGGGCGAGGGGATGTTTGTGTGTGTGTGTGGGGGGGTGGAGTGCACCGCAAGCGCCGCTACGCTTGGTGTCTATGGGTTTTTTGGGGGGTCATTTTTAGGGGTCTTGCGAGGTACCTAGGGTGGGTTTTTTGGGCCCTGTAGGTATCACGTGGTATGTTTGAATGTGTTGTGTGGTTTTTGTGGTTCTGGGGCTTCTAGTTTTCGTGCCTATACCCGACATTGCACGACCATTCCTTTTTTATATATATAGATTAGCCTTCATTGCCAATCTTTATTGCCTCATGCAGAGTTTCAACAAGAGTTGTCTTCCCCTGAGAGCATGGGATTATAGTGAAAAGCAAAATATGTCCTCCAATACTTTACATCTCTTTGATGTAAAATGACCAACTGAATACAGATTAGAATGCCCCCTTAAAACATTAGTCCTCATATTGTTTTGAATGCTCATTACTACAGGTTTTCCTTTGCTCCTATTTACATCCTATCACAAATTTAAAGAATTTTTTTTAAAAAAAGTTCTTGTTTGTTAAGCACTTGCTAAGGGACAATTTTTAAGTGCATTTTTGACTCCAGGACAAAATCTAATTTGGGGAGTAGCAGAAGTGAATCAATATTTTAATCATTATAACTACTGACACAATCTTGTTGAGATTTGAGTACTGTTGAAAAATACATGAAATCTGCATAATGAACACTTTAATTGTGTCATTTAAGTTTAATGCTGGCTTTTATTCCATGAAAACACCTAGTATCTAGGCTCAAACCCTAGTGTTGGGTGACTCTGCCCATTTTGAGTTTGTTTCCTTTTTTATTTCATTGAGTTCATTTTCATAATTTGTGGAAATTACATTTTTTTAAAACAAAAGATCCTGCTGAAAGTACCCATTTTGAGGTACATCCTCTAGAAGATATGAATTTCCTATGTAATTTTCCCTGTTATAATGCAGATTGTATGTCATTTTCAGTAATAAACACATCCCTCTTTTAATTCGAAAACAGCTTAATTAAAGTGTTGTAACACAGAGACCAAAAAGCCAAGCCCAAGAGTAAAAGGGATAACAAAAGTTTATTTGGACAATAAATGGAAAAAGGACGAACAAAAAAGTAGCCAACTTGGCTCAAAAACCCTCAAAAATCCCAGGAAAACCCCACAAAAGGGGGTGTTTTGGCAAGATGCCAAAACAAACACAAAACATCCATCTGTGACGTCCGATAAGGGAAGATCCAGAAGAGCAGTCGAAAGCCGGTCCAAGGGTCAAGGACAGGAGAATGACGGATGAAAGGAGGAGGCAGTCCACGGTAATCAGGAGCTGAGTATACAGGAATAACACAAATCATAGTCCCCATAAAACACAGTGTCAGCCTCCCTCCATGTCATACAATACCAAACTCTGTAGCAGGAACTCACGGTAGACTCAGCGGAGAACAAGCCCCGCCACAGGAATACACGGCAGCAACTAAACAGAAAAGCAGATATTGAATCCCAAACCCCCACCTTTTCCCAAACATCAGCTAGAGCTGCCACAGCAGCTCACCCCAAGAACAAGGTGGAGAAGTAGCCCATAACTCACGAGTAACTGGAACCAGGAACAAGGCACACGATAGCAGGATCACAGGAATGCCAGAGACAAAAATCAGACATCAACTCTTTGACCGCCGCAAATGCAGCCCCATAAACCCCTTCCTTATATAGCACTTAAACATCACTGTTGTCTGAAGATCCTCCTTGATCATGAGCAGCAGCTGCTTCATCTCCTGCAGCTGCTATGCTCTGTGTATTTCTCCAATTCTTCCAGCAATCCTGGAAGCTTAAAATGTCCCACTCTACTTCTGAATTTGCTGAAGGTCAATCCTGATCGCTATCATAGCCCAGAAAGGTACTATCACTAGAATCTTCATTACATACATCTCTTACTTCCCGAACCATCGTCCAGTCTAATTCAGCATCACTCTCCTCTGACTGCCTTTCTTCATTCCCAGAGAAACCTTCAAAGGTTTCTGAATCAGAAGGAGCTCTGAGTATTTGCCGGACCTTTCTTCTCTGTTCCGTAACTTCAAGACTGGAATCACTAGCAGCCCTCTTTATCCCAGTTGTAGAGGCTTGATTAGACAGAGCCGCACCCAAATCCATACTACTGTTTGATGCTATTGACCCAGCGTCTTCCCTATCACTACTAGCAGTAGCAGCCGAAGGTTCATTTACAACATAAAGTCAAAGAGGTGCAAGTAGTGAAGTTTAATTAGATTCTTGTTTTCATATATCCTCTTCCTATCTTGCTCCCACTTCAATTCTCCTTTCTTCTATATGGTGATGCTTCCTATACCTGTTAAAGGTAAAGGTTTCCCCCTGACATTAAGTCCAGTCGTGTCTGACTCTAGGGGTTGGTGCTCATCTCCATTTCTAAGCCAAAGAGCCGGTGCTGCCTGAAGACACCACCATGGCCATGTGGTCAGGATGACTGCATGACCACTGCTACCTTCCCACCGAAGTGGTACCCATTGATCTACTCACATTTGCATGTTTTTGAACTGCTAGTTTGGCCTATACCTGTTACCTCCCCCCACCCTCAAATAATCTATTGAGAAAAAATGTAGGATTGAATTAAAAATATGTGGTTTCACTTCTTCAGATTTAGTTATATAAACAGCAAGCTCAATTCATCCATTGAAATAAATGAGACTTAATATCCTTATATTTGGCTGTATCATTCCCGAATTCTTAATTAACATCTCATGTAAGGAATAGCTTTTCACCATAACTAGAGATGGCACTGGGAAATAGAAACCAAAATGCAGTGAATTTCTTATACTCATTAGAAAGGCAGCTTTGTGGGAAAGTTACCTCTAGGATAATATATGCAATGGTTAATTAGATCATTATAAAAAAATCAAATGTGCAATTATGAGGCATTCTACAGAACTCATTGATCTTAATAAACAGAGCTAAATAGTTCAATGTAATCAGGTCTCCAACAAATCCAATAGTTGTCTCAGCTGGTGATTTTGACCATCCTGAGAATGTATCATTTGCTACAAACGTGCCTGTCATTTAAATTTGGCCAGAGAGAAAAGAGTACAAAGGAATATCTGCTGGTAATCTCTCTCTTGGCTTTTCTTCACGAACGAAGATTCAGGAAGGACTCATCCCATGCTTTCTACAAGCGCGTTGATGACTAACAGGGCTTTTTAGGAAGTTGGATGTGTCCTTAGAGCCTGTGCAATGGATTTTTTCTGGTGGAGCGCAGCGTGCACAGAACTGGCCTCACCCTTTAAACCAAAGGTTCATCAAAAGTTGGACAGTGGCAGTGAGGTCCTCAGGTCATAGGTTTGATTAGAGTTACCTTCTTCTAGATGGTTGACCTTACAGGGTTAGACGAGCGCCATCTGCCTGGGTTTGAATTTAGAATTTTCCTTCTCTTGGGATGGTTGCCAAAAGGCTAGAGAGCCCATCCTTCCAATTTATGCTCTTTGTCAGACCCTTCAGTTGTGACCTGTCTGGCATGGGAGGCCCTACCGGTGACTATTATGTCACCGCCAGCATAGCTCACAACTTCATTAGGGTATGCAAACCTCTCCCCCACGACAAGGGGGCACCACTGGAGAGGTAATATACTATACACAAAAGGTATATTTGGATGAAGGCATATGTACCATTTCTTTGATATTTTTATTATTATTAATGTAGATTGTTTTAGGTTGAGATATTTGTATAGAGAGTCAGTCTTGCAACTGTCAAATCCAAGGTAGTGGAGTGGCAGAATGGTTCCTTGATTTATCTTGGTGACTGTATGTTAAACAGGGGAAGTGGGTTTTTATCACATCTCCTGGATTTTCACACTCACCCAGCTAGGATAGACCATTTTGCAGTGGTTCCAGTCCTATCAAGGGCCAGTTCCAGAAGATGACATTTGCAGTCTAACCCTCCTGGCCTTATAATAGATGAAAACACACTATGATGAATGTTGGCATCAGGTTCCATCATACACAAAGCTTCAGAGGAAGTATCCAAACTCTATGAGTCATTTACCAGAAACTGACCGCTAAAGACAATTCCATCCTTATGTACAATCTGCTTAAGTTTCAAAACATGCGGTAAATACTAAGAGCTGTAACTCCACAATTCTACTTCACCACCCCATGCTGATTAATATCTAGAAGTGAAAGGTCCCTTAACTTTGGACATGGTAGATAGTACTTTTATTTTTGATTTATATTATTTTTCTGTTTTCTGAACAAGAAACTTGTTTGTGTCAGTGTGTGGGTGGGTGGGGGTGGGAGATATGCTTCTACAGAAATGTCTTATATTTTGAATAGTCTTCTAAACAATACAGTTTATTATTTTACTAACAAAAACTTAAAAATAAATTAGTATTGTAAAATAAAAGATTGATAGATTTCAACCAGACTGTTCTGAAAATCTCTCCCTGGAAATCTGAATTTTCTAGGCACCTAGCTTACTCATGAAGAAACCCTTTGCTATTTGCTCAGGATAGCCAATTCTACTAAAACTAATTGCTTCTTTGTCTAAAAGACATGAATACCAGAACAATCAACAATCAAGACATGTGGTGTCATGTCCAGGTGAAAGGAATGTCCAACAACAAGATTAACATTTCACTATTATGTTTTGGCAGGTGGAGTCCTGCAAAGTAGATCAGCATGAGGATTGAGAAGCTTTCATAGCAAGGATAGTGGTAACCATATCTGACCTAAAAAGAATAATGTGAAAAACCTTCTATTGTTAATGGCAGAAGGTTAGAATGCACAATCAGATAAAGCATGCATATAGCGTATGTTTGAAGCCTTAGAAAAAATAAAGTTAGCTAAATTGACTTAACCTCAAAGTCAGGTCAATATGGGTTGTATTTGCTGGAAGAAACATCTAGGGAGTCTCAATGTAGGCAGTAAGTACTGCCAAGACTGTACATGGCAAGTGTTACTAACATAACCTATGCAAATATAAATTGTAAATGTTTACTGCCAAGGTAATCATCCTCCTGAATACATTACAATGCTGTGTTCTCCAGCTCACTGGGCTGTTTAGAAATAAATGGCTGTACAATTGCACATTGAATTTGAGGAGAAGCTTTTCAACAGCTAAGCATGAGACTGGAATTTACATGGTAATGATAATTTCCCAGGTACTAATATTTGCATGAAAGTTCAGGCTGCTTTATTTCCAATTAACTCTGTGCCCCACAGCCCAACATCCTCACAGTGAGGAATGAACAAAAATACTTGTTAATTAAAAACAAAAATAACATCATGGAAAACACAAAACCAACAAACAAATAGAGCCACCGAATGAGGGTGGAAAGCATGCAGTGCAACATTATTTGTAATTTTTCACCTAAAAACCTCATGCACCACACTGTCATCAGTTTCCAATATTAGACTGAGGCCCCAAACAGCTTCTAGCAATGCTAGGATACCTCAAATCATTTTAAATAAAATATGCACAAGAGATTGAATGGAAAACAGCAGAACAGATGAGATTTCTATTGCCCTGTACGCTAACTTGATTTCCCTAGTATTCCAGAAGCAAGGCAATTCCATTCTCATCGTAAGATATTGCCCTGAGGTGTGTATTAGAAATGCATCTCTATCTATTTCCACTGCCTTTCATATGTAGGCTTTGCTACTGCTCTGTCTTTGCTTCTTCAGGTTAGAGTTTGTTCAATGTACAACCGATACCCAGAGGGCTAGCAAATACAAGCCAGGAAATATGAGTTTACCAGTAGTTGTGCTTGACAGTATGTGATAAGAATCTTGCTTTTATGATTCAATTCCTGCTTATGTGGTTTTGCAGAAATAGATTATTTTAATATCTTTATATCCAAAAATATTTCTTGAATAAAACAACTACTGGGGTGTTTATTTAAAAAGTAAGGCATCATTTTAAAGTGGCAGTTTCACAACACCTGAGAAAAGAATAGCAAAGGATCACTTCAAACACAGGAATAGGTTACCTGTATACCCCAAATACTTTAGATGAGGGCTTCTTACTCTTTTCCACTTGGAAATACTTTTGGTCCAAGAACATTTTACGTGATCCCAGCTGTATTGGTAATTAAAACAGGTATAAAAATCTAACATTTACTAATAACAAATCAGCATTTGCAAGACTTGCTAAAGTTGCTGATTTTCCTTTTTATGAAGTACTAGTTGTCCCCTGCCATGCATTGCTGTGGCTGTATGTGTGTGTGTGTGTATTTGTGTGTATGTATGTTTGTGTGTATATATATGGTTTTGCACATGTGTTGTATTTTTTTATTTTTGGCTTTTAAAGTCTCTTCTGCTGTGTTTTTCAGTATTTTTTATGAATGATGGTCACTCATTGGCCTGATAGGTGTATTGTGTCCAAATTTGGTGTCAATTCGTGCAGTGGTTTTTGAGTTATGTTAATTCCATAAACGAACATTACATTTTTATTTATATAGATATCTAATCATTTTCCCCTGAATCCACTGTAACCATTGCATATCGGATGTGTGTACATGTCTAAAACATACACTACATAATGTTTAGAAACTTTAACTGCTGCCAAATTTTTCGGGGCTTAGGGGAGCCCATTTGGGGTCTGAACCCACAGTAGGACTTTAGACAATGCAATCCGTATGTGGTCTAGGGATTATAGGGGCTCTGTTTAAAACATCTGGAGTTTGTGAGGTTGTATAGCCTTAGCATAGGTCATTCCTAATATGTCTGAGGGAGGGTGACTATCAGAAAGGAAAGTGTCACTTGATTGGCCCACATCATATGGTTCTGGTATTCATGGGCACATCTCTCTCATAAGCAAATGATGGGAAATATGCCATGTTGATGTAGCTGCATGGAAAGAAAGCCTTGCACCAAGCATTAACTAAAAGTATGGAGATGTACAGATAGTAATTAGCTAACATTTTCCTGCTTGCATTGTCCTCTTGTGCGGCATCACTGAAGGAACAACAAAACTTCCAAAAATGAATAGAATATGGAGATCATTCTGATTTTAAATAGTCATATTGGATGCAGCGGCATAGTTGAGCACCAACCAAATGTGATGACAACCTGAAGGCACATTGATACATCTCTGTTTTATCAACATTCATTAAATTATGGGAGATACCTCCTTTATGTTATTGTAAATCCCCAGAGCAATTAATAAAAGTTGTTACAATTTCCAGAAAGCAGATTACCCTACTGCACATATATCACAGGCTATTTCCACTGGCTTCCACTTGTCAAAGGTTATTTACTTATTTTGTAACAAAAGCATTGCATAAATTATCAAAGATATAAATATATGGGTAATGCTTCTGGGTTGGAAAGATTAGCCGTTTACAAGAAATGTTGCTCAGGGGATGCCCAACTGTATTTACCCAGTCTTCAAGGAGCTCTTTCCATGTTCATGAGAACCACCACTCCTCTAAATGTTACTCCACCAACAGCAAGAATATCCCTGTGGGCAGCAAAATGAGGTAATTCCAACTGGATGCCCCCCCCCACGAGGGTCTTCCTCCAGGGGCAAACCAAGAATGGGCAACTTGGAAGTCCCCGAACAGGCTCAGAAGTGGAGTTGGCAGATCAAAACACAACTTGGGAAAACCTAGAAGAATCCTCCACTTTGTGCAACTGTGGAGTAGAACAAACAACTCAACATCTGTTTGCTTGCTCACAGTGCCCTGCCTCATGCACAGAGGAAGAACTCTTTAAAGCTACAGACAATGTGGTTGCTGTTGCCTGGTTTTGGTCTAAAACTATTTAACTGCTTGTGATCCCTTTATTATTGTATCTGTGGGGCAACAGAGGTAGAGGATATTACACATGTACTGTTTAGTTGTATTGTGTACAAGAAAGAGAGAAATCAATACCTAAGAACATAAGAACATAAGAAGAGCCATGCTGAATCGGACCTCAGCCCATCTAGTCCAGCATTCTGTATCACACAGTGGCCCACCAGTTGTACACGGGGATCTCGAGCAGAAGGGAGGGCAAAACCCTGACCTGCTCCCCGACCCCCACAACCAGTACCGGGGAAATCCTGCCTACCTCAACCAACTCCGAGGTGGCACTTGAATGTCCTTTTCAGTAACTACCGATACACTTGGTATCCATGAATCTGTCTAATCCTGCCTTGAAGTTGTCCAGGCTGACAGCTGTCACAACCTCTTCTGGAAGTGAGTTCCATAACCCAATGACCCTCTGGGTGAAGAAATATTTCCCTTTGTTAGTCCTAATTTTCCTACCTTGGAGCTTCAGGGAGTGCCCTCTAGTCCTAGTGTTTTGTGACAAAGAAAACAGTTTTTCTTTATTTACCTTTTCTATCCCATGCATGATTTTATACACTTCGATCAAGTCACCTCTTAAACGCCGTCTTTCAAGGCTGAAAAGACCAAGGCGTTGCAACCTGGTTTCATAAGGGAGCCGCTCCATCCCTTGGATCATTCTTGATGCCCTTTTCTGTACCTTTTCCAGTTCCGTTATATCCTTCTTAAGGTGCGGAGACCAGAATTGTACACAGTACTCCAAATGTGGCCTCACCATCGATTTGTAGAGGGGTAATACAACATTTGCTGACCTATTTTCGATTCCCTTTCTGATCATGCCTAGCATAGAATTTGCTTTTTTCACTGCTGCTGCGCACTGGGTTGACATCTTCATTGAGCTGTCCACCAAGACCCCAAGATCCCTTTCCTGGTTTGTCTCGGAAAGCTTTGACCCCATCAATTGGTAGGTGTAGTTGGGGTTCTTTGCCCTGATGTGCATGACTTTACACTTGTTTAGGTTAAAATGCATTTGCCACTTTGTTGCCCATTCACTCAATTTCGAGAGATCTTTCTGGAGCTCTTTACAATCAGTTTCATTTTTAACTACCCTGAACAATTTAGTGTCGTCTGCAAACTTTGCTACCTCAGAATTCACTCCTACATCCAGATCATTAATAAATAAATTAAAAAGTAACGGACCCAAAACTGAACCTTGGGGTACGCCACTTCTCACCTCTTTCCACCCAGAGAAATGTCCGTTTATTACCACCCTTTGTTTCCTACAGTTTAGCCAGGTTCCAATCCAGGACAAGACCTGTCCCCTGATTCCATGGCTGAAGACCATTCATTACACAGAAGACTCACTGGGATCCCCATATCAAAACTACATTTTAATGGCTGGCCAGAATGCTAACATAACACACCAAACGGCCCCTTTTCTACATAAAGCAACACAGCTGAGAACTGTGTATGTGGAAGCGATTGGGGTAAACTGTAGGGGTGATGCAGATATCTGAATTGGATTGGGATTATGTAATAGCTGGTCTGTTTTAACCTTTGTTTTAACCTTCATCCTTAATTTCTGTGGTATGAAGTTTTACCTTGGCACTTAAATGATGATATTTTTAATAATCTTTAGCATTTAACTTGATCAAGTTTTAATTGTGTTTTAATATATTGTCACTATTACAGGAGTTTTAGGATAGTGATTGGTGTCTGTGTATTTTTTTTGGTTTTTGTCTTTTACTGTTGATATGGTCAGTGGACTAATCAATAAACTTTACATCCTTTATTTTATCAGTTTTAAACTTATTTATTTATGCTATGCTTTTGACATGAAATAAATACATATTTGGGGAGAAATGATCATTTCAAACAGCAGTACAATTATTCACTCATTAGGACTTTCTGGAGTATTTACAATATCATGCCTCTCTTCATTGATGGAATTACTTACTCTTGTAATATTGAGTCCTCTTGTATTTGTTGTTCTCACATAATGTACATGCATAGTTCTGGCTGAAAAGCGGGAAAGTTTGAGGATTTGTGTGCTATATGAGAAACCTTACTGTACTGAAGCAAGCCACAAAAAAAGCAAAGGCGCTAATGGTCACAAACCATTTATGACAGCCCCTCCCAAACATTTCACAGTTACCATTTATACTATTTAACATGGAGAAATCAATTGATTTCAATGGGATTATGTCAAGGGTGAATTAGCGCTTTTGTCTTTTGACAAACCAGCAAAATCAATTAGAATTTGGAAGTCTCCAGATGGATGTTCTGAACAAATCTGGACGAGGCATGGAAATAAATTAATCATGCTGTGACAAAGATAGTCTAAATGACTTAATAGGCCTATATCGTCTCTGATTTTTTTGTACTTCCGTTGACAGTAATTAACTCATGTTTCTGTTCTTGTTGCTCTTATTTTTAAAAGGGAGGATAAGAAGTGTCACAATGAAACAAAAGGATGCTGCAATGAATTCCTTTCTCACTGTAGGAAACACTGACACTTAAGGATATGTTTTCAAGACAATGTTGGCAATGCTAAGCCATGGGAATATTTATGTGATCCCAATTCCCTACATCTAATTTATAACCCTTTCTCACAAAGATAAGCAGATAACTGAAAATAAATTATATTAAACTGGCATAACAACATGTAGATTTGCTTTCTACTGTGGCTGAAGAATGGAGGATGTTCCAGATCAGAGATCCAGCTTGCTAGCTATGCCTTTAGGCAGCATTCTCCTTTTCACTCCAACCCAGAGGGTTTTTTTTAATTTCCCCCTTTAATTGTCACTCAGTAAGCATTTCTATGCTACATGGACTGTTTTAAAATCCTGCTTTTACTTTTGATCCCCCTCCAAATTTATTGAAGGTTATACTTTTGGATGAGATCAAGCCTGCAGGGACCTTTCAACTGTGTGGGGGTCAATTTTGAGCACTTAAGGAAAGCAAAACAACAAGCAAGGGATAAACCTGCTAGAAGTATATCAGTACATTTGCCCTTTAGCTCTGGGATTTAGTTCCAGGACCCCTTGTGGATACCAAACTTCTTGCATGCTCAAGTCCTGTTATATATAAAGATGTAGTAAAATGATATCCCTTATATAAAATTACAAAATCAATGTTTCCAATGTTTCGAAGCTTTGGGTGGTTTAAATCCTTAGATGCAGAATCGGTGGATATGGAGGTCTTACTGTAGTATATAAGTTACAATGCCAATAGCAGTATATTGGGTGTCTGTCATTAGTCTTTTTTCCATACCAACATTGTAAAGATTTTGAAGAAATGGTTTATATTGGAAATGGAAGAACTGAATAAAACATGGGTCATTACATAATGCCTTTTAGTCAGGCAGCATGGCAATTAAATTTTGTTTTTATATACAGTATATAAAAAACTGCAAAAATGCAATGGGATGCAAATGAAATAACAGTCAAACAGTATGTTCAGCACTTAAAGAAGTAATAAAACAATAAAGATAATTGAATTTAAAATAGTATTAATAGCTAAGAGACGGGGCACCAAGATTTATATATTTTGACCAGGGACAGGAAATGCTTGGCCCTTATGTTGAACTTCAACTCTTCCTTTGGATTTGGTGGATATGGCTGATATCTGTATGGACACAAAATTCTCATCCCTGAGCTAAAGGACAGTACTTACTTACTTAGGCGATCCCTCGTAGCCCGAAGATGATGGTCCTCCAAGTGCAGTGTCTTGACAGTAGGTCTGTAGGTGGCTATGGAGCCCTATTCTTGATCTGCATGTTCTCCAGCAGTGAGGACATCGGTTTCAGGTGGAAGGCAGTCCTGGTCAGATTTGGCTTGATGTGTCTTCCTCTTGGCACGTTTTTCCCTTTCACCCTCCACTCGTGCCTCTTCGAATTCTGCAGCATTGCTGGTCACAGCTGACCTCCAATTAGAGCACTCAACAGCCAGGGCTTCCCAATTCTTGGTGTCTATGCCATAGTTTTTAAGGTTGGCTTTAAGCTCATCTTTAAATCTTTTTTCCTGTCCCCTAACATTATGTTTCCCATTCTTGAGTTGGAAGTATAATAACTGCTTTGGGAGACGGTGTTTGGGCATTTGGACCATGTAGTCAGTCCAGCAGAGTTGATGGCGTAGGAGCTTTGCTTGTTGTCTTTGCTTCTTCCAGCACACTGACATTTGTCCACCTGTCTTCCAAAGAGATTTGCAGGATTTTTCTGAGACAGCACTGATGGAATTATTCCAGGAGTTGAGTGTGAGTGACAGTAAGGATTGTGCCAGACAAGTATTGTAGACTGGACACTCATTATCTGTAATTACCAAAATTTAAAATCTCCAAAATCATCCATGTGGATGGCTGAAATAGTGCGTGCATCTACTGTACATTGTAGAATTAATGCAGTTTGACCATGGCTCAATGCTATGGAATCCTGGAATTTGTAGACTGGTGAGCAATGAAGGCTAAAGACCTTGTTAAGTTGAACCTTCTATGGTTCCATAGCACTGAGCCAAAGCAATTGAAATGGATTCAAATTGCATTAATTCAGGCTTTTCAATGGCATACCACAAAAATTGGTTTTCCAGTCTCTTTTAACAGTGGCTCATGTCTGTGGATAGTAAAATGTGCATGTCTGGTTTAGTTACCCTTAAAGATAAACAAGGCAACTAAGGGTTAAAGCTTTCATGCCTTATGACTGGAAGAAGCAAGGATCACTTTTATTGCCCCTTTCTCATAAATAGTCCATTGGTAATTAAAATAAATATTTGCAGAAGGATACCAGGGCTTTGCATCACTGCTCTACAAGCTGCTTGAATTGGCCAATTATTGCTACTGATGATTTAATTCACTTATGTATAATGCTTCAGTGATAAAAGAAAAAGCTGCAGGCGTGCCAAAGGTATATGACAGGATGGCTTGAATTGTGTCAAATCCCACAACCCTATGCCCAGAGTTTAAGTAAACTGGGTATTCATTTAAATTATCTGTATTGATTGAGGCAACAGACCTGAAAAGCAACTGGAAAGACACATGCAAAATTAATCTCTGAATTTATTTTAAGATGAATAGAAAACCTTATGAGAAAAGCTGGCAGAGAGCCATATTAATAATAAAAGTGGTTGCTGAAGACTAGCTGGACAAAACGATGGAAATGGACACTCAAATAACAAGGGGGGCAATTAATCAATCTAGAATGTTAGTCAAAGGTGATAGCATTTACAAAGCAGCCATATTATAGAATAGAAAGTATTAGACACCTTGTGTATTTATATATTGGGTGTTCCTTTATTTCTTCTGTTGCCATCTTCTTCATAGGATTGTAGAACTATGTTGGGAACAACCTCAAATGCCACCCTGTCCAATGTTTTGCCAGTGCAGGGAATTTACAGTGTAAGCAACCCAGTGGTTACTCTACCCAGGGGTGGTCCTACAAGGTAGGCCAAGTAGGCGGCCGCCTAGGGCGCCATCTGGGAAGGGGGCGCCATCCTGGCTGCATGGGGTACCATCCTGGCCCTGCCGATGTTCCTCAGGCAGCGCTGCAGCTGCCTGCTTTTGGGCCCCGGCCTTGTGCTCTCCGACACCGCTTCTGGGCACGCGCGGAGGTTTTCGCGCAGGCGCATTTGCTCCAGAGCTGAAGTTGAGCGCAGGAGCAACTGCACATGCGCGAAAACCTCTGCGCATGCCCAGTAGCTCCCTTGCGCAGAAGCCTGTAAGCAAAGCACTCCCTATTGGGCAGGCAGGGAGTGCTTCCCCTCTCCCTTTGTCTCCGCCTCGCGCGCGTTTGCGGGGAAGGAGAAAAGAATCAGTGAAGGAAGTGTAAGTGAAGGAATGAATGAAGGGCTTTCCTCCTACTCTGTGACCTCTTCTCTCCCTCCTTCCTTTCTTCAGCTCGATTTCTGTCTAGACCTGAGGGGCCTGAGGCTATGAGGAGTTGTGGGAGTTGGAGTCCAAAACACCTAGAGGGAGGGAGGGCCCAAGCTTGCCCAGGCCGCGCTGCCTGTATTCGACCTCATTTGAACATTTTGGCTGTTTTTCTATTTACATTTATTTACATTGGGATCCTAATTTTGGACTTATGGGAGACTCCTATGAATTATAAGATGGGTGGTAGGTAATATATTCTGATTTTGATGCATTTACATTGCATTTCTTGTTGATTATTATACAATTCTGCTTAATATTGTCATACAATGTAATAAAAATACAATATAACAATAGAATAATGATATATTTTATATTACATGTAATATTACAAACAATATTGCAGTATAGTGGTATTGTACAAAATAGTAATATATAATATTTTATTTTACTTTACTTTGGGATATTTGAGTTTTATAGGAGTCATGAAATTATTTAGTAGAGGATAATTTCATTTAAATAAATTATTTTATTTATTATTTTATAATAATAATATAATAGAATGTTATATTATATTATAATGTCAATATATTATAATATAATTATATTGTAATGTAGTATAATATAATTATGATATAATATAGTATGAGTATGGTATAATATATTGTATATACATTGATACAATATAATACTACTAATGGTATTGTGATATTATAATTGTATATTTGTTTTACATGGGGGGGCAAAATAATGGTTGGGGTGGGGCGCCAAAATAATGTTCGCTTACCATTTAAAATTACCTTAGACTGCCCCTGACTCTACCTGTTTGAGCACTTTGAAATAGAGAGCCCATCACAATCCAGAGTCCATTCCACTGTAAATTCTTGCCCTGAAGAAATGTCCCTTTGGTGGAATCTACTTTCTTATTATTTGAATCCATTGCTTTATGTTTTAGTTTCTGGAGAAGCAGAAAATAAACTTTCTTCATCTTCTATGTGACATTCCTGTTAAAGGAGCTCCCTTGGATTTCCAAGCTTAATTCAAAGTGCTGTTTATGACCTTTAAAGCCTCACACGACTTGGGTCCAGGCTGTTGTGGATTAGAACTAAACTTCAAACTTCTAAAAGCAATCATTTACAATATACTGTATTTGAATCTGGTGAGCCCCTCACTCACCCTTTTGTTTCGCCAATTAGATGTTGTTTATTTGTTCAGTTGTTTCTGACTCTTTGTGACCTCATGGGCCAGCCAACTCCAGAGCTCCTTGTTGGCTGTTGCCACCACGAGCTCCTTCAAGGTGAAGCAAGTCACTTCAAGGATAACATTGATCCATCTTGCCCTTAGTCTGGCCCTCTTCCTTTTTCCTTCCATTTCCCCAGCATCATTATGTTCTCCATAAATGTGTTGCCATTTCTCGTGCCTCATCCTAGATATTACCCTACTTTGTAGTTAATTCACCAAAGGTACTTTGAGAACCGAGTCTCTTCCAAACTCCAGACACCTTCTTTACGGATAATCTGGATAATCACCATTATTTACTTAACAACTGTTTTCATATTACTCTCTCTCTCTCTCACTTGGTGCCTATAGATATATATCCCACTGGAGTCTACATAGACTACATCATAAGCTGCTTGATTACATCCACATATATATTGCCTGCTCTTTCAATTTGGTTGTTACATGCAACAGCTAGTACGCTTGGACCTTACTAGCAGAGAGATCTTGGCCACCCCTGACTAGATCTTAAAGACCTCATTTATCATCACGGTCGGCTTAGACTGATGATGACTGGTACTATTACATCAACACTTACCCAGCTTATTCAGAATATCTTGTGCCAGAGGGAGGTTATTGGTTGCATCGCTTATTTGATGTTTATATTTCATATTGTATATTATTGCTCTCATTTGAGATTGTATACCTTTGGGTGTTTGTATATATTTAATTTCAGTATATCCTGATATATACATTCAATTTCTCACGGACTGATTGGTATATGTCTGGTATATCTTCAGAGTATATACACCCATTTATAATGCGATTCATGCATAATTAGGGTTTAGAATATTATTTCTAACCTATGGTAGCTACACATTTACCTTGTATTTTCCACACCTTGTACACTGCTTTGTATAACATAGCTTCTGTATTTCCACAGGTTTCATATTGCATTTATATTATAGTTTATATTATTATATAGACATCTAAATTCCATTTTCATACTGTAAAGCTTGCATATTTCACGTGTTCAGTATCACGTTAACATTATAGTGTATATTATAGTTATTTCTAAATTGCATTTTCTCATTATCTGTGGTTCAGATTTCTCGTCTGGTTTTTCTTTTCCTTTCCTTTTTCCCTGGTTTGTTTTTCTGGACTTAGTAGGCGACTCTTACAGTGTTCTTCGCAGCTTGCAAGAATTCCCAGACATCTCTACAGAGGCTTGTTGTTGTTCATGTGCCAAATTGGGAAAATATATGACAGCTTTATAAATCTCCATTTTTGGTATACTTGCTTCCAGTTGCCATAAATGAGGTGGACCATCATCCAAATTTAGGTAGTGGAGTAAACTGCAGCTAATTGTAAAAATGGAAGCAATTATTTCCAAACTTCTCTTTGTTAGTGCATTAGGTAGAGTGTGCAGAACCAAGTCTTATCCATTAATTTGAATAATGAGTGGTATAACAACTGTTATGCTGTCGTGTCTTTCTTTTCTCTATGGACCAAAACCTCCAGGTATCTATCCAACCTACACTGAAAGCAAGGAGATCATTCAACAGGTTTATTTGTCCTGCCAGGTGAACAAAGTAGGAAAAAGTGCCACTCAGACACAGCTCAGTTTTTTAAAGTCAAAACCTTGAGCATGCACACATGAGGCTTTTTCTCCCTAATCTCTTGCTTTGTTTCCTTCTCTTGGTACCAGCTGTTGTCAGTGTCTGCCTTTCCTCAGCAACCAATTCTCTCTCCTACACCCCACTGCATCTCCCTCATCCTCCTTTGAACTTTCCCCTTGTCCACTCCGAGGTTCCCTAATCTTGACTGGTAGTTTTTCACCCCAGGCTCTTCACCACAACATATGGCTCTTGTACTCAAATTGTATCATACTCACTATATTAGAAACTCTTGGTACAGATTGCAGTCAAAGAATAAGTTCTCTTCAGCAACCAAGCAGGAGAAATGATTATTTTATCTGATCAGTATCTATCAATATACCTTTCCTTCTGAATTTATGGAAAACAACTACCTCCGTGTTCCTCAGAACTCAGTTAGAAAATTTTCAAATCAGATTTACAGATATGTCAGTGGTCTGTTCAATACATTTTACAGATTTAGTAACAAACAACTACAATGGTCTAACTGCTTGGGGATCGAGTTGGAAAGGAAAATTTATCCTTTAAATAGATTTCTTTTTGTTGTAAACAAAAGGTAATTGGCATCTCTTCTGCAGAGTTAGGGAAATACAATGAAAAATAGCTGAGCTGAGTTCTGTTCATATCTCTGTTTTCTGACTATATGCAAGAAGAAACTGTACTGCTCACAAGGTGAATTTGTGAGGGGGCGGGGGCAGGGCAGCAGGAAACATAGCTATGGAAATAGCTTCACACCTTCCAATGCAGCATCTCAACCATTGTTCAAAATGTAAACAGGGAGAAAGAAAACGGGAAGCACTGTTTGAAGCCATACACAGTTCCCACTAAAATCTTGTGTCTTTTGCAAGAAGCACAAATAGCAATTTTAACTTCTTAATAGACCTTTGCATAGCCAGCACCACCATGCTCAGCTGTCTCCCCTCCCTGTGTGATGGATAAAGGCACAGAGTCACATATTCCTCCATGGGCATTACGTCTATAGCAAGAACCTTGCATTTTTCTTGGAGATCTTCCATCAAGACTCTAACCAGATGGAGAGTGAACTTATGTGTGTGCATAATATGAAAGGCAAACAGCCAGTATGGAATGTCTGAAAACTGGCTATAACAGCAGGCCATTTAAAAAAGCCAAAGGTGTGAGTTTTCCACAATATCGGTCTCTGTTCGGCAGTTTTGCCTTATGCCGTTCTGCCCTTTTGTTCACAGAAGCGCTGTGCTTTGTAACAGAAATGGCGAAAAGAAATAATAGAAGGTCATTCTGTGGTTCGAATTCAATATATTGAAGACGATGAACTTTAGCTGGATTTTGCAAAGTGCTATCATGCAAAAAGGTTTGGAGGGTCTAGATTAATCTGTGGACATTTACCTTTGCTGAAAGACCTTACATGGCTAACATTCAGCACAGAAAAAAGCAATTGGCGTTCATGTTCATTGTACAATTTAGCACATATGCCTTACAATTTTGCTGCACTGTAGCTCCAATAATATTGGACATACTGTCTTGGGATGATGGAAACTGCAGTCAAAAGAATACATGCAGTTTCAAACATCTTTCTTTCCTTACTTTGTCTTTGAAACCAACCTTTTGTGGTTTTTCTTGTCAAAGAAGTTCTGCATATCTGTTGCTGGAATCCATTAAATTGAAAAACATGCTTGTGCATTGTAGAATGTGGTATCTCTTCATATCAGCATTTGACTATGGGAGCAATAACTACCAGAATCCTCCAACCATTGCTAGCAGGAGTATTTTGGAAATGATATTACCCAAAATCTTGAGGTTAGAACTGCATATTGTTTAAGAAAGGTTTTAAGACTTTTTAAAACTCATGTCAGACAATATTTATCTGGATAATTTCAAGTTCTCTCCCTGTATTTTTTTTTACCATTCTGTTTCACTGAAAAATCCAGGGGCTCAAGTGAAGGAAGGTCCACTTCTTATATAGAGGTGGTAATGGGACTTTTCTGTCCTCTTTCTGGTCTTTTATGACTATTCTTGCAGAGATGATGGTTGTTTGAATATCCATGTTCTCACAAGAATTGAACCTTCAATCCAATATACTGTCAGCATCTTGGATACAGCTCCCTGAAAATGTCCAAGTAAGTTATCTGTGCCACGGACGTGGAAGCTATCATCCAGCTGATAGCAATCACCAACAACTGCAATGTCATCTTGCTTGCCTCATGTCATAACAGCCTTAGCAAAATCCAGGTATTCAAAAACCAGGGAAAGCATCTATTCAAAAGTTCATTTTAGTATAATCTTTAGGGTTTATTCACATGACTCTGCACGGCTATCCTATATCTCCCAGTATGAATGCATCATTCAGGCATCAACTTACAAAAAGCTTTGCAACTACTGTTCAGACATCCTGTTCACTGCTGTTGTTTTATCGTATTGTTTGTAAAAAGGAATAATCAATTGTTAACAGATGAACAAATCCATGCCATTCTAAATTATACTTTAGCACAGGGGATAAAAAGAAAGGATGCACTTCAGACAGCTTTGGTAAGATATGTCCATGACATATGAGCAAAATGAATCGGCAGTTTGAATAGCATTTGGGAATGGAGAGAAATGAGAAATGACTCCACTGGCCTTTAACAGGGTAGGCAAAGCTTCATGCCTGGAAAGCATAAACATTTTGAATTCCCTTCAGTATTTGAAGGATTTGTTCTTGCTAATTTTACAGCAGAGAAAGTATGGAATTACAATTTGTCAGGTGTTTCATAGTACATTAAAAAAAGAATGTGCTGAATTTCACAAAAAAATTATATTAGTATGAGTACTAGTAATTGTAAAATAATGATGTTCATTCAGTATTACACTTACACATTTGTAACCTAAAGTTGTAAACCAAAAAATGGCCTATATGCAGTAAGACCTGTGTAAGTACTACACCAGCTCACCTTAAGAGCCAGCAGCCAGATTGAATGGAGATCTATTGAGCTTTTTATAGAGGCACCAGGAGGAACTTGCTCTCCTGAGCAATGAGGCTGTAATAGGCAGAAAGAGGAACCCTATCTCAATACATTTTTGAAGACTTGCTTGCTGATGAGAGCGACTGGAACTCTTCTTCATGCCATGACTGGACGCTAATAGACTTCATTGACCTTATCTAGCTGCCAGTTCTTAAGGTGGGCTGCTGGAGGATGAGTCGAAAAACATTTCTTTGTTATGCATTCTTCATCTCTTCCGATTCCTTCTGTTATCTCTTCTGTCTTGCCAAGTAACACTGTCTTTCTATGGAATCATGTATTCTAAAGCAGTGTTTCCCAACCTTTTTTGAGCCGCGGCACACTTTTTTACATTTGCAAAATCCTGGGGCACACCACCAACCAAAATGACAAAATGACACTCTAACACAGTAATACATATAGTTAATATGTTTTTAAAATGTATTTATACACTCAGTGTGAAACCTGGGCCTGTTTCGATGAACACAACATAGATATCCTGGCAGGAATGGCAGAAAGACACACATTTCCCACACAGAACTCCCATAACCAAGAGAAAATGCTATAAGAGTTTTGTGGACATTGACCTTGAGTTTTGGAGTTGTAGTTCACCTATATACAGAGAGCACTGTGGACTGAAACAATGTTGGATCAGGACCAAATTTGGCATGAATACTCAATATGCCCAAATATGAACATAGATGAGTTCAGGGGAAATAGACCTTGACATTTGGGAGTTGTAGTTGCTGGGATTTATAGTTCCCCTACAATCAAAGACATTCTGAACCCCACCAATGATAAAACTGGGCCAAACTTCCCACATAGAACCCCCAGGAGGCAAGAGGAGGTCTCTACTTGGGGAAAGGGAGGCGGGCCTTCCCAATGCATGGAGAGGGAGAGACCAAATAGACAACGGGTGCGGAGGGGTGTGTGTGTTTGTAATTTTGTACTTCAACACACTAGACTCTCCCCCCCCCTTTCTGGAGGTTCCAATTTCCCACGGCACACCTGATGATCACTCACGGCACACTAGTGTGCCCTGGCACACTGGTTGGGAAACACTGTTCTAAAGATATGTCCGAAGTATGATAGCTTCAGCTTAGTCATCTTGGCTTCAAGGGAGAATGCAAGCTTGATTTTTCAAGGACTGATGCATTTGTATTTTTGGCATTATTTGCAAATTCTTTTCTAACACCACACTTCAAATGAGTTGGTTTTCTTCTTGCCAGTCTTTTTATTGTACAGCTTTCACAACAATTCATAAAATTGGAAATACAATGGCCTGGATGCTTCTGACATTCAATGATATTACATTTACATTTGAGAACCTGGCCTGGCTCCTTTGTAGCCCTTCCAAGATTAACTCTTCTTAGTCATCTTTTAAATTCTTGATCACACTCTCCATTTTGGTTAATGACTGAGCTATGGTACATAATCTTTGGCTCTTTCAATGTTTTTTTTCCACATTTTCTATTTTTAAGTTATGTAAGTCATGAAAGGTCCTTATTTACATTTTTGCGATATGGAGTGCAGTTAGAAGTTTGGCACTCTTTGGGTTTTGTTTAAAGAACATAGCCCCAGTAAACAAAGAAGCAAAAAAGTTAAATGTATAAACAGTCTTGTGGTGCAAATTCAGCTTTGGAACCATACAAACCTGCATATGATCCATTGGGAGAATTCATAAAATTTGCAGTTATTTATGGTGGATGGTAGAAGCTGAAATCTGTCAGAGATTGCAATCCCCAAAGAACTGCTGCTCGTGCAAGCTTTGAAAAGGAAAGCACAGATGAAAAGAAAACCAAAGAACAGCAAACAACTGATATATCAGTTTACATCCCTTTCTGCTCCTTATTGACTGTTTGTTCAGATTTCTGTTTCCTTAAACAGACTCGGTTTTTTTCCTTTGAGACCTACAGCAGCAGAAAAGGGCTTCTGCTGAAATAATAAGTTTGTCCAAAGGCAGCAAGCAGCTGTTTACATGCAAAGAGAAGGCAAAGACTTCCAGCAGACAGCTTTGTTCCCTAGTTCTTTAGCCGAGACTGTTACATTGCTTGATTTTTCCTACATAGTGATCCACCATGGAGCTCTCTACTCAGAAAGTGACTTGGGTGCTCCATGGTGGGTGGCTAAAGGGAGGCAGGATAGTAATATCTGAATATGCAAGTAAGACATTTTGAACTGTTGTTCCCTGGACAGAAGAGTTTTTAGCTGCACCAACTGTTGCATTTACTGAATGAATGAACATTTATGGTTAGATGGAAATTTTGTTTCTTCTACATTTTAAAGTAATTGTGACCTAAATCAGCCTCTTCAAGTAATCAATTCATTTGCATTTCTCACTTGTAAGGAATCTTTAGGGTGTTCTTTTAATGCATATATTGTGAAAACTGCACCTGACAAATATGTTTGAAAAAAAGCTGCAAACCAATGCATATATTGGGCAAAACACATTTTAAAGATCCATTTGTCATGTGATATGAACTGGATATTGAATGAATTGTCCATCCATACTAACTACTAAGTAGATTGAGTTTAATGATTCTATCTATTTTATGATAGTGCTCTTTGGCTGAATGCTAGCAGATGTTGGGAAACTGATGTTCAGTCACCTGGCTAGTGATGCATGGGATCCATTGGATCTTGGTGTTGTCTCATGCGCTTTTTAACATCTACATGTAGCTGATATGGGAAGGTATGTGGAATCTTCACTCCACTTTGTGGATAGCATCCGATGATGATGGCTTTTCTTCATGAACAAAGATTCAGATTCAGGAAGGACTCATCCCACGCTTTCTACAAGCGCATAGATGACTAAGAAGGCCAATCTGAGATAGGCAAGTCCGGTTGCGGAAAGCACAGCAGAAAGTCTCCTTGGGTGATGTTGTTTCCAAGTTGTGATTCTTTTAGCATTGTCGTTTTTCTTCGAGACTCGTTCGGCGTGTCTTCTCAAAAGAGGCAGCAGCATTATGGATAGTGCGTCTCCATGCCTCCCGATGTGAGGCCAGAGTGGACCATTGTTGGTGATCAATCTGGCCAAGCCTAAGATGTTGTTTCAGGGAGTCCTTATATCACTTTTTTGGGGCGCCTCTCTTGCGCTGACCTGTGGCGAGTTCACGGTAGAGTACTATCTTTGGGAGGCGGTGGTCCTCCATTCTAGAGATATGCCCTGCCCAGCGCAGCTGTGTACTCAATAGCATGGCCTCAATGCGATGGCATCCAGTTGTTCTCTGGATGATTATGGAACTTCTCACTCCATATAGGAGGTTTGTTGAGCAATATAAAGTCAGCCTGGGACTGGGATAACAACCTAGTCAGAGTTATTACATCCCTTTGAAACATCTGATCCACAGTTTTTGGGGTACTCCTGATATGTTTTGTGTCTCTCACATCCAGAGTTTTTCAGCTGAGTTTTAGCTGGTATATAAGCTGTGTGTAGGATTATAATTATGAATGAGATTATTGCTTCCTCCCTAAATGCCTAAAATGGAGCTGTCCTTGAATAGTGTTCAGAAGTTATAGTTATGAACTCAGGGAGTTGTACTTCAAATAAAATATCACTTTTCCAAGCTATGATTATATTTTTTGCTACATGCCTCATGCAAGCTGGCTGTAAAGACATTTCCACCACCATCTTTATATCGTGCCAAGTTTTCAATAATCATTGAGAATAAATTCTGACTGTGCAAAGATTAGGAGTTTGGACTAGTGTTAATGGATACAAAGTGCCACCAAATTTGAAGATTCACAGAAAAGCAAACTGCTAAAAAGAGAATTGAATGAATCTTAGAGAAAATAAAATCTGAACTCTCCCTTGAAGCAAAGATGACTAAACAGAGGCTGTCAGCCTAGATAATGGTATGACATGAGAAAATGTGACCTATGGGGGAAAATTATGATGCTTGTTAATGTGGAATGCACTAGCAAAAGAGGGATACTCCAGGTAGAGTGATTCAGTCAATAAAGCTATTGCTTTTAGTTTGCAAGGCCAGAGCAGTGTTGATTTTGCCTAGCAGTCTTTTAGGTCTTTCATTCATAGGATTGCCATAAGTCAGAGCTCATAGAATCATGGAAAATAAGAGCAAATAAAAAGATCTATGCCAAACAAAACCCTTGAGCATCTCTTGTCCTGTAGATTTCAACTATCTCACTTTGCTGTCTGCATAAATCAGGCTTCAATGACACATATTTAAGAGTGGCAGGCACAGCAGGCTCAAACCTGTGTCAGTCCCAGAAAAACCTTTGCTGCAGAACCCTTATGTGAGCGCCATCTGTTTTACTACATGTCAAACTACAAAGATCAGAAGAGTTCTGAAGAACAAATGTTCCTTTCCATAGCTTAATCACAGGACTGCTTTTGGCAAATGCTCTTGTCAAGGGTTTGTTGGGGATGAGGATGCCAATAATAATTACCAAGATGTGCTAAAATGTACACCACTTGGTTTTTAATCTTTTAAAGAACATCAAAGAATATTGTTTTGAACTGAAAGGTAAATTTATTTTCCAGAGACCATGTGAGTAAAAGCAGGATACAAAGCAATGAGGCATGAGTGAGCATGAAGCTTTTTAGTATAGGCAAAGGAAAGGAAAACCCCTGGTTTTTAGTATGCATTCACATGCTTTGCATACAAAATTTCCCAGGATTTAATACCCGTCAATTCCGGGAAGGGCAATAAAAAATTCCTTTCTTAAATCCTAAAGAGTCACTGCTAATTGTAATAGGCTATATTGAGCTAGACTAACAACAATGTTCTTCTATCATCTTTGGATATTTCAAAATGGCATGTAGTTTTATTGTACATACTAATCACAATTTTAGAAGTTACAAAAACTGAACAAAGCCAAAAATCACTTCGGACAAGGAAGTATTTGCTGCTTAATAGAAGCCCATCAAGTAAAGAGATGATCTTACTTCTTTGGAAGGGATTTCATAGAATCATAGAGTTTGAAGAGGCCACAAGGGCCATCCAGTCAAATCCCCTACCATGTGGTAAAATCTAATCAAAGAACTCCAGACAGATG
The DNA here is from genome assembly GCA_030556195.1 of Anolis apletophallus. Taxonomy (NCBI): domain Eukaryota; kingdom Metazoa; phylum Chordata; class Lepidosauria; order Squamata; family Anolidae; genus Anolis; species Anolis apletophallus. The sequence goes on along the minus strand of JARBWK010000002.1, from coordinate 16,059,874 downwards.
ACCAGCTAGCTCTACAACAAGATGGCCATCCAGTTCTACAAAAAGAAACAAGGTTCTGCTTCAGAGCAATCCCCATTTCCTGTTTGCCAGCTTAGCCTCTTGAGGAGGTGAGAAATTCAGTATAAAATCTTGCATTACAGGCAGGTTCATGAAGGAGAAGGTGATTTTTCAGATACTGTGGTCTTAAGGCATTTTAGAATCTAAGCATGGCAACAAACTGAAGTGGAAGACTATGCAGTTGTTAGAAAACTATCTATGGGGGTCTCCAACTCACATTCCAGACAACAGTCTGGTTGCTTCATTTTGAAACTGTTGTAGCTTCTGAGCATCCTTTAAGAGCAGACCCATATAATAATATATTCAGTAATATAATCAAGTAGTGATTGAGGCATGAAGCTTTATTACCAAATTAGAGGGAGAACAACTAGTAAAAACCAAGGCCATTCTAGCTATATGGGATATATAGAAGGCCACAAAGCCTTCTACGAGTAGTATTGGGTCCAAAAGCATCTTAAAATGGCTCTTTCAGAGGGTGTGCATTCCAGCAAAAACAAATGCTCCTTGCTTTGAACAGCTATCAGGGATTCAGTAGTGACTTCAGGAATATAGGGACCTGGACACCTGTTCCTGCCATATGCTGTGAGAGACAATGAAGCAGCACTGGGAACGTCTGTCATGTCATTTTGATGTTCATTCTAATAAAGCCAGCCATCTTGAAAGGCAAAACTTGCAATCTAATTTTAAATGCTAGTAGAAGTCAAATTCAACTATATACTTCCCATACATCTCTTGATGTGTCAAATAGTAATGGGGTTGTTTTTTCACAGTGAAAATTTATTTATTTATTTATTTGTCACGTTTCTATACCGCCCCTCTCAGCCCGAAAGCGACTCGGGACGGTTTACACAAGGCAGTCTCTGCCCTCAATACAACACAAGCAACAAGGCAACCCCCCCCCAAAACCATATAATAACAAATTAACAATTAAAAACATACAATTACAGTCTCAGCATCATGTTGAAATCAGAAAATAGCATAGTAATGGTTAGGTCTCCTTGCCTTTTGGCACAGCAACATTACCCTTAAGGGGGGGGGGGAGTACCCTTTGCTGTACCCATCTACATTGACCATAGAATGCAGTTTCTCATATAATGTAGTTTCTTTTTTCCTTAGAGATATTTAACATTGAGGCATACACTATTTCTTTAGCACTGTATATACTCAAAGTAACACTTTATTGTTGTTTACTACCACTGTAAAGTACACTTAGCGGGTGTCTGGAATAGAGCAGCCCTTGATCTATCAAGAATCTGCCGTCACCTTCTTTGTGTTGCTGCCACTGCTCCTGGCCAACCACAGAGGGGTATAGGTTCAATCAAAATGTTTTGCTTTCCCAACTTCATTTGGGTTATGCTTCTGTCACAGCAAAGTAACTGTATTCTCTCTACCAATGTTAGGCTAGCAGAAGAGCTTCATTTATGAAGACTCCTCAAGTCAGTAGGATGAATGAATTCAATTATATCTGATTGCTGAACTCAGAAAGGCCTGGTAAGTAGAAAATGCAGTCTTATAAAAGAAACGTGGCACTCAATAGATGAGGTGCTTGTCAAGAATTAAAGATGATTTATTCTCTAGACCAAAATGGAACTTAGTAAATCTACCAGCTACATGCTGAACTCACAGCAGTGGAGATGGAGTGGGACCGTGCCTGAATTAAAAGAAAGCTGGGATTCTGTCTTAAGGGGGAAATGTATTCATGTCCAAAGTCTTTTTTCAGCTGTTGTTAAAAGACAAAGTGTTTTGGGGTGATCATCAGAAGGGGGGGACACCACGTTTCTTGCAGAGATCATCACCTCTTTTGTAATTTTAGTGAAATTGAATGAAATATGAAGCAAATTTTGCTAGGTAAAGGTAAAGGTTTTCTCTAACATTAAGTCCAGGGTTGGTGCTTATTTACATTTCTAAGCCGAAGAACTGGCATTGTCCATAGACACCTCCAAGGTCATGGGGCCAGCATGACTGCATGGAGTGCTGTTACCTTCCTGCCAAAGTGATACCTATTTATGTACTCACATTTGCATGTTTTTGAACTACTAGGTTGGCAGAAGCTGGGGCTAACAGCGGGAACTCATGCCGCTCCCCAGGTTCAAACCTGCAACCTTTTGGTTAGCAATTTCAGCAGCTCAGCGGTTTAACCACTGCACACAGGGGGTTCCTGCAGATTTTGCTAGCAATACATTTTTTTTGGTTGGGTGAGAGTATATAACTCTGCCGTATGATACTCTCACACAACCTATTCAACCACCCAACCTATTCAACCACATCATGCGATGTGTGGGGCTTGATGAATGCAAGGCTGGGATTAAAATTGCTGGAAGAAACATTAGCAACCTTAGATATGCAGATGATACCACTCTGATGCCCAAAAGTGAGGAGGAGCTGAGGAGCCTTCTAATCAAGGTGAAAGAAGAAAGTGCAAAAGCTGGGTTGCAGTTAAACATTAAAAAAACACCAAGATTCTAGCAACCGGACTGATTGATAGCAGGCAAATAGAGGGAGAAAACATGGAGGAAGTGATAGACTTCGTATTTCTAGGTGCAGAGATTAGTGCAGACGCAGACTGCAGCCAGGAAATTTATTTTATTTATTTACAGCGTTTTTACCCCACCTTCTCAACCCTCGAGGGGGGACTCAGAGCAGCTAACAAAGGTAATCCAATGCCACAATCAATACAATGTAAAACCGTAAATACAAAATTAAACAATAGCAGTAAGATTAAAACAATAATCAACAGCCAATTGAATTAGAACAATACTCCATCCACAATTCCGAATTGATAAGAACAAAGCCATATCCTCCAATCTGTTGCCATTACTAATCCATTCCAGTCAGGTGTTGTTTAAGCTATTGCGCAAAGGACTGGCCCCAAAGCCAAGCTTCCTTCTGAATGCCAGGAGGGATGAGGCCGAGCATATTTCGCTTGGGAGTGCATTCCACAGGTGGGGGGGGCACAGCTGAGAAGGTCCTGTCCCCCGTCCCCACCAGCTGCATTTGAAATGCTGGCAGGAGCGAGAGCAGGGCTTCCCCAGATTATCTTAAATTGCGGGATGGGACATAGGGGCAGATGTTCTCGGACAAGTAAACTGGGCTAGAACCATATAGAGCTTTGTAGGTCAAAACCAGCACTTTGAATAGAGCTCGGAAGTGGACAGGCAACCAGTGGATCTGACACAGCAGGGGGTGGTGTGCTCCCTGTACGCACCAACAATTGTTAGAAGAGAATAAAACAGTAGGGTGGTATCCTTATCTACAAATTTGTAATATATATAAAGAAGACAAAAAGAAGGGATTTGAACAAGAACATAATGAAATCGAAGAACTGTTATTGAGTAATAAACAGAAATTAGTAGGTAAAATATATAAGATATTACAAAGGATGGAAAAAAGGATGATCAAACTAAGAGCCATATAATAGAGTGGTCAAGAAATATAGGCTATAAAATAAAGCCTGAAGTATGGAAAACAATCTGGAAAAATAATGTCAACATTACATATAGCCAGAGCTACAAGGAAAACTGGGTTAAAGTAATATATAGATGGCACCTAACCCCTGTAAAGATCGCCAAAATGTACAAAAATGCAAGCCCCAGATGCTGGAATTGCAAAGACACAAACGGGACTTACTTCCATATCTGGTGGCTATGCAAGAAAGCAAGGACGTTCTGGACTATGGTCCATAGAGAGTTAGAAAAAATCATTGGAAAAAAGATAATAATGAGACCAGATGCCTTTCTACTGGGAATAGTGGACCAAGATTTGGATAAATTGGGAAAAAAACTTATTCATATTGATAACAACAGCGGCAAAGATGATATTTGCAAAATACTGGAAAACTGATAAAAGCCCAAAAAAAGAGGAATTGATCTTAAAAATTATAGATACAATTCAGATGGAAAGACTAACGGATAGATTAAAAGAAAACATAAATAAATTCCACACCCAAATAAATATGAGCGGTTTATAAATTACTGCAAAACAGAATTTGACATAGAAATAGATCTAAAAATGTAAATAAAAACCCTTGAATTAAGTAGGGAAAATATCAAGAAAGAATAACATTGGGTTAAATAGTGTAAAGTATTTTCAATTTTTTTGTTTCTTATTTCCTTTATCCTAGGAATGTTGGAGGTATCCAAAGAAGAGTCGGAAATGTAATCAATTTCAGTTGAAAATGTATGATACGCTATGCCTTATATGCTTTTTAAAAAAACTTTACACCACCTTCTATCCCCACCCCCTCTTCGCACCCCTTCCCTCTCCTTTCCCACCCGCCCCCTTACCCCAACCTATTTCCCCTTTCCCTTCTTCCACATATGTAAGACTCTCATTGATAACCCCCCAGAGGGAGGGCAGAGATATTACATGAGAGTCTCTGAAATGTGTTTTTATACTCTTTTCTGTTAATCAAAACTTAATAAAGAATATTTATTAAAAAAAACCAGCCAATTGAATTAGAACAATACTCCATCCACAATTCCGAATTGATAAGAACAAAGCCATATCCTCCAATCTGTTGCCATTACTAATCCATTCCAGTCAGGTGTTGTTTAAGCTATTGTGCAAAGGCCTGGTCCCAAAGCCAAGCTTCCTTCTGAATGCCAGGAGGGATGAGGCTGAGCATATTTCGCTTGAGAGTGCGTTCCACAGGTGGGGGGCCACAGCTGAGAAGGCCCTGTCCCCCGTCCCCACCAGCTGCATTTGAAATGCTGGCAGGAGCGAGAGCAGGGCTTCCCCAGATTATCTTAAATTGCGGGATGGGACATAGGGGCAGATGTTCTCGGACAAGTAAGATGGGCTAGAACCATATAGAGCTTTGTAGGTCAAAACCAGCACTTTGAATAGAGCTCGGAAGTGGACAGGCAACCAGTGGAGCTGACACAGCAGGGGGTGGTGTGCTCCCTGTATGTACCTCCTGTTAGTAATCTAGCTGCCACCCGTTGGACTAATTGCAGTTTCCAAACCGTCTTCAAAGGCAGCCCCACGTAGAGTGCATTGCAGTAATCTATACGGGATGTGAAATCAGAAGACACTTACTTCTTGGGAGCAATGACCAATCTTGATAAAATACTGAAGAGTAGAGACATCACACTGGCAACGAAAATCCACATAATTAAACCAATGGTATTCCCCATAGTAACGTATGGATGTGAGAGCTGGACCATAAGGAAGGCTGAGCGAAGGAAGATAGATGCTTTTGAACTGTGGTGTTGGAGGAAAATTCTGAGAGTGCCTTGGACTGTGAGAAGCTCCAACCAGTCAATTCTTCAGGAAATAAAACCCGACTGCTCATTGAAAGGGAAGGATATTAGAGGCAAAGATGAAGTACTTTGGCCACATAATGAGAAGACAGGAAAGCTTAGAGAAGACAATGATGCTGGAGAAAATGGAAGAAAACAGGAAAAGGGGCCGACAAAGGGCAAGATGGTATCCTTGAAGTGACTTGGGGGTGGTGACAGCTGACAGGGAACTCTGGTGTGAGCTGGCCCATGAGGTCACAAAGAGTTGGAAGGCACTGTACGAATAAACAACAACAAAAAACATTAATTTTATGTCTTCTCCCCATCATTACTCATGCTGCTAGCCAGTCACTATATTTCAATATTTCTAGTCTCAAGTTTTTGTTCTATTTTCTCCCCAATTTCCTTTCAGTTTTTCTTAGAGCTGATTCATGTATCTTTTTTGCTATTCCTTTTAGGCTTCGGTTGCTTTCCTGAAAATCCTGTAAGACTGCTGCCTGTTGATACATTGTTCTGGAATATTAGTTATAGGCCATGGTATATGAGGAGAGTACATGCTTTGCATGCAAATTTCATTGCCAATATGTCAACTTGATCATGGATATCAAGGGTAGCAAAGGCTTCTGCCTGAGATGGCAGAGATTAAAATGATTGCTTGTCAAGTAGACAGAAAAAACTTTATGGTAAATCTCTGGAAGTTTTTTACTTTTGTCTTGGTAATGATTGATGTATTCAATTAAGCCTTCTTGTTCCACAAATTTTTTAAAAAGTATTGTGAGAACTATGGCATGATGGGAGCAGGTGCCAGTGATATGTGTAGGAGCTAAGGAATGGACTCTTAGCTTTACTGGGGTCCCAGACCAATGAGCCAAAAACCAAGGGTTAAAGAGAAGACAAGGAGGGTGTGTTCAGATATGAAATGCTTCAATGTAGGTGAGAAAGGTGCTCCCTGCGGGGAGCCAGTCGACCAGGCTTTGAGCACAGCTGGCTGCAAGAGCTATGTGACCCTGGCTCCTAGGCAGGCCTGGACCCTGGTGGGGAGCCTCTCACCTGCTGAGGTAGCGCAAACCGGCAACCAGGCTCTCTGTGTCAGTGTTTGGTCACCTGGCTCTCGCACTTGGCATGTAAGTTCTATATGTCAAACCACTCCAGTATTTTCTGTTGATCATAGAAGTCCTGTGTGCCAAGTTTGGTTCAAATCCATTGTTGGTGGAGCTCAGAATGCTGTTTGATTCCTGGTGAACTATAACTCCACACAACTGCAATTCCCAAATGTCAGGGTTTATTTTCCCCAAACTCCACCAGTGTTCAAATTTAGGCATATTGAGTATTTGTGCCAATTTTGGTCCAGATCCATAGTTGTTTGGGGTCACAGTGCTTTCCGGATGTAGTTGAACTACATTACCCATAAATAACTGTTAATTCTTCCCAGCCCCCTCCAGTATTTTATATCTTTCTTTCTTTTTCATATAAATTTTTATTGTTTTAACATTTAATAGTACATGGAAAGAGGGGGAACAACCAAGATGATAGAAAAGTTGGATACAACAAAGAGTAAGGTAAAAACAAAAAAAGAAAAGAAAAAAATCCAAAAAAGAAAAGGGGAAAAAAGGAATAAAGGGGTGTGACTTCCATTCCAAGCTCACTTTGCTCGTGTCTTCTTAACGAATAAAAAATTACTGTCTCTTAGTTATTTTATATTCTTCTTATTTTGTTCTTCATACTTGTGCTGCCGCATGCTGGGCCTGTAAAATGGCTATTTCTTGGATGTGACTTCTGTATGCCCAATGGGACGCCGGGGCGCCTCAGCTGGAAGGGCCCCTTAGTTCCCCCAATGATAAAAGTCCTTTGAGGCTTAAAATAAGTTTAACAAAGTTCTTTATTTGGGAACAAACTGGATGGCTTCTTTAAAAACTGGTGACTTTCTCAGTCTGTAGCAACAGGGCCGGCAAACTGGGCAAAGCTGGTCTTCTGTTTCGGGAAAAAAACCTATGATCCTTCCCTTGGGCAATCTTTCTTTACCTTGCTGGCGTGAGGACCCTTCTTCCGACTCCAAGCTGCATTATGGATAGCCAGACGTCCCGTACCACGCAAGGTTTCCTTCGATTAGCCAGGTTGTAGGATTGCAGGTGATCCCTTCACAAAGGATTGTGAAGCTATTCTTTTACCCCAGCAAAGTGGGATCTGTTACAGCAGCAAAGCTGTGTCTGTTACTCCAGCAAAGCTGCGGTCTGTAACCCCAGCAAAGCGGTGAGATTTAAAGCCTTTTCCAAGTTGGAAAGAACAGGCAGCTTTAAATCACGTCCTGTCCTGAAGAGAAGCTGTCAAGACTGAAGAAAAAATCCTCTTTCCCCTCCCAAAACCTAGGAATAGGGGCGGGTCTACTGCTCTAGATTGATTGGCAGCCCTCTGGGCCTGTCAATGCAAACTAAGAAAGTCACCTACAACATGAAATGCAAACTTGCAATGCAACAAATGAAAAACAGAGCCCTGTTGGCACTGCTGTGCCAGAACAATACTTTTGGAAAAGTTCCCAATGTCTTTCTTTAATTGGGTTACCCATGTACCTCTTCAAAAAAAGGTTAATTTGTCCATATCTTTAATTTCCCTAACTTTAATTTTCCAGTCTTCTATTTCCGGCGTATCCTCCAATTTCCATCCCCTGGCAAAGACCATTCTTGCTGCTGTTGTCATGTATATAAACAGTTTATCTGTATTCTCATCTAATATTAGGTCTGAGTCTGTAATTCCCAACAGATAATACTCCGGCTTTTTCTTGAATTTTATTTGTAAGATTTTCTGAATTTCTTTGTGTATTTCTGTCCAGTACCTCATGGCTGCTTTACAATGCCACCACATGTGGAAGAAGCTTCCTTCCTGATCTTTACATTTCCAACATTTACTTGATAACTCTTTATTCATTTTTGCCAGTTTCACTGGGGTCATATACCACCTGTAAAACATTTTCAACCAATTCAGTATTTTATATCTTTCTGTTTAATTGCTATTAAAAAAATTAAAAATTAATTTCCAGGGGGGCGGTGAGCAATTTTTTTTTTCTGGAAAGGGGGCGGTAGGCCAAACAAGTTTAAGAACCACTGGTGTAGACTCATGTAATGCAGCTCAGTGCAGATTAACTACAATATATGAGTCTACACTGACCATATAATCCAGTTTCAGACAGCATTACATGGCAGTGTAAATGGGGCCTCAGGTGATTTTACTGCACAATCAATTTCATCAACATAAATATACAATTTGACTTTCATTTCCGCACTACGGCAGCACATTTTTATATCTGACAGTTTAAAAAGAATGTGACAATCTCATTACTTCCATATATAGAAAGTTCACTGATACCCAATCCTATCTAAGATTTCATAGCTCACATCCCAGAGCAATGAGACATAACCCCAGTGGCCAAGCCCTAAGGTTAAATTAGAATTGTTTCAATGAGGAAGAATTCAAAATAATTTTTTTAAATTGTCAAAAGAATTTATTGATATCCAAGAGATGTGTTAAGGCAACTGATAGATTCCATTCAGAATTGTAAAAAAAAGAAAGAAAGATAGAGAGCATACTCCACAAATAATCTCCAATGCTCTCTTAAAATCAATCACATTTCCAAAAGAATGTTCTTCTTTTGATAGTAAGTCATACTTATTTAATAATTTTCTGGGTGAGAATTATAATCCTAGACATGCTAATGATTCCAAACAATCCATGTAGACCAGTTATATAAGGAAGCAACAACAGTAAATGTATTCCAGATCTCTAAAAATAAAATAAATTGTATTGACATTTTACTTAGTAGAATATATGCCTGCTCTTATTTCTCAGATAATGTTGCCAATTTCATAATCATTCACAAATACACATTTACAATTTATTGCAACAGGTGGCACTCAAAGGGTTTAGCCTGGATGTTATTGGGATGCATCCAAACCTCATTGTTTGAGAAATATATAGCATTTGACAGTGAATTAAGGCTTCCCTGAAAGGTTTCCAGTACTTATTGCTTAATATTTAGTGGCAATAGTTTTAATGGTATTTCAGTTTCCTGTAGAAAACTGAGGTCATAACCTAATTATTCTGTACCATGTGCCTAGAGGGAAAACTCTAGGAAATCTCCAGGAAAACAAGAGCACTGTTGCACAAGAAAACTGCCTAATGGATATTTCTCTGTTCCATCCTATTACAGGTGCATCATTGTCCAATTCATTGCAAATTTCACTTACATGGATGAATTTGTATAGCAGAAAAAGATTGAATGGGGAAGCCAATTACCATACCTAAATTATTGTGTCAATGTATTTTCTGCTGACAATTGTTTTCCACATTTCTATCTTATTTTAGTGTAAAAAATATGCAAAGTTGGAAGCATGCTTACAGACACAATCTATTCCTTGAGCATGGCTAGATGTATTAGTATTCATATAACTTTTTATTGTAGTCTACTATTTTTATTCAGTGGCTCTGAAACAACTTCATAGGATGGGGTACGCTGAGAGACAGAGGAAATATCCCCAAGCCAATTAAAGAATCTCATGCACATAATAACTTATATATTTAGCTATGTGTTATCCTGGAAATTATATTATTTTAATAGCTTAGATATACAACTTGGGTCACATCTACACTGACCATAGAATGGAGTTTGTCATATAATAACATGCAGCGTGAGCAGCGTGAGCTCCGGGGGACATATCCTGGGCTTAAGAAGGACTATAAGGACATCTCTTTGGCAGGTTGGGACTCTTTCCTCAGGCTGCCATGTCGAAGAATGCAGGCCCCTCTTTTCACCTGCAATCGGTCACCGGCGTTCCTGTTAGGGCTCCCCAATCTTCCCTCTTTTGATGGTAAGATGGGGCCTTAATAGGACTATCGCCACCTCTGGCCCCTTTATCCCTACCCTTGTGTTCTCTCCCACCCCACCCCCCTTGCTTCCCTCTCCTTGCTAGCCTCCTCTTTTCTTTTGTGTGTTCATTGCTGTATGTTGGGGACTCAAACTGTTGTAAACTGCTCCGAGCCTCCGGGGAGTGGCGGTATACAAGTTTGAAGTAATAAATAATAATAAATAAATAAAATGCAGTTCAATGTTGTTATACTGTATTATATGAGTGATTCCCAACCTGTGGGCCATGGTCCACCAGTGGTCCCCAAGAACTAAAATATGGTCTGCGACCTCACCGTTACAACACCATTGAAACAAGAGTGACTGGTCTCGCGAAATCCTCTTATAGTGCCGAGGCAATGGGGATGTCAGAGGGGAGAGACTGACTACCACGAAAGACACTACAACAACCATTGAACAAACCTGGAAAGCACCTCTTTTCACCGGTGTCTTTGTTTTTAGGCTTGTTCCTGTGGTTATTTGGGGTGCTGATTCAGAAAATTGCATTGGATAGACCACATCAGCTCTAGATTTTTAAATATGGTTTTTTGTGGGCAAACAGAGGCACTGGGGATGTTTTGTCAGAAACTAGAGCTGATGTAGTCTATCCAATGCAGTATTTTTGAGACCTTCATAGAATCATAAAGTCAGAGGGGACCATAAGGGCCATCTAGTCCAAACCTCTCCTCTGACATTCAGGAAAACACAATTTCAGCTCTTCTGACCATTTAGCAGGCATAATAAATATTTCTCTCAATAGTGAGAGGGTGGTATTGTGCTTATGTTTAGCTTGTGCGGTTTCTGGATATCTCTGGTTAGCCTTTGTGAGAAGAGCATTCCAAACTAGGTGGTGTATTTTTTCGATCCAGCTGTTGGGAAATATGTGAGATATTAATTGCTCCCTCGAATTGTTAATATTCTTGTCTATATTGATTACCACCATGATCCAACAATGGAAGAAATAAGTTTAGTCTTTTATGCAAAACTCATAAAAGTAGTTTTAGTTACTTTTTAGTGGAAATAAAATGTAAAATACCACTTTTTCAGCATTTCTTTCCATTTATGTAGAGCAAATCTTCATTTTTCTTATATTTGAGTTCCCCTGGGTGTAAAACTGCCTATCATTCAGCTATTTTAAATTTTCAAATTATTAAATTGCATCTGGTTTTGTGTTTTCCAGGCGGGTAGACCAAAACATCAGCTACATTTTAAGATTACAGATTCAAAATAAATATATTTAGCAAGTAAAATACCGATTTCTGATCCTACATCTCAGCATACCAAACTGCCTGTCTATGGGAACAATATATATTTTATTGTAGCTACAAGGGAATTTTATTCCCTATCTTTTTGCATGGAAACAATGACTACATCTAGTCTTTTCTATCACAAGATGCAGGTGTCACAAGTCTAGTAATGGGAAAGCAAGCTTCAGAAACAATAATGAATGACTAGGTTTTTTAAAAAAAATAAACAAACAAACCCAGAAATTATTTTATTTTACACATTTGTTGTACAGTTTCTCTAAGGTAAAAGTAATGGGATTATTCCATGAAACAATGGGCAAAATTTCACTTTTTATCAATATTTTGGACCATTCCCATTTCATGGACAACATCTATTGAAATTATGGATGCAAATGCAAAAATGTCTCAGAACATCACATAGAGTTTACTAGTGAGAAAAAGCATGACTCATATATTTCCATATATAAAAGTACTACCTATGCATAAAACATTACGTTTTGAGGGTAGAAGATAGAGTTTCATTTTTTCATTTGCCGTCTGTATGTATAGATTATCTCCCTTCATGAAGCTCCTCCATCTATAGTCTGAATCAATGTAGTCTACTAAATTTTTTACCGGATGATCTGCTCTATAGACTAAGGCTTAGACAGTACATAAAAGTGAATTGCACTATGTAATCCCTTTAAAAATCTTTAAATTGCATGAAAAATAAAGGATCTTTTCACGTTAAAAATGTATTTTTTATATATAAATAGTACTGCTCACCAGCTGGTCCTAGGTTATAACATTAGACTCAAATGTCTCAGAACAGGTTTTAGCCCATATAATTTCATAGTGGGATCAACATGAACTCCCTTGGACAAATTTCTGCATCTGGTATGTCAATCAAAAAGCTAGTTGAAATGTAACACATTGTCTTAAATGTAGATTTATTGCCAACAATAATATTACCACAATGCTCTGACTCATAAATAATGGCAAAGCATAGCTTAGTGTTCCATGTATGATTGCTGGGTCCTTGCATCTCCACTTTATATAATAATAATAATAATAATAATAATAATAATTTTGGATTGTTGAAGTCACCATACCGGGTGACAGGTGCATTGAGGAAAAACAACAGGAAAAACTCAGCAGTTATCAAGACTTCAAAATCAAACTGCAAAGGCTCTGGCATAAACCAGTACAGGTGGTCCCAGTGGTCATTGGCACACTGGGTGCCATGCCAAAAGATCTCAGCCGGTATTTGGAAACAATAAACATCGACAAAATCACAATCTGTCAACTGCAAAAGGCCACCTTACTTGGATCTGCACGCATCATTTGAAAATACATCACACCGTCCTAGACGCTTGGAAAGTGTTCGACTTATTATATTTTTATACAAAATCCAGTATATAGATCTTGTTTGCTGTGACATACTGTGGTTTTGTTTCACTATAATGATGATGATGATGTTAAAAATGAATATTTTTATTGATTTATTTATACCAGGTAAAAAGCCACATGGAGGAAGAACAGTGCACTGTGAAAGTGCCCCTCCACCCTCACTAACAAACCCTCAGCAGTTATCAAGACCTCAAAATAAACAGTAACTGCTTGAAAGGCTCAGTTTATTCTCCTCCATCTCATTAACCCTAATCTCCATAATTTCAAATTGCACCGCAGCCAATTCTTAATTGTCCATTTGGAATCCAACCCAGAACAGTACAGGTGGTCCCAGTGGTCATTGGCACACTAGGTGCCGTGCCAAAAGATCTCAACCGGTATTTGGGAACAATAAACATCGACGAAATCACAATCTGTCAACTGCAAAAGGCCACCTTACTTGGATCTGCACGCATCATTTGAAATTACATCACACAGTCCTAGACACTTGGGAAGTGTTCGACTTGTTATTTTTTGATACAAAATCCAACATATAGATCTTGTTTACTGTGACGTACTGTGGTTTTGTGTCAGTAAAATAATAATAATAATAATTTGTTTCTAACCTGCCTGTTCTTAAGGTGGGGCACAAAGAAGCATGGCTAACTAGCTTTATCAATAGCAGAAGATTCAGAGGGCAGTGTCCATTTATTCCATCTGAATAAATCCCTATTGTAATTGTAATTGCAAATTCCACAAGAGGAAGAAATTACATAACAGAAATTAAGATGGAGGTCTTCAGAGTGAACTAAAATGAGTTTGTATTACATTGCGCTTCATTATGGGCATTGTCAGAATCACATTGATATTGTGCCTGACTGTGTACCGTTAATATAACACTAATTAAATCAGATAGCAGTGGAAATGGCAGTCATAAAGCTGGGCAGTGGTGAGACCACAACCTGGTACCATCTAGTTGGCTATAAGATGTTACCTTAGGTTGAATTAGGTTATCATGGACTGGGACAACTACTCAGTTCTATTTGTGTGCCTTCAAGTCATCTCCGACTTATGGCAACCATGACACAAGCCTACTAATCCAGTATGTACAGACTTGGTATCAATGTTTGGTGTCTGTTACACTGTTCCTTGTTAATATTTATTGTTGCTGGATTGAACCTATCACAGGACAAAAATGTGTGACTTGCCCAAAGTCACCTATGCTGTATATTATGTCTTGGTGGAGTTACTTGACATGCTATTGTCAGCTTTTTCTATAAGAATGCCACCAAAACGGTCTCTTATCCACAAGATTTTATTTGTTAAATGATTGTTAAAAGCAACACAGTGAACTAGAGAAGGCTCTAGAATTGGATTCAAGGTGGAAAGCACCCAAGTTAGATCCTTCGTCATCTTGACTCATTTAACTGGATGTGAATTCACAGATGCAGCATTCACAGAAAAGAAGACTTTCTGCCTTGCACGTGATGTTGTTGCACAACATCAAACTATTTTCAACTTATGGTGACCGTAAGACCTCTGGGAGCTGAAACAGGCAGGACCAGCCTCCTATCTCAAATGCATTTACAGCATCAAAAAATCCTGACTTCTTTATTTTGTGTCAATAGAGGACTCTTATGGATATTGCAGTTATCCCCACATGCAATGCATTTCAGAAGACCCATGTGAATGCTATCAAGACAGAGATAACCTAGATCAGTGTTTCTCAACCTTTTTTGAGCCGTGGCACACTTTTTACATTTACAAAATCCTGGGGCACACCACCAACCAAAATGACACTCTAACACAGTAATACATATAGTTAACAGACCTTGCGTTTTGGAGTTGTAGTTCACCTATATCCAGAGAGCACTGTGGACTCAAACAATGTTGGATCAGGACCAAACTTGCCATGAATACTCAATATGCCCAAAAATATGCTCCAAAGCTGTCCCCCCCGCCTCCCTCGCCTTTTCCGTCCTGAAGGCTGGAAAAGGCCAGGCTGGGCTCAGGGAGGTGGCGGGAAGAGCAGCACCACAGCTGCTTCGCCCCCCGCCTCCCTCGCCTTCTCCAGCCATCGGGACGAGGCGCAGCCCCGCCCCGAAGGCTGGAAGAGGCCAGGCTGGGCCAACGGAGGCGGTGGGAAGAGCAGCACCACAGCTGCTTCGCCCCCCACCTCCCTCGCCTTCTCCAGCCATCGGGACGAGGCGCAGCCCCGCCCCGAAGGCTGGAAGATGCCAGGCTAGGCCTACGGAGGCGGTAGGAAGAAAAGCTCCAAAGCTGCTTCACCCTCCGCCTCCCTCACCTTCTCCAGCCATCGGGACGAGGCGCAGCCCCATCCCGAAGGCTGGAAGATGCCAGGCTGGGCCCAGGGAGGCGGCGGGAAGAGCAGCTCCAAAGCTGCTTCGTCCTCCGCCTCCCTTGCCTCTCCAGCCATCGGGACGAGGCGCAGCCCCGTCCTGAAGGCAGGAAGAGGCCAGGCTGAGCCAAAGGAGGTGGTGGGAAGAGCAGCACCACAGCTGCTTCGCCCCCCGCCTCCCTCGCCTTCTCCAGCCATCGGGACGAGGCGCAGCCCCGTCCCGAAGGCTGGAAGAGGCCAGGCTGGGCCCAGGGAGGCGGCGGGAAGAGCAGCTCCAAAGCTGCTTTGCTCTCCGCCTCCCTTGCCTCTCCAGCCATCGGGACGAGGCGCAGCCCCGTCCCGAAGGCTGGAAGACGCCAGGCTAGGCCTACGGAGGCGGCGGGAAGAGCAGCTCCAAAGCTGCTTCGCCCTCCGCCTCCTTCGCCTTCTCCAGCCATTGGGATGAGGCGAGGCCCCGTCCTGGAGGCTGAAGAAGGCCACGCTGGGACCAGGGAGGCAGCAGGAGAACAGGCCCTGCCTGGGACCAGAGAGGCAGCAGGAGAACAGGCCCTGGGAGCCGGGTTTGGCCATCTCGTGTCCTGCGCCGGAAGATGCGAGTCGGACAAACCCAGCTCCCAGGCAGGGCCTGGGCCCTGCAGGGAGCCTTTCTCCCGGTTCATGGCTCTGCCGGGCATGGCGGAGCCGGGAGCTGGGGGCGGGGCTCCCCGAGGTGCCCAGTTTTCCGCCTCCTCCTCCGGAAGTGAGTCCACAGGATAGATTCTATTGTGTGGCTCACTTCTGAAGGAGGAGGAGGAGACGCCACCCGGCCCCTCCCTCCTGAGCCTCCCCTGCCTCTCTAGGACCTAGAGAGGGTCTTTTTTCTCAACCGCTGATCCACGATCACCTGGTGTGCCGCGGAAAAACCTTGGAGGGGGGAGAAAGGAGGGGGGAAAGAGGTTTCTCGCGGCACACCAGCTGATCCCAAATGGCACACCAGTGTGCCCCGTCACAGCGGTTGAGAAAGACTGACCTAGATGTTATCAGAAAGGAAATTAAGTACACATGTGTTGGGTTTTCATTGAAGCAATATGTTTTATGTGTATTCTGGGCTTTATTGTCTTTTATTCTTCAAATGATCCTTTTCACTTAGCTAAATATCCCCTACCATATACCTGTGCATTTAGTTTTTGAAGCCTAAATGTAGAATTTTGTATTTATTTCTGGTGCATTATATTTTATTAATTTCTGCTTGATTTGCTAGGTCCTTTCGAATTCAGTTCCTACCTTCCAATGTGTGAGGTACCAAGTTTTGTATCATTTGCAGATTTAAAAAAAGGTTTCCCTTTACCTCATCATTTTAATCATTGAGAAAAATAATCCTCATGGTGCCCATAAAGTATTTTGGAAGCATCCATAATGTATTATAAAAATACAATATATTTTGTAAATTCATTTAAATTTGTATATGCAAATAGTGTCCAAATAATGTATATCCTTTTTAAAGATGCATACTGTTGTCTATCTGGATGAAGTGACATAAAACTGTACATGAAATTGTGGTCTAAAAGTTTAGAGAACCTAATTCTTTCAATACATTGAAACTATTCTTGTTTGGCCTCTTCTGTCTGCTTCTTTCCAGGGATGGGATTATCTTTGGGAGTCACTTGCCTAGCCATGGTCCCTTTAATCTAGGAGGCAGCAGTGGCAATATCTTATAGTCTCTTAATTATTTGGCATGCATTTCTTTTTTTTATTGAAGCGATGATTTCCAGGTGGTTTCACAGGACATACTTTGGAAGTCACTTATCTAATATGAGGTCATCCTTATGAACTTTTTCCACACTGGCCAAGTGTGCCTGAATGGAAGGAGCCAACCTCTTTCCACTTGTTAATTCTGTTTTATTCAATTCAGAATAAGGCAGATTCAGTTACACACCTAATAATAATAAAGCTACATGAATGATGGATTGATTAATACACCCCATTTTTGCAAGCTTTCCCCTGCAGTTCATACAGTAAACTCAAAACATATCATTCCTAACCACAGCTGCTGCTACAAAAATCCCTTGTGCCCCATATAAAATATATTGCATGTGAACTTCTGACTCTTTGACTTTGTTTTTATTTAATATACAGTACTTGTGCTATGTGACTGATCATACACAATATTATTTTTTCTGTGCTCTGACTGGTGCTTTTCAAATGCCATCAAATATAAGTTCTCAGAAAGACCATTCCTAAGGAACAGTTTAAGCTTGACTCTATTAAGCAAAGGTTCAATGAGAAAAATAATGGCTGGTCTGTTGAATAAGGCATGGAATAAAATGATTGAGACAACTCAAGGAGGACTTCAGGGTAGTTAAAAATGAAACTGATTGTAAAGAGCTCCAGAAAGATCTCTCGAAATTGAGTGAATGGGCAACAAAGTGGCAAATGCATTTTAACCTAAACAAGTGTAAAGTCATGCACATCGGGGCAAAGAACCCCAACTACACTTATCAACTGATGGGGTCAAAGCTTTCCGAGACAAACCAGGAAAGGGATCTTGGGGTCTTGGTGGACAGCTCAATGAAGATGTCAACCCAGTGCGCTGCAGCAGTGAAAAAGCAAATTCTATGCTAGGCATGATCAGAAAGGGAATCGAAAATAGGTCAGCAAATGTTGTATTACCTCTCTACAAATCTATGGTAAGGCCACATTTGGAGTACTGTGTACAATTCTGGTCTCCGCACCTTAAGAAGGATATAACGGAACTGGAAAAGGTACAGAAAAGGGCAACAAGAATGATCCAAGGGATGGAGCGGCTCCCTTATGAAACCAGGTTGCAACGCCTTGGTCTTTTCAGCCTTGAAAGACGGCGTTTAAGAGGTGACTTGATCGAAGTGTATAAAATCATGCATGGGATAGAAAAGGTGAATAAAGAAAAATTATTTTCTTTGTCACAAAACACTAGGACTAGAGGGCACTCCCTGAAGCTCCAAGGTAGGAAAATTAGGACTAATAAAGGGAAATATTTCTTCACCCAGAGGGTCATTGGGTTATGGAACTCACTTCCAGAAGAGGTTGTGACAGCTGTCAGCCTGAACAACTTCAAGGCAGGATTAGACAGATTCATGGATACCAAGTGTATCGGTAGTTACTGAAAAGGACATTCAAGTGCCACCTCGGAGTTGGTTGAGGTAGGCAGGATTTCCCTGGGTACTGGTTGTGGGGGATCGGGAGCAGGTTAGGGTTTTGCCCTCCCTTCTGCTCGAGATCCCCGTGTACAACTGGGGGCCACTGTGTGATACAGAATGCTGGACTAGATGGGCTGAGGTCCGATTCAGCATGGCTCTTCTTATGTTCTTATGTTCTTAACATTATGCATTGTTTCTGCCTAAGATTTTGAAGCACTTGTAATGGCCTTGAGGGTTTAAGGTATGACTTCTGGCATTTACTTTGAAGATAAGCAATAACAGACTTTTAAATATTGCTTTATTGAAGGGAGAATGAATTTCTGTTGATGGGTTAAGATCTGTGGTAGCATCTCTCCCCAGTGTATGGCCATGTATAAGTTCTCAACAGATATTCTACCATCAATAGCAAGAGAGTGAGTGGACAGGTTTTTTCCTGGGAGTACATATGGACTCAAGGCTGTTTCTACAGTCCTTAATTTTAGTCAGTTGGCTGGATATGATGTTCTTGGAGGGCTCCATGGACTGAAAATGGTGCCTGGACTCATGGCAGTTGGCCATCCTATGGGCTAGATCAAATTGAAATATTCCATTGTACTTGTCACTTCCATTCCACTGACATAGATGGTCTCATTTCAGAAAGAGCAACTGACAAGAGCTAAAGTTTTGTACACATCAATCAATTCCATAGCATTGTTTTTATGAGGTGCATGTATTCCGTTTTACCAACATTGCAAACGGTTAAAACATGCTGTAGGTTCTTTAAGACTCCAAGTACTGGAGAAGATCCGTGTAACTCCCCACTCTAATATTAAGCAGGTGCTACGCCATTTAGAATGTAAATGGATCTCAACCCTTGAAACTGAATGGCCAAGAGGGTTAAATGAAGTGATGGGATTAAGTGCCTTATTAACTTAACTCCACCTGTTGCTTGCTATATATGTGGATTCTGCTTGTATGCACACTCACCTTTGGGTCACCTCACACACATTGCCGCGAGGTTATGCTACAGTTATTTGATAATAAGGTATGTTATGCCATATATGTATTGAATGTATTGCACAGGGTGTGGATATCGCTTTGCTCCTACTCTTTATTATTCATTTACAGATGAGGATGTGATTATTACTGCTTAAGCCTTGAAAAAGCACATCCTTTGATTGTTTGGCAAAACTGATTATATTGGCCAATGGGAATCGTGTTAAACTCACGCTGTTCCGTCGGCTTGTGGTTGCCTTTGGGATTTCTACCCATATATTGAATTTACGCTTGCACCTCATCTGGCTTACTTCACGGACTTTATATAGCTTATCTACCCTTTTGGAGTACTACACTTTACCTTCCCTCCTTGGAACCTCCCTAACCGATTCCGGTTTATTTGAATTACAAATTGGACGTTGCTTTGCATCTGATCCTTTTTGAAGGGCTGGACATTCCAGGTTTTGGACTTTAAGTTGATCGCTGTGGATCTTTATGAACTATTATTTCAACATCTATTTGATATTCCAATAAGCACTGAATCATACTTCAGATTATATGATTTACATTGGAACACCAAGGTTTCCGTATGTCTGGTATTGTACTCCGTATATTTATATGCACGCTATATAATACATAGGAGACAACCCATTCAACCATTTGTTTGCATATGATACAAGATATAAGGATATTGTACTTTTAATCTAAAATCTTCTTTCCTACAGTCACCACATCCATCAATGGTGATCTACATACAGACAATGAAGATGTATTTTGCTGATGCTCCTCCTCCAACACTCAGAAAACTAATTAATGGCAGGAGAGTCAGTGAAAATGTTCATCGATATTAATAGAATCACAGAATCATTAAGGTTGGAAGAGACCTCATGAGCCATCCAATCCAACCCCCTGCCAAGAAATAGGAAAATCGCATCCAATGCACCCCCAAAAGATGGCCATCTCTGTTTAAAAGCCCCCAAAGAAAGAGCTTCCACCACACTCCGGGGCATTATTCATTCATTTATTATACTGAACCCCCAGTGATGCAGTGGGTTAAACTGCTGAGCTGCTGAACTTGCTGACTGAAAGGTCAGCAATTCAAATTTGTGGAGCAGGATGAGCTCCTGCTGTTAGCCCCAGCTTCTGCCAACCTAGCAGTTTGAAAACATGCAAATGTGAATAAATCAATAGGTATCACTCCAGTGGGAAGGTAACGGTGCTCCATGCCGTCATGCCGGCCACATAAACTTGAAGGTGTGTACGGACAATGCTAGCTCTTCGGCTTAGAAATGATGAACAACACCCCCTAGTCTCACACACGACTAGACTTAACATCAAGGGGAAACTTTGATCTTTTATTACACTGATTTATAGTATGTTTTTCTCCAATAAAGGAACTCAAAGCAATGTGCAACATGCAAAGAACAACACAGATTAAAACTAAGTGAACACATCAATATATAAATCACAAAACAGCATTAAAAACAGTTGATGGTGTAAGAATATTTTGATTTATAGCAGAAGAAGGCTAAGAAATTGGACAGGGATCTCAAATCCTGAAGAAGCCACCAAGAAAGCCCTCTTCCCAGTCAAATGACCCTGAGGAAGTAAGCTGAGCAGAAAAAAACCACTCTGAAGATTTTAGAGTTCTAATGGACTCATATAGGACCCCTTCTAATAGACTGAACCCAAGCCATATAGGGTTTTATAGATCATTGCCAGCACTTTGAATTGCCCCTGGATATAGACTAACAGCCAGGGGTGCTTTTGAACAAAGGGAATTGTGTGTTCTCTGCAGCCAGCCCCAGTGAATTTTCCCATCCTTATTTAAAGATCGTTACTTACACCCAACGGAATGGGTTGGAGTGGGGGGGGGGGGTGTCAGGAATACATTTTCAGATGGGGGAATTTTCCCAAAATATTTTTTATCCTCTTTTAGTTCCAGTGGTGAATTTCCTTTCCGGCATCACGATATGCATGATGACCTGGTACTGAAACAACCTCATATAGATTTGTTTACATTGTAAATTGATGAGTTTGTTTTCCCTGTCCTCCTTTTTCTTTTGCTCTGAGCTGAAATTGAATTGTATGCCATCTCTGAGCACAAAGTGGTTTTCTTTCTTCTCCTTTCATTGACTGTGGTACACTTGCAGAGTAATAAAACACCTTTTAAAGAAAACATAGGGCATGGTATTGATGGAACTTCACCATCTTTAAATATTTATCGATACAATGGTACTAGCCAGAGTGCGAAATAAACATTAGTGTCTGTAATCGTTTCCAGGAAAAAGGGGAGAGAGGGAGGTAGAAGAAAAGAAAAGGAAGAGAAAAAAAAAGAAATACTCTCCCTGGACTTCAGCAGCCTTGAGAACTGGACTTAACAAATAAATAGTTCATGATGTGCCAAAATTGAATTGCCAAGTGATTGACCACATCCTATGTTGCACAAGGAAAAGGCCACTGTTGTTTTTACAAGTGTGTTTCATTCTGAGTTTGAGTTCACTGTATAAATATTATGGAACTGGTTCTTGAGCGTTAACCTTTATTTCAGATTAACTGTAGACACGACAGACATAAAGGGAGAACTATATAGATTTCTATTGGGGGGGGGGGGAGTAGCTTTGTAAAACCAGGCTGTCAAGCACTAAATATAAAGTTTAAAAGAAAGCTATGTCAATAGGTATGAGACATTAACCATTTAACTGTGAGCTGTATCTTCAGGAGAAAAATAATATTTATTCCCCAATATCCAACCTGTACATCAGGGCTTGCAATGTTTTGCTATGTGTTATACTCCTCTCAATGGAGGCAATGCTCCACACATACACCCTTTTGCCTTTAATAAATTGTCAGTCTCCTCTAAAGAGGATAGAAAAATATTAGTAAGCCAAGAGAGAATTGCCCATAGTCAGTGAAGGCTAGAATAAATGATATAAGTGTGTATGTACTTGTGTGCAGTGGAGGAAGGGGGCTATGCAGTGTAGACTATATAAGCCCGTGGATTTCAGAGGGCAAAACATGCAAGCTTTTGGGGAGAAAAGTTTGCTGTATTGACAGAGAGAACAGTATGACATAGGGACTGTGTGTTTCTAAGTTGAGCAAGATTTAAATTGTCATTCAACCATGGTTGAGTTTGGATGATTCATGTTCCTTCAATCTCAAAGAACAGCAAGAGTATGCCCCCTGAAAAAATCAACAAGAAGAAAGCACACAACAACAACAACAACAGCTTGGCACTTCATCCTTGCTGTCTTTTCCATTTCCTTCATAAACAGTGGGAGAGAGAAAAGAAGACATATTCTGAAATGCATGATCTATGGAAAGGAAAAAAATGTGCTTAATACAAAGCTATTTTTGCATGTTTCCCTACTCTTTAGAGTTCTGTTTTTCGTCCAAAAGAGAAAGAACACAACAACAAGGAAGTATCTGGAAGCATTCCTATGAAATAAATTGTATCCCCTAGTTTAACATAAAAAGCCTACTGTTGTTTTCAAAACGAAACAGAGCCACTCCAGTTGGGAGGCATTTTTGGCCCCAGAAGGTCCCAAGGGCCTAGCCTCCCATGGTTATCTATGTCATAGAATCATAGAGTTGGAAGAGACCTTGTGGGCCATCCAGTCCAACCCTCAGCCAAGAATAAGGAAAATATTGCAGATGTAGGAAACTACATGTCAAGAATATGTGGAATGGAGATGAGTGCCATATTAATTACTTCTGTAAAGGTTTTTGTATATCAGATGCATACTTCATCTCATTTTACACTTCTGTTTCTAAAGCACAGGCAACTTTTGACAAGGGCGTGGACAAGATCCTTGGAGAAGCTAGGCCTACCACATGCATCCTAGACTCCTGCCCATCCTGGCGCAAGCAACCGCGAGGCGGAGGGTCAAAAGATTGTAATCGACTGTATCAAATTTATTTATTTATTTATTCAATCTTATATTCCGCTCTTCCCTGCAGGCTCGGGGCGGATCACAACACTCAAAGAACAAACAGCGTATATTAAAACATATTACATATTATGTAACATAAATGCTGCCATGAGATCCAATACGAGCAGCGCCGATCTGCCTTGGTCAAGCTGGTAGCGAAGCTGTTCTGTGATGGCGACCAGCACAGTCTCCGTCCTGTGCCCCAAGCGGAAGCTGGACTGGAAGGGATCTAATCAAGCTGTGTTGTCTAGGAACTGCTGCAACTGCTCCGTCACTGCCCTCTCAATCACCTAGCCCAAGAATGGAAGATTCGAAATGGGCCGGTAACTGGAGGGAGCCGAACTAACTAAATCTAGAGAACAGAGTAGAGGAGTATTTATTTATTTATTTATTTATTTATTCACACTTGTTAGTTGCCACTCTTGGTGTGGCTCGGGGCAACTTACAACAGTGGAAGAGACAGGATAGAAATACCGGAAATAAAAAAAAGGAAGGTGCTCAAACTTATATGTATCTATTATGTATACCAGTGTTTTTCAACCTCTTTTGAGCCGCGGCACACTTTTTACATTTACAAAATCCTGGGGCACACCACCAACCAAAATGACACAAAATGACACTCTAACACAGTAATACATATAGTTAATATGCTTTGAATGTATTTATACGCTCAGTGTGAAAACTGGGCCTGTTTCGATGAACACAACATATATATGACTTCCTCTCACATATTTATACATGGCTATCATGTCTTCTCTCAGCCTTCTCTTCTTCAGGCTAAACATGCCCAGCTCTTCAAGCCACTCCTCATAGGGCTTGTTCTCCAGACCTTTGTGAAATTTCACCCTGAGTGAAACTTGCTTCCAGTTAACTATGTATGTCACGAAGCTGTTATAAACAATTCCTTGGGGGGGGGGGAGGCAACTCTTGAAAAATCCAGTAAAATAGTACAAAAAAAAAACCCAAGCAGAGAGGTTCAATTTGCTTCTTGGAAACCTGTGAGGGGGCTGCCCGGAGGGGGGAGAGTGCCAATTTCCCACGGCACACCTGATGATCGCTCACGGCACACTAGTGTGCCACGGCACACTGGTTGACAAACACTGATGTATACTAACATGATTGTAGTGGAATAGCAGTTTGATGTGATACCATCATTGGATGGATTTTATTTGTTTTTAAAAAACTAGATTAATAGATATTCGTGGGGAATAAGTTTCAGATTTTTTGAAAGGTACTAAACTATATTATTATGTTTTCCTCTTTCTGGATAACATTTTAAAAAAAGAATTACTTTTTGGATCCCTTGTAGAAGGGATCTGAGACCTTCATTGCTGTTCTGAAGGCAAACCATGTCAAATAAGGGGTGGAAAAGGAAGAAACAAATACATTGTCATTTCCTTTAAAAGGCTTAGCTGACATCCTTTTGGCTAGCTGAATTTGTTTCCTAGAAATAACTTTGGCTATTAGTGAATAACAGCACCATTTGGGCATCAAAAACTTTCTGAAGATGCAGTGCTGTTTGTAACTATTTCCCTACTTCATATGACCATTTACGTAAGAGTTTGTGTGCCACTCTGGCACATAGTGAAAGTGGGTAACAAAGCAGAGGAAATAGCAAGTCTGTTTCTGAAAAGAATGAATAGAGAGTCAAGAACCAGATAGGAAGCCAGCAAAAACAGCTGATGCTTCTTAAGAAGTGTAGATAAAATAAGGATGGCAATGATGGCAATGATGCCAAGCAATACCTTACTCTTCAGAAAGCTCTCCAGAACTTTTTCATGGCCATGTTACAAACCAAGATAGACGGAATGTGACATGCAGAATTAATTAATTAATTAAACCTCTGCCTAGAATTGAATGTTATTTCATCTCATAAATTCCTTTCATTTTTCTTCTTCTATGGCATGTTTTGTGTTTAAACTTTCAGCATGTCCTGTATTTGTTCTTAGCAAATCATGACAGATAAATGTTTCATTTATATATTGCTTACTAGGACATAAGATGCATTTATCACATTGGGACTTATTCTGATTTAAAGCCTTGCATTCTTAGTCTCTCTTTTTTTGCCATTCACCAGAAGGATATTGTGTGACTAGAGGTGAAAAAATATTTAAAAATATTCAAACATTGTATAAATATACAAAAAAGGCCTTAAGAAACCCTGAAGAGAATAATTCTAGACTGAATTTTCACAGTTTAGGACCTATTTTGTTCAGAACTTGCATATGGTTAGAAAATAGCATTTTTGTGCTTGAAAAAATATTTTGAAGACTATGGTTTTCAAAGACTTTCTTACAGGAGGAGGAAGAAAATTGTTAAAATATAGATTATAAAATCTACTCGAATATAATTGCCAATAGACTTAAGAATTTCCTGCTAGAGTGGATACACCCCGATCAAACAGGGTTTCTTCCGGGCAGACAGGCCAAAGAAAATGTAAGGCTGGTCATAGACACAATGGAATTCTATAGATCCAAAATCCAAAAAAAAGTGGCATTCCTGTTCGTAGATGCCGAAAAGGCTTTTGACCAGGTTAATTGGGACATGATAATATTAGTAATGAAAGAATTAGACCTGGGGTTCAAGTTTATCAACAGTATCTCAGCAATATACAAAAAATAAAAAGCAAGAATTTGTATGGAGAGGTGTCAGGCTTTAGATTAAACAGACAAAAGACCAAGATGTTGACAAAAAAACGTAAGCAGGGAAGAAAAAGAGATTCTGAAACAAAAAACTAATATAGAAATAGCCAATAAGGTCAAATACTTGGGAATCACGCTCTCAGCAAATAATTTAAATCTAATAAGAGATAACTATGAAGAGAAGTGGAAGGGAATAAGGAAAAACCTGGAAAACTGGAAGCACCCGAACCTATCGTTGCTAGGCAGAATATTTCTCATTAAAATGAATATCATTCCCAAGATGTTATTCCTTTTTCAAAACCTCCCAATTTTAAAAAATAAAAAAGTACTTCGCCTATGGAAAAAGAAGTTGGCCAACTTCATATGGCAGGGGAAAAAACATCGAATTAAGTGGAAGGTCATGATAGATGACAAAAGGAGAGGTGGTTTTGGTGCCCCAGATTTAGAACTCTATTACGAGGCGGCTGCCCTAGAGTGGATAACAGAATGGATCTCCTTATCTAGTGAAGGGCTGCTAGCATTGGAAGGATTTGATCTCAGAGCCGGATGGCATGGGTATATTTGGTATGATAGGGCGAGAATAGAAAGAAATTTTAATAACCATGTATTTAGGGCTCCCTTACTTAAGATATGGCTTAAGTACAAGAATAGATTCTCATGAAAAAACGCCCTATGGCTCTCACCCCAAGAAGCCTTTTTAGGCGACAGTATGGGAAGACCGCTTGGGTGAGATATCAAGCTGTGCTGGACAAGAACAACAAGGAATTGGGCTTGAAAAATTTAGAAAATATTAAAAAAAGAGGACAGTTCTTTTGACTGGTTTCAATATAAACAACTGTCTGAGATTTTCAAAAAAGTCAGAATAAAAGGCTTTGACCAAACCGCAAATTTCTGGGACAAATTAATCCAAAAAAAGAAAAAGAGAATCTTGATAATCTATAGGAAGCTTCTAGATTGGGCTACAGAAGAAGAGTCGGTGAAAAACTTCATGATTAAATGGGCCAATAATTTTGGACACAGCATCAAATTGGAAACTTGGGAAAAGACCTGGAGGACCCATCTGAAATACACGTACTCCTATGACCTAAAAGAGAACTTGTTGAAGATCCAGCACAGATGGTACCTCACCCCAGCTAGTATAGCTAAATACTGCAAAAATACGACCAGCGGTGCTGGAAATGTAAAAGGAGGTGGGTAGTTTCTACCATATGTGGTGGGGGTGTAAAAAGCTAAATAAATTCTGGAGGAAAATCCATAGGGAAATGCAATTAGCACTTAAAATTAAGTTTGAAATGAAGCCGGAATACCTTCTCCTTGGGTTAATAGATTTTAAAATGGAAAAAAATGCAGAAAAACTGTTTGTATATTGCATTGCAGCTGCTAGACTAATTCTCGCGAAAAAAATGGAAAGAAAGGGAGATACCAAGCCTCGACTCTTGGAGATCCAAGTTAATGGAGATTATGAAAATGGACATGTTAACAACAGCATTGGCCGATAACATCATCGAGAAAAAGACAGACTGGACTTTATTAATAAATCACTTCAGGAACTCGAATTTGGACTGGACGATCGAGCTGTAACCATGCAGAAGGCTATGACTCAGGATAGCTAGCATAGCCAAATCGATGTTAGTAGAAATAGAACAGCATATTAAGATTCTAAAAACGGGACTTGTGGGAAACGATCGGGGGAACAACCCCGTTATTGTTTGTTTTATACTCGCGTCAAGGTATCTTTTCTTCTTTTCTTCTCTAACCTTTATCTTTCATACCTTTCCCTACCCCCACTCCTCCCCCCCCCACGAGGCGAGGGCCTCTCCCTGCCCCCCCCATCTAAGCTTTTCTATCTTCTGTTTTTTAACTGTTGTGTGTTATTATGCAAAATCAATAAATATTATATTTTTAAAAAAAAAAAGAAAATTGTTAAAATTACTGATAAATTTCCTCAAGAAACTTTATGTAAAATAAATATGTGGATTTTATAATATAAAAAGTTAATGTTAGTTTCTAAGTGGGTTTTAAAAATAAAAATCCTATACAGGTATATTAATATATTATAGAAATTTGTAGTTTCATCTCTAACCTATGATGACCCCAAAGCAAACCTATCACATGTGTTTTCTTGGCAAGATTTATTCAGAAGAGGTTTGCCGTTGCCTTCCTCTGAGGCTGACAGAGAGGTCACCCGATGGATTTCCATGGCCAAGTGGAAATTCAAACCCTGGTCTCCAAACTGTAGTTCAGTGCTGAAACCACAACACCATGCTGGCTCCCAGAACCAATTGTAATAGACATTGCACATGAATGGATTGATTATTTATAGATGATTTGTATATAGTAGGGATTTGCTCTTTAAATTACTTATTTCTGCAATGAATCATATAATCATAGAATTGGAAGAGACTTCATGGGCCATCCAGTCCAACCCCCTGCCAAGTAGCAGAAAAATTGCATTCAAAGCACCCCTGACAGATGGCCATCCAGCCTGTTTAAAAGCTTCCAAAGAAGGAGCCTCCACCACACTACGGGGCAGAGAGTTCCACTGTTGAATGGCTCTCACAGTCAGGAAAATCTTCCTAATGTTAAGAAGGAATCTCCATTCTTGTAGTTTGAAGCCATTGCTGTGTGTCCTAGTCTCCAGGGCAGCAGAAAACAAGCTTGCTTCCCCCTCCCCTCACATATTTATACATGGCTATCATGTCTCCTCTCAGCCTTTTCTTCTTCAGGCTATACATGCCCAGCTCTTTAAGCCGCTCTTCATAGGGCTTGTTCTACAGACCCTTGATCATTTTAGTCGCCCTCCTCTGGACACATTCCAGCTTGTCAATATCTCTCTTCAATTGTAGTGCCCAGAGTTGGACACAATATTCCAGGTGTAGTCTATTCAAGGCAGAATAGAGGGGTAGCATGATTTCTCTGGACCTAGATAATATACTTCTATTGATGCAGGGCAAAATCCCATTGGCTTTTGTTTGCCAAAATCGCATTGGCTTTTCTTGACTTGTTTCTTCTTGGAGAAATAGTGGAAAATCGCTAAGAATCAAAATTGTCCAGTGTTCTGTGCAGGGTTCTATTTGGTGATATGGGATCTAGGGAAATTCAGTGATCTGGCAGCCAGACTGCCCAAAATGTACTGGGGGGGGGGGGGAAGCTGAAGGCTTAGCCAGAATGGATCACAAACAGCCAGATCTTTCGGCTAATGGGGGCAATAGGGCTGAGGGGCACTCTACTTGAGGCAAGGGCCACAGCATGAGGTTGGTCTCGCAAGTCAGGCAAGAGCAAGTCCCTCCTCTTCTTTCTTCCCAGCAGCCTCCTCCATCCCTTCCCAAAGGCCCCACCCCACCCCTCTGCGGAGTGCCGGCTTGAGACAAATAAGGCTGGAAAGAGAAAAAGGTGAAAAAGGCTTCTCTAGGCCTCTCCTCCAGAGAGGGACCCACTGGGAACTCACTTTCCCAGCAGCACTTACCATGGCATAGGCATTGAAAGAGTCTTTGCGCTCTTTCCAGGGGCATGATGGGACAAGGTCTTTCTTGCTCTCGGTTTCTCACATTTTCTCAGCCATTCAGAGACCTGGTTGACTGTGTCCATTCTCCTCCCTTCTTGTGGTACACACTGGTTGGGACTTCAATTTCCAGGACCCCCTCTTGTGTGTGTTTCTTTAAATGTTATTTTTTAAAATCCCAAAAATCAGTGGATCAGTGAAATGTTCCGAAATTTGGCAGACTAGCAGTCACAAATGTGGCCTACGAGTGAGAGAAGTTTCATCCTGATAGGTGTAGAAATGACATAGAAATAAGCCACTCTTATTTCCCCATTGGCACCAATGGACCAAATCTTAACGGAATGAAAACAGCACCCCTGCCCAATTTTGGGAAGTTCCCAAAAAATGGAATGGGGGGGGGGGGGAAGCAGAAAACAGAACCACAAACTGGTGCTGTGCACACCACAAGAATTTCTACAGGTAGCTTTTCTCTTTTCCCTATTAAGACAACCAAGGATAAGATTCCACAATCTTCCAGAAAGTTTCTAATCACTTTAAAAAGAATTTTTACCTTGTAACATCACACTCTCACACTGTGCAGTATTGGATTTTGAAATGCATTCTGGTACTTTAAATCATTCAATTCGTGGCCTGATCAATTTCTCCTGTACTTAATCATAAATCCATCTGTAAGGACTCACCTGTCCTAAGTGGGTGGAAAGCCTGCTTGGAGGTTTTTCATTTCTGCTGGAAGAAAGCTGGCATCCATTTTGGCAAAGGGATTTGCAGCTAACTGCCAAAAGGGGGAGGTCATAGCCAGAGAGGGGGCGTGGCCTTAGAGTCAATCCTGCTCAGAGATAGGAGTGCCCTGTGATTGGCTGAGTGCCAGAGGGGTGGAGCAGAGCTGACTAAAGGAGGGATCTTGGCAGAAAGATTCTCAGTCTTGGGCAGAGCTTTGATTGAGACAGATCTTAGCTCTTGCTGGTGTGGTTTGAGGTTAGAGTGACAATATCCTCCAAGCCTCAGCCATAGGAGCTGCCCAGTCAGATACTATAGTGACACAACCAGGGTGTGGGGTGACACTGATAGTTAGGTTAGAGCCATTAGGGCTGACTTTGCAGAGTCAGACTAAACACCTTGTCTCCTCAGTGTAAAGAGGGAAAGGTGGGTTCTGTGGCTGGAGAGTCAACAGCAGGCTGACTCAGGCAGGGAAGACTCAGAGGGACTTCTGGTGTTTAGAAGCTCCTGTTAGGAACCAGCTGTTCACTCCTATTTTCAGACAATAGGGTGACAGGATTATATTTTGGTCAAGACTCAGTACTGACTAGAGTATTGTTAAGATCTAAGCATTTTTGAAGTATTATCTGAACCCGAAAGGTTCCTGAATGCTCTGAGGGATCTGGAGTCTATCAGCGTCTCAGTCAATGAGCTAGTCCAGGCCTGGAACACCTCGTTAGCTAGAGCTCTCGATGAGATTGCCCCTAGGCATCCTCTCCGACCCGCAATCATCGGCCCCCCGGGATACAGGGGATCTGAGGGCCATGAAGCGGGAGAGGAGACGGCTAGAGCGCGAGTGGAGGAAACTCCGTGACGGAGCCTCAGTATCAGCTTATAAGCTAATTAAAGAGTCTTATGAGCATGCTGTCAAGGCGGCTCAAAATGTGTACTTTTCCGCCCTGATAGCGTCTGCTAACTCACGCCCGGCCCAATTGTTTAAGGTAATTCGGTATTTGACGACAGTCCCTACCGTCCCAAAAATTGTGATCAGGCCCTCACTGCCGGTGCTTTTCAGAGTTTCTTCACAGACAAGATACTGAGCCTCCGCCGGGACCTTCCGGCCACAGTTGATACAGTAAGAGAGCTCAAGACTCCGTGGCCCTCCGCCAGGCCCACCCTCGACCGGTTTCGGCCACTGGACGCAGACGCTGTTGATAAGATAGTGGCTGCAGCCCGTCCCACCACCTGCTCCCTCAACCCGTGCCCCTCCTGGCTTGTTAGATCTTGCCTGAGGGGGTTACGTGGGCCTCTGTTGAATATCATAAACAGCTCCCTTGAGCAAGGAGTCTTTCCAGAGTGCTTGAAAGAGGCGGTGGTAGCTCCATTACTGAAGAAACCGTCATTGGACCCTGCGGTTCCATCCAACTACCGCCCAGTGTCGAATCTTTCGTACCTGGGCAAGGTAGTTGAGAGGGCAGTAATGGAGCAATTGCAGTCCTTCTTAGATGATGCAATGTGGCTAGACCCCTTCCAGTCCGGCTTCCGTTCGGGGCACGGGACGGAGACGGTCCTGGTCTCCATCACAGACCAACTCCGCTGCCAGCTCGACCAAGGAGGGTCTGCGCTGCTCGTGTTATTGGACCTCACGGCAGCGTTTGACACAGTCGACCACAATCTATTGATCCACCGCCTGGCCATGGCTAGAGTGAGGGGGACTGCCCTTGAATGGCTGACCTCCTTCCTCCGCTAGCAGTCTCAGCGTGTGAGGAGGGGCGAGGTGGTCTCCGAGGGCTCCCCATTAGTTTGCGGAGTTCCTCAGGAGGCCATCCTCTCCCCTCTGTTATTTAACATCTACATGCAGCCGCTTGCACAGCTGGTGCGGAGTTATGGGCTGCTTTGTCACCAGTACGCTGACAACACCCAGCTCATTCTGAGGATGGAGGGCAGGCCGGAGCCCGTCCCCGATAATTTCCAGCACTGCCTCGGAGCCGTTACTGGATGGCTGCGAGCCAGTAGGTTGAGGGTGAATCCGGCAAAGACGGAGATCTTGTGGCTGGGTCGCCCAGGCGGGGTGGGTGCCCGGCTTCCGACCCTGGACGGTGCGGCACTGTGCCCAGCGCCGTCTGTGAAGAGCCTGGGGGTCCACCTGGACTCCCAGGTGACCATGGAGGCCCAGGTCTCTGCGGTCAGCAAGGCTGCTTTTTTCCACCTCCGCCAGGCAAGGAGGCTGGCCCCCTACCTCTCCCGTTCCGGCCACGGTGATCCAAGCCACGGTCATGTCAAGGCTAGATTACTGTAACGCGCTCTACGTTGGCCTTCCTCTGTCGTCGATCTGGAAGCTCAAGCTGGTGCAGAACACTGCCGCCCGGCTCCTGTCTCTCACGCCAGCAGGTTGCCGTATAACACCCGTCTTGCAGGATCTGCACTGGCTGCCTATTGAGCACCGGATCGCCTTCAAAGTGTTGGTTCTTACCTTCAAGGCTCTGTACGGCCTGGGGCCAGCGTATCTGAGGGACCGCCTCACTCCCTATTGCCCATCGAGATCACTACGGTCTGAGGATGGCAACTTCCTGGAAATACCATCAGCAAAGTCGGCACACCTGACATCTACCCGCCGGAGGCGTTCTCCGTCATAGCCCCCACGCTGTGGAACGCCCTCCCGGCCGAAACCAGAGCCCTGAGGGATTTACTCCCATTCAGGCGGGCCTGCAAAACCCATCTGTATAGGCAGGCCTTCGGAGAGTAGGCCCGCGTGCTCTGGGTACTGTGTTGTGGCTCCTGTTGCTGCTCCATTTGTTTTATTAAGAAAATAAACAGGGGGCAACACCGTAGTGTATAAGCTCAAAAGCTATTCAGGTATGCAAATAAGCACAGTAGACTAATTATTATAAAGTCAATTAATAAAGTTGCAGAACATACATGTGTCAAACACCACAATGGGGTACATATATAGATACAAGTGGATAAACCACTGTTGCAATGTCGCTATACAGCAAAGTAAATAACTTTCATACATTCAATAGCATAATAGCAATGTCAACATAAACAGTAAAGAAGTCATATTGATTGATTGATTGATTGATTTTATTATTTATGAGTCGCCCTCCACGTCAGTGCTCCGGGCGACTTACACACAAAAACACAGACAAGAATTCAATAGTTAAAAGCTAAAAGAATAAAAGATTAATTAAAATAGTTCCAGTAGCTCAGGCTAAGTCTGGGAGGTGTCCTTAGCCATAAGCCTTTTGGAAGAGCCAGGTCTTCAGTGCGGTCAGGAACTGGGGCATGTCCCGGATAGCTCTCTGATCCGCCGGCATCAAGTTCCAAAGGACAGGGGCCGCGATGGAAAAAGCTCTCCGTCTCGTGGTGTCGAGGCGGGCCTCACTCACACCTGGGATGCGGAGAAGGTCCCTGTTTCCTGAGCGGCGACCTTAAATGAGCTGGTTCGGACAAGCGGTCTTTTAAATAAGCTGGGCCGGCACCATGGAGGGCCTTAAAGGTAAGCGACAGGATCTTGTGGATGGCTCTGAGCTCGACTGGCAGCCAGTGCAGGCGCTGCAGAGATGGCGCGATATGGCATCTCAGTGGTGTCCGGTGAGAGTCTGGCGGCTGCATTCTGCACCAGCTGGATTTTACGAGTGGTTGACTGCGGCAACCCCACGTACAAGGCATTACAGTAGTCCAGCCGTGATGTCACTGTGGCATGGACCACCGTAGCCAGCGCATCTGATGGAAGGTAAGGTGCCAGTTGACGTGCCTGGCGTAGGTGGAAGAAAGCTCCCTTACTTGTCGCAGCAACCTGGGCCTCCAGTGAGAGTCTCGAGTCTAGTATCACACCGAGACTCTTCACCGACGGGGCCGGGATCAGCGGCTCTCCCTCAAATATGTATAGGAAGGAAAAAATCTGTCCTTCCTATTGCTGGAAACAGTTCAATATTAGTATTACCACAATGGGGATAAATGAACCGTTGGTTTGGGAGGATTCCCTGAAAGCCAAGCGGGGAAAGGCAGGAGACGCGGGACGAGTCACTGTAGCTAGGACGCAGGTGCGCGCATGCGCAGTGGCACACCGCTAATGCTTCTGGGCATCGTAGTCCTGCCGGGACTGCTCTGAAGACCGGACACTACTGCGCATGTGCGGGGCAGCGCACAATGGCGGCCCGCAAAGGCTGTTGGTA
The DNA here is from genome assembly GCA_030556195.1 of Anolis apletophallus. Classification (NCBI taxonomy): domain Eukaryota; kingdom Metazoa; phylum Chordata; class Lepidosauria; order Squamata; family Anolidae; genus Anolis; species Anolis apletophallus. The sequence continues at coordinate 16,025,629 of JARBWK010000002.1, read as the reverse complement.
AGGGTAGTCCGGGAAGAGTTTCAGGGCGTCCTTGAAGTGAAAGGTAGACTGGCAAATGCCTGGATAGATGTGAAGGGGTCCACTGTTCACAGGGTGGGTGAAACCAGCGGAAAAGGGTTGCCTGACGGCGGGAGCTCTCTCCTGAGCCGGCTGAGGGCCGTTTCGTCACATTGACTTCCTCAGAGGCAGAAATAATAGCGTCCTCAGTAGAAATATATCTAAACAGTAGTAGTAATAACATATATCAGAACCAGAATGAACGGTGAATGGGTGACATGTCAAAGGTAATAAAATGAAGAGTAATTACCATGTAGAGTTGTTCACACTGCGCGCAGGAAGCCGATCTCCTGACAGGCAACCTGAGGAGTAGAGGCTATCCAGAACATATACTCCATAAAGCTAGGGAAAGAGCTGACCGCTTAGATAGGAAATTGCTCCTTAAACCCAAGGTCGCCCAGAAGAGAGAAGAGAGATTAGTATGGCCACTCACCCTGAACCCTCATGGCAAGCACATCATTAACATTGTAAAACGATATTGGCCTTTGGTTTCCAGCATCCCCGGCCTAAATGATTTCCCGATGGTGGCCCACAAAAGGACTAGAAACATAGGGGACGTACTCTCCCATACTAGTCTACCCCAACCCACACTGAAGAGTTCCCTAGTGGTTGGCACATACCCTGCGGATCTTGCACCATCTGCAAACACATCAAACAACAAAAAACAGTGGTTAGTACCACCAACCAAAGGCAATTCAAACTGACGTCATATGCCAATTGCCAGTCCACCGGCCTAGTGTATTTACTAGAGTGCAGCTGCCACCTGCAGTACACAGGCTACACCACTAGGAGCCTGAGGGAACGTTCCCTGGAACATAAGTCCAGAATTAAGTTGAAATCAACTGATTCCACACTAAGAGAGTGAAAGGCCATCCCCACTCAGATATGACAGCTCTATTGAGGAATAGAGAGACGTTCTGGATTGTACAACTTGCCACAGAAAAAAGCTGGGGAGGTCTTAATGACCCCTTGACCATAAATGCCCTTCTTAATAAATAGACACCAACATATCATGATAATAGGGCTTATACATCCCCTCTCCTACTTCACTTCCCTGATTCACCCATTGAATAACACTTTACAGAGAGTGCCCCTTTAAAAGCTTTCCTGACCTTTCCCATATAAGCCCCTTGATGACCTCCAAACACTGCCATTTCCTACCTATGGAGTGGTCCGTCCTCCGCGCAGTGTGAACAACTCTACATGGTAATTACTCTTCATTTTATTACCTTTGACATGTCACCCATTCACCGTTCATTCTGGTTCTGATATATGTTATTACTACTACTGTTTAGATATATTTCTACTGAGGACGCTATTATTTCTGCCTCTGAGGAAGTCAATGTGACGAACGGCCCTCAGCCGGCTCAGGAGAGAGCTCCCGCCGTCAGGCAACCCTTTTCCGCTGGTTTCACCCACCCTGTGAACAGTGGACCCCTTCACATCTATCCAGGCATTTGCCAGTCTACCTTTCACTTCAAGGACGCCCTGAAACTCTTCCCGGACTACCCTTACCAACAGCCTTTGCGGGCCGCCATTGTGCGCTGCCCCGCACATGCGCAGTAGTGTCCGGTCTTCAGAGCAGTCCCGGCAGGACTATGACGCCCAGAAGCATTAGCGGCGTGCCACCTGCGTCCTAGCTACAGTGACTCGTCCCGCGTCTCCTGCCTTTCCCCGCTTGGCTTTCAGGGTATCCTCCCAAACCAACGGTTCATTTATCCCCATTGTGGTAATACTAATATTGAACTGTTTCCAGCAATAGGAAGGACAGATTTTTTCCTTCCTATACATATGACTTCTTTACTGTTTATGTTGACATTGCTATTATGCTATTGAATGTATGAAAGTTATTTACTTTGCTGTATAGCGACATTGCAACAGTGGTTTATCCACTTGTATCTATATATGTACCCCATTGTGGTGTTTGACACATGTGTGTTCTGCAACTTTATTAATTGACTTTATAATAATTAGCCATTTGTTTTATTGCCTGTTCTGCTATTGCTCTAATTGTTCAATTGTTTTATGTTTTTAATCTTTGTTTTTATGCCCCTGGCTCTTGTGAGCCGCCGCGAGCCCCCGGGAGTCGGCGGCATAGAAGCCTCAATAATAAATAAATAAATAATAAATAATAGTAACCACACGCTTAGCATTTTAATATCTGTAACGGCACGCTTCAGCTTAGTACTATCAGTAACCATACGATATTGTTGCCTCTTTGTAGAACCGTTGTGATCTGTGCCTCATTGCTAGCCGTTTGTTAATTAATAAATTCTGTTTTATTGTTAACTTTAAAAAGCCTCCATCTCGCTATCTTTTAGTTCCTCACAGTGTGGTTGTGTTTGGGTGGCTCGATCAACAGAACTACCATATAAACATCTTATTTAATTTAAAATCCTGATTGTTAATAATTAGATTGGTGGCAGTACTACCGGGAGTTTTATTTTGATTAATAATCTCCAAAACCAGTGGCCAAGTCGTCACACCATCCTATGCAATTTCAGCATCATTTTGAGATATATTAATTGTATTCAATTTTTTTAACAAAAGGCAAGCATATAAATTGACATGTATATTCATACAACTCACATTTTTCAATTCACCTTTTCCTAATATATACATTTGTATATGTGTAAAGCCTAATATGCGAATTTTAACTGTAGCTTTCCCCAGTCCACACATTTTTGTACACAATTCCTTAGCCAACAACTGTATCACAAAATTATAGATATTTTAACTTTTGACATGAGTTCTGATCACATTTGAATTTCCAATATTGAGTTTTGTATTAGTGTATTAGTCGAGGAAAAGTAAATTAGGTGAGGTCTTTTAAAAATGAGGGCCAAATAAAATGTTCCTACATCCCTGCTAATGACAATCCAGTATTCAAAGTATTATGAACATTCTGCCTGAATACACAGAGAGTTACACAATGACTACACAGTGGTTAAGATTTTCCTGGAAAGCCCTCAGGAAAAAGTATATATTATTAAACCTGTGCAAGCCTCCAGGATGTATTTTGATTGGGCTCTGGTTCAGGACCACTCTAATCCAATTTGGTTCCTAAATCAAGATTTAGAAATATGAATCTGTGGGTCCCAATATGACTATAACTCTGTGTGTGCATGAAAATTGGAGATCCATATCACCAGGGCTTAGTTGTTTGTTTCTGAATGTTAGCCACCTTTTTTTTTTACAAAAAAGAAGCAAAATTTGCTAAAATAATGCAGTTAGCTAAGGGATTAGTTCTGCCGATTCATGCAGTTTTCTGCACTTTGCTCTCAGAGATGTGCTTGTACAGTAAGAGACTATGTGTGTTCACTGATGCATGCCCAGTACAGAAAGAGGAGGGGGAAGGGAGGCACTGACACAGCCCCCCCTCCCCCAGAGTAGTCAGTACAGTCCTAAAACTCATAAATGTATCTCTAGAGTTCAGAGTTCATATATGGATTGAAAAGTGCACCTAAAAGCCAGGAACAATAGTAGGAGTGTGCATTAAGAAATGATGTGCTGGGCCCAGCCAGCTAGCCGGAGAACTGCTGCTACCACCTAAATATACCAAAAGAACACAGGGTTTGGCAGTTCAGTGATCTCTCCCTTCTGAGTACTAATATTGGAAAATGGTCGTCAAATTCTTGTCATGGACTGGAAGCTAGAGCTGCCACTCAGAAAAGACAATCTCCCTTTTCACCATTACCCAGCCAAAATATTTATTTTTTGTAGTATTTTGGAGACATGTTTTCTGCCCTCCCCCTTCTGATATTTGAAAATCAGTCTTAAACACTTTGAACATTGTTTATCCACTTCAGATCTGAATTGGACTGATCTGACTCTATCTTGGAGTCATTGCGCATTTCGACTTTAGAAATGGGAATGCACAAGAAACAGTTACAGAAAAATTCTGTCTCTGAACTCAGAATGGCAGCCCTTGAATGAAAAAATCAACAGGGCAAGGCTGGAAATTGAAACAACAGAATTGGACTATATCCACAAAATTGAGTGTATTCTCCGAGGACCAATGGTTTCCTGGCACGCTTCACATATTATAACATTAGTTAACACCTAAGCTCATGAGGACTCTCATGGCCAGTTTATCTCATCTGTTTTCTGGTTCGCAGCCAACATTGCATTACATCCCAATAACTCCCTTCACTAATCATATGGTTATGTACTCACCCAGGGGTTAGGCAACATATTTCTTTATGTCTTTATACTCCAACAACCATAGTTAAAACTTAACTTGTTGCCTCATCACCATGTGCACAAGTTTTGGCTCTTCACATATGCCTTTTGCCTGTAAGTGTCAATTCCTAGGTTCTTCATTCCATGCACCTAAGGAAGTAGACTTAGTCTATGAAAGCAAATGCTACCATCTTTTCAGTTAGTTGATAAGGTGCTCCAAGATTCCTCTGCACCCTGATATTCCTGACTAATGTGTTTATGTCTTTGGATTCTACTTTATACTCCATCAAGTTAAGGATTTGCCTGAATCAGATGTATTGCTTCATTATGAAATTTTTACCTTCATAGAGGAGGGGGTGATATCCCACTTGCTTTCTGTCATGGCAACTGGCATGTCACACATATGGTTGCCAGATTATTCCCCATACTTGCTTAGAAACTGAACTAGAGCTATTGGGATATAGCATGTGGTCCTGAACCAGAGCTATTGGGATGTAGCATGGTGTCCTCAGACCTTGCCTTGAGAGAAAAATGGAGAAAAAAACGCCATCCTACCTTTAATGGGTAGCTTAAGAATTACTGATATAATCAACTGTGAGTTCATTTGAAATTTATTTATTTATTTATTTAAATCATTTATATTCCACCCTTCTCACCTTGCAGGGGACTCAGGGAGGATCACAATGCACATATACAGGCAAACATTCAATGCCCTTTGACACACAAACATGTAAGACAAGACACTCAGAGGCAATTTAACATTTCAGCTTCTGGCCACAAGGGGGAGTGGTCGCACTCCTCCACTCCTTTGCACACTTCCTGGAGATTTATGGCCTCATAAATTAGTCAAATTAGCCTCCCCACAACATGGTACCTAAATTTCCTACTTGACAGATGCAACTGTATTTCAGGTTGCAAAGGTCGACAACGAGCTACACAAATGGTCGAGTGCTCACCCGACCCGGGCAGGCTTCAAACTCATGACCTTGTGGTCAGTAGAGATCTTACGTAGCTGACTCCCAGCCAGCTGTGCCACATGAATGGGCTTTAGAATTATTACTCAGAATTTCAGTGTATTTTTTACTTTAATATCTGTTATGAGCTGATTCCATGGTCCTGGCTAGTATGGAGACCCTCCACATGTCTTCTCCTAAGGAGAGGCTCTTTGGAAACACTCCCTGTTTCACATGTTGATTTAACCTGTTTTTGAACTGTTCAACAGAGATAAAACCAAGGAGAAAGAGGACAAAACTGATTTAGGCTCTTTTTGCATTTTTATTTTATTGACTGCTGTTTTAGACATTCCTCTTGTGACAACTGACCTTGCAAATTTGCTTGTTTTTTGTTTTGATGTACTTGCATGAGATTTGGTAGCATTTTGATTTAGTGCAGTGAGGTAAATCTTGCAGCCTTCCTGGTATCATTGGTTTACAAGTTCTGTGTTTACCATTGGTTCTGCTAACAAGGGCCAAATAAATCAAACAACAACAATATCAGGGTTACATGATCCCCACCACAGATCCACTGAAAAAGCAATAGAAGGTGCAGTACTCCCTCTTTTTCCCTTTGAGTAAATCACAGTGAACTCAGTGGAACTTGCTGGATTGGATCCGATATCATACATTGTAATGGACCTTATGTCTAGCTAGATTAGTTCAGCATTTGCACATGCTGCATTCAAGATAGGGCATGCTACTCATACTTTCTAAGTTATTCGAATGGGCCATTTTGACAGCAAGAAACACAATGTCTCCCTTCACTGTGTCTAGCCATTGTTTATAGAAGGTTGTGAGGTGTTCTCTGGGGAGGGGGGCAAATAAATGTTCAAAATCCTCACCACTTAATCTACCTGACTCAACACAAAATAATTTTCAGTATGAAAAATCTGTACTTTTCTTTCCATTAGTGACATTATTGCTGCATTGAGACCTTGTGCATTTTGAGTTTTGAATGGCTCAGCTCCCAGCTGCCATTTTAAAATTAAACTGACCATTTTAAATCATTTTTTATTTTCTGAAGTAGCAGATCTAGGTTTCAAATAATCTCAGGAAAGTCAAAGAAGAGGTAATGGCGGCTGGTGGGGGAAGACTATTATTGTAACAAGTTTAATATGGTAATGCATAAAACGGTGTTAGGGAGTGCTACATAACCTTTTTATCTGAATAATAAAATGCCAAATTCCATGAGCTTATTCCAAGCACTGGCTTAGAATAAATTCTGTCAGAATTGTGTGTTCAGTCTCTGCATGATTCTACTACCACCTCTCCTCATGAATGTCCAAAGGATACAGTTGTTTTAATGAGTCTGACTTGGCCCTTAGCCATATATCTTATTAATTTAGGATTTTTAAAGGAAGGTGCATCACATCCTCAGACAGAGGGAGATCTGGTATGGCAGTGGAGTGGTAAATCTGCTCTTGGTTTTAGACTGCACACCATAGGAGCTATCCAAAGTGCTGAACTACAGTTGGGAGTTCTATAAATACCCAGTATCCTCCAGATTAAACAACAGATAAGAAAAGGATTTTGAGCCAGCTATGAAAGTTAGCACAAAAATGTCCCAGCCAATCAGAAGGAAGGATTAATGGTGGGTGAGCTTGATGTTTTGTTAGACACTTTTTATATTGTGGACTTTAGCTCCTTAAAAGACATCACATCACATAGATCTTCTTATCAGACCCACATACTACTGCTTCTGTTCCTCCCAGCAGGGAATCATGCACTTCTGAGAATACAAACATGGCACAGACATCACAGATAACTGCAATGTATCCTTCATTATCTCTGTTCAGTTGTTCTATATATTATTTATTATTTCAGATATTTGTACCCTGTCACTTCTCTACCCCCGAAGGGGGACTCAGGATGGCTTACATTCGCAATGGTACAAGGCCGCTACATCACAATACAAGAATATAATCAAAGCCACATACATAAACATTAAAAACAATTGCATAGTCATAAAAACCAATATAAATAACATTAGTTATTAGTTATATAGGCAGCAGAACAGCACTTCCACTCAAATACTCATAAGGGACCGCCTTACCCCGTATGTTCCCCCGAGATCGCTACGCTCAGAAGAGCAGAGCCTGTTGGTTATTCCATCATCCCGCTCCTGCCATTTGTCCAGCACGAGACAGCGAGCTTTTTCTGCTGCGGCTCCTGTGCTCTGGAATTCGCTTCCTGGCCACATTCGGGCGATCCCAGAACTTGTCCCTTTTCGAAGGGCATGTAAGACTGTTCTTTTCAGGTTGGCGTTTAGCTAAATCCGAATGTAATCGGCGTGCTTACGCCTGAGCCAAGAACCGTAATCCTTGCTATTACTATGGTCATGTATTATGTTTTTACTGCATGTTTTATTGTATGTTTTAATTGTATGTTTTTATTGTATGTTTTATGTGCTGTGATCCGCCCCGAGCCTGCAGGGAGGAGCGGAATATAAAATTGAATAATAAATAAATAAATAAATAAAAATGTCAATGCAAAATGGCTGTTTAACTTATTCCATTACTTGAGCTCCAAAGGCTGGGCGAGCAGCTATAAAGCCAACTTGAACCCCTTATATCAGGAGAAAGGGGAAAAAAGTAAATGAAAGTAAATAAATAAACATATGGAGATCATGTATGCTAGTTTTGCCCCAATCAAATGATTCATTATGAATGAAAAATATAGTTAATAGGCATCCTGTACTATCCCTGACCATTGACCCTAGTGAATGGAAAAGTTAGACTCCACCAACATTTGGAGGATCACATGGTACTCACCTTGATTTTCATAACCTTTTTGAAAACCCAGTCTCAATTCTTAAAATATATGTTTTTTCCTATTCTTCTATTCAGGACAATGCACACTATCCTCCCACCTCTTCCTCACCCCGAACCAGAATTTCTGAATGGATTTCCTTTCCCTTCTGGTAGCTCAAGCCAGTTTTTTTCCCTCGAGGGTTCACTTTCAAAGAGAAATACATACACTGTCACCCTATCCTAAAGCTTGTAGCATACAGAAAGAATAGGAGAGGGAAGGACACGGAACTCTTAATACCAGTGATGGAAGCTTTGGACTTTTTGTTTGAAATTACATGACTATGATGGTTTACTTTAGCTAATCAAAATAATCATCACAAAGGAGAAATCATTAGACAGGAATTAAGGAAGGGGGACATTTTAAAAACAACACTTTCCCATGGCAGAACTGCACAGCAAATTGCTGACATCCCCTTTCATTTATTTGAAAGCCACTTTTTGTTGAATGAATGATTTGAAGTTTAGAAAAATAGGACTCTGTAGACGATGTATATCTGGATCTGCTTATTCAGACACAAATTACAAAAGGTAACTGATGTAGGTTTTAAAGTAGGTATGGTATAACCAAAAAAGAATAGATTTTTCCCTTCCTGTTCATGTTTGCATTTCTTATTTGCATTTAGACTACTATCCCATGGTCTTTGGAATGGCATCCAAGGTGTTCCTAGAAAGATCTGATATCCCCTCTGGAGGCTGGAGAGGAGCTCTGGTCTCACAATATTAGAACTTCTCTCCTTGACCCCATGGAGAGATCAAGTGTTCTTAGTCTGGAGTGGGGGAAGTGGGTACATGGCAAAGTGTAGCTTGGGAGAAGGATTCAAAGATTGAAATAATAGTACAAATATCTTTTAAAAATGGGAAGCAAGTGTGGATGTAATTTCTACTCACTCACTTCCACATTGCTGGCAAAGTTTTGGACTTCTCACATGGTCTAACCCCAGAATTCACCAATTCTAAAAAAAATATACACATACATCTCACTTAAGCTAAGGCTGCAATCCTCTATGGCTCAGCATTGGAAGCCTGTGGAATTATGTTATACTGAACTATATACCATTCCTCAACTAACTGAAAAGTCACTAAAGCTTCTCTCCCTCCTGCATAGCAATTGCTTGCTTTGTGGGTAGCGGAGATTATTGCACAAGTGTTTGACTAGATCACTATAGCCAGACACAAAATGGTAACTACAACACTGAGACCCTGGAAAATACTGGCAGATTTCAGCCCTGATGTCACTAGTTCACCTCAGGCTATGAGAAAATGGTTTTGCCAACTTGCTTGCTCCCCATGAAGCAGAGAGCAGCTCCATATTGAAAGGGTATCTCAGAGGCTACTCACCATCAAGTTTTTTAAGGTGCTGTGGTAGGATGGATGGGATATCAGCCCATGCTGTTGTGGTACAGAGACGGCCGTGGCTGAGTCCAGGAGTTAAAAGATAACAAAAGTTTATTTGAACAACAAATGGGTGTTGGGATAACAAAAAATAGCCTATCATCGGCTGTACAAAAAGCCCCAATAATCCCAGGGAACCCCAAAACCAAAAATGCGGAGAATAAAAGAACACAGAAACAAACAGCAGACGTCCTTCTGCGGTGTTCAATCAAAGGGATGTCCATAAGGCGTGGTCCAAACAATCCAGAGATCATAGGGCAGGAAACAAACACACAGGAAAGGAGGAGACGTCCCCGAGTCGACAGGAGCTAAGTATACAGAAACACATAATTCACAGCCCCCCATAAAACACAGCATCTTCCTCCCTCCCATGTAATACTATACCAAACACTGTGTAGCAGGAAACTCACAGCAGTCACAGTGAAGGTCAAGAGGTACACGGCAGCAGGAGTAATCTGGAAACCAGGAACCAAGATACAGGAACACAGGATACATGAACCAGAATAACAAACTCCTTGACCACTGTGAGGGTCAAGCCAAATACTCACTTCTTATATAGCACTATCAATCAGATTCATCAGAGAACCCGCCCTGCTCCAAAGCAGCAGCATTCTCATTCCCTGCAGCTGTTGTACCATGTCCAGATCTCCAACCCAGCCACAGCTCTTCTTGGCTTAAAGGGCCCCACTCAGTTTCTGAATGAGAAGAAGGCCAGTCCTGATATGTCTGGAACCCCAGAAATGTGCTGTCCCCTGAGTCCGCATTGCATACATCTCTCACTTCCTGCAGCAATGCTGAATCTAGGTCTGTATCACTTTCCTCTGACTGTAATTCTGCATTCCCTGGAAACCCTTCAAATGTATCAGACTCAGAAGGCTCCCTAAGTAGATGCTGAATCTTTCTCCTTTGTTCTCTGTCTGAGTTAAGGCTTGAGGCACTAGCCACTCTCTTTACCCCAGCTGTAGGAGCCTGATCATCCAGTGCCACGCCCCAAACTGAGCTACTGCTTGATGTTACTGCCTCAGCACCTCCCTCCATGCTACTATCTGTAGTAACTGGAGGCTCATTTACAACACATGCAATACCCTACACAGGGAAACCGATACATGGGATTGTACATCTTTAAAAGAAAATTGCTACCAGAGATAATATGGGGGAAAAATAAAGATTCTTTACATTACAAAAAAAATGCTATAGCAAATATTTTGTACACTAACAACATGCACATGTGAAATGAAATGCAAGGTTAGGAAAGCCTTCTATAAGTTATAAAACATTCTGAACTTTTTGGAAAGTACTTTAGGGTTTCTTTCCAAAATGAAGTTTCCATACTGTCTACTCAAGTGAGGTGAATGTTTGTAACTAGTTGAAAAAACTGGGGCGTCTGGACATATCTCAGTTGAGGATTTCTCTGTCTTCAGGGTAGCTGGAGTAAGGACAATAGAATAATGTATATGAGTGATCTGAATAAATTGGAGATATTACCAGGGTTAGTGCCTGTGCTGTCAATTTCTGACTAGGCTTCCACAGTGGAAAAGCAAGAGCTTTAAAAACACTATCCCAGAGGAAAAACAACAACAATGAAATGCCAGGGTGGAGATAGCAACATCATGTAATGGTGACACTCAAAATAACATATTTTTAGGAGTGTGACATCTCTATATTTATTTTTTAAAGTATATTATTAATCCAGAGGTTGAAGAGTTATTTTTTATTCCATGACATGCTGCTGGGATCTTTTTTCTTTATGATCTTGCTTTAGTAACATGTTAGAACCTAAATTTTCCCTCTTGTCAGCTGTTCATTAATGGTAGGACCTCAGGCATCATGATTGTACAGGAGGAAGTCATGTTACAATTGGCCCTTCCCATTTGTGGGGGCTAGCAGCAAAAGAACCCAGCCATAACTTGGGGCCCTCTTTGGCAGTTCCTGTTCTGGATTCTATAATGCATTTCAGCAAAAGCGAATGTCTACAAAGTACTCATTTCATGGTGACAATTTAATTCTGGTTTTGGGGTACACTAGAATTTGTCTTAACTCTGAGAGCAAAGTGTTGGCAGTGTGAGTTTTGTGGCTGCCATAGTTTTGAGTTGGCTTGAACCTGCATTATATCATCAGTTTAGATGGACCCCAAGACTTCGGAAAATCAGTACTTGTACCCTTGCTTAGTCATGGAAGCCAGTGAGCAAGTCACACTCCCTTGGTATGAGGCAAGGCAAACCCACTTTGAACAAATCTTGCTAAATCATGCCCTATGACAAAGTCACCATATCAAAAATTGACTTGAAGGCACATATCGGCATCAAGAAAAGTTTGGATTAGAATTGCTCTTATGTGTATTTGTTCCCTAATGGACACTTTCCCAGAGAGATATTTTAATATTTATTTATCATGTCAGAAGTGAGTTGAGGGTACAGTTAAAATATATTTAAAAACACAAAGGTAAAAAACCCCTTGGCATTGTGCTAAATGTCCCTTGACCAGAAGCTGTCCACTTGGAGTGCATCTGGTGCTGCTGTGAGAAGGTCCTCCATTCTGCTTATGTCAGGGCTGAGGTTGCATTATAGTAGGCCACCTGTGGTTTACTTTTCTCCACACTCACATGTCGTGGATTCCACGTTGTTCATTGCCTTCCAGGTCACCCAATCTTCTATGTGCCCAGGAGAGTGTTTCTCATCTGGTCTCATCCACTGATTATGGTGCTGGGTTTAGACCTGCCACTTTGGAGTCTCACTTGCTGAGGTGTTCCTGCAATCTTAGGAAGCTGTTTTTTAAAAATTTATTTAAGCCATCCGAACACATGATAGGCTAGGGATGTCATTGCTTTGGTCCTTTCATTATTGGCTGCTACTTCCTGGCAGATGTCAGGTGGTGCAATATCAGCTAAACAGTATAATATCTCCAGTGGTGTGGGGCATAGACATCCTGTGATAATGTGCATTATGCCACATTTTTAATATATAGCATAGCAATTTATAATTTCAGGTAGAACTTCACTTATTTGGAATTCTAAAATCAGAAATATTTCAAAATCCAAAATTGTCCATATGGGTGCTGAGATGATAACTCTGCTCTCCGAAGGTTCAATGTACCTATGAAACATTCATATACAAAAATATTAAAATACTGTGTATTAAATTACCCTCAGGCTATATTATGAGGTGTTTATAAGACACAAATGCATTTATGTTTAGACTTGGGTCCCATTATTATGTACACAGGTATTCCAAAATCTGGAAAACAAAATCCAAAATCAGAACAGTCCTGGTCCCAAGCATTTTGGATTAGGGATACTCAACCTGCATTTCTTGCCACTTTAATAGCTGCATGGAGTAATTTATATTTTCCTTGTGTTGATCTTAGTTCCTATGGGCAGAATGGGGTTTCTAAAGGTTTTTCAATAAGATCTGCAAGGATGAACCTGTAACAATGGTATTCACTTCTAGTTCTATAATAAATTGTGTAATTTGTAAAACAGCTTGGTTTTCAGCACTTAGTAAGGCCATTTAAAATCCATTTTGTAAGCACCAGGTCAGTTTGAGTACTGATAAAACCACAATATTTATTCTGTAAAATGCAAAAAGATCTCACCCAAAAAGAACAGAGAAATTAAAAGCTTGAAACCATATCCCTAGAGGTGATCTGAAAGATGTGTGGTGAATCTATGAATGGCTTGTGTTGAGAAACAATTGTTTATTTTTCTTGGTAGTAAGGCCATACTGTGGTACCATGAAACAGTACATTTGTATCCCATTTGACAGGAGATTCTGTTTGATCTTCTGTCAAGACAACTACATGTGTTCCTTACCAGCCCTTCTTGGTGATATCTAATCTAGATTTCCTGTCTAACAAGACCTTGCCTTTTATCATTCATATTTCTTAAGCTGTCTCCTCTGCTTAAACAAAATATTGTTAAAAGGAACAAGAAAAAAATGACGCTTGTTTCATGTTAAACTTCCTGGATAAAATGTAGTTCTCTGATGAGATTTATGTGAGTGGTTTGCCACACAGATTTCACCATGCCATTTTCAACAACCAAAACAGAACATTCCATAGTGACATGGTGAAAACAGCTCAATCCACATGGTGAGTTGTTGTAACACATGACTGGAACACAAAGAAACCACATCTGCTATGTGAACGGAGTTAAAGGCTCTGTGGGTCTTTCCTGGCATACGGTGGGGAAATATATATATATAATCAATCATTCAATCAACCAGAAGGCCTTCATATGGTGGCACTAACATATACACCATTCTTAATTAGTTAAAGATGTGTCTTCTGTGGCTTGTAAAGGAGGAAAATGGACTCACCAAAATGGGATAGTTGCTTCAGACTGGTGAGCTGCTAGAAATATGCCTCCCTTTCGTCTTGAAAAGCTAAATTTTGGCATCTAAATGACATTAGCCTGATTCCAATATCATTTTACTTTTAGTTTTAGAGATTTTGAACTAGAGTTAGGCCAACTGAATGGAACTGACTTAAAAATACATATGTTTTCAAGATGTCCAGTTGGAATAACAAGAGGATGTAGCAACATTTTAAAACTTGTTTTGTTTTCTTGAATCATTCAATCTAGTAGGATAGTAATTGTGTTTGCCTTTTTATATTTATTGGTTCTGCTTCAGCTGGCAACACCTCTCTCTTGAGATGCACAAAAAGTAACCATACGTGTGGCTGATGACACGTGTCATGCTGTCCAACATTTACAGATGAAAAATGGGAAGCATGTGGCCCCATAATCAGTGTGTGTGATCAAGATGGCAAAATTTATTAGACAGGGAAAACACACAAACAAGGAGAAGCCGCTGCAGTTTGCTTTTATCTAAGCCTACAGAGAAGAGAAAGATTCTGCCCCATGTCTCCTTTCCTTCTGCTGAGATAACCACATACTACTTTTTCACTTTGAACTTAGTTTGTAATAATGGAAATAATCTGTGGACAAAAGGTAGAATTAGGGTAACAAGAAAAACTGGAATATTTTTAAACAAACTGGGGGGGGGGGATGGGATTACAAGATTAATCAGGACTCAGCTCAGCTGGAGCATTTGAGCCATGTGGGGGGTAGACCCACTTGTGAAGGTTTTTGTTGGATAGCAAAGTCTTTTTTGAAAAAATCTCCTATTTTTCCAGTAATTCCTGTAGTTTATCAGGAACATTTCCAGTATACTGAGTTAAAAATCTGATCTCCTGAGCCGCATCCTTGCCTGAATGGAAAACAGATTAAATGTTTGGATTCCCAGCTGTTCAGCCTTTAGCTTCAGAGTTTCTTACATATATTACTGTCACAGTAATAAAAAACCTCTTGAAGCAGATAAACCCCTATTTCCATAGTTTCACAGACTCCTGAAGTAAAACAATGGACCTAACTGTGGTATGCCACCCTAATGATAAAGGACTGACAGTGAGGGGTATTGCGGCCTGCGCTAAGCTTGGCCTGTTTATATTGAATTTGTATGCTTACTTTTATGTGCTTGTGTTAAATTACAGGCCTCATTTTTGTTTTAAAGGTCTATTTGCAGTTTGGGGGCTGGGTTGTTATTTTTTCCCTGGTTGGGAGGGGCTCATTCTCTCAGTTTCCTTCCTCCAATCATCACCCAGTATTTTCCCTCCAAAGTTAGTGTTTCCATCTAATCAGCACTTAGCATTTTTCCATCCAAAAGGTCACCTCAGAGTCCCAGCCAATCAGGGTCTCAGGATTTTCCTCCAATTCCAAAGATTATAAAAGGGGGAAACCTTTCTGAGTTTACTTCAGTGACCACCAGGGATTTCAACGCTGCAGGGACTGGTGGCTGAGTCTTCAGGTGCTTCAGCCCTGACCTGCCATTTCCCTTTAAATAATAACAACTGCTGGAGTCCATTTGCTTATTTCAAGCATATTGGAAGGTTTTGGAAGAAAGTGTGGGACTCCAGTCGCCTTTGGCCAGCCCTGGATTCATCATAGGAAGGACTCGCCCTTCACTTTTATAGGAATCCAGGAGCTGGGGGCCTTTAGCCATCCGTGGTTATTGACCAGAGAGAGAAGAGAAGGAGAGCGTCAGCATACATCGCCCACGGACTGAGCAAAGGGGACTGAGTAAGCTGAATTTTGTCATCTGGCTCCTTTGATTTTGTAATTTGCCAATTCCCAGTCACCTGCATTTTGTGACTTTGCAGAAATAAATACTGCTAACTGTTTCAAAGAGCCTTGGTCTTTGGACTTTGTGGTAACTCTCTCCCTGAAAGGAAGGCACCCGTTAACCCCTGGGCATAGGACCTTTACAGCAATTCCAGTCACTCATCTGTAGGCCCAGGGCGCGGCATAAGGGGAGAATAGACAGCAAACACACAAACATATTGTCAAAGTGAACAAGTCCTCCAACTATTTGTATAGTCAATGTGCTGGGGTAGAGAAAGGCGGAGTATACATATGGCAAATAAATAAATAATACCATGGTTCAGTGTAGGGCAACAGACCCATATTGACCCATATACCAGCAAGACCTAATCTAACAGCTGTGGCAAACCACAAAGACTGGGAGAGAATGGTATAGTGAGCAGAACAGGAAGAATGGCAGGAAATGACCCCTCCCAATTCTGCTGCAAAACTTCAAAAAATTCAAAAAATTCAGCCAAGCCAGCCAGCCAATTGACTCAACTAGGAAGAAACTGGGACACCAAGTTGCTCTTTGAGGGAGTCATGAAATGCCTTGGCACTGCACTTCACATCCTATAGCTTCAAAGGTGTGGAGCCGTGCTTGTCAATTACCTGTGAATTCAAATTTAATAACAAATCAGAATTAGCTTTATTTTTAAGAACTGAGAATGTGAAAGCTGCATGCATTTCTAGAACCCCATTTTGCAAACCTCTAAAGGTCTGGGTCCCTCTTTTTTCTAAAAACGGCCAGCCATTGTCTTTAAAAATATTATGGTAAACACAAGTTGCCAGTAGTCTGGATGCCCTCACCTCATTACTACCAAGATAATAAAACAACACTGTTTCAATCAGTCTCTTTGAGCTGAATTCCAGAGCTATATTTGTAAGTCATCTTGGGTCTGGGCAAAACAAGAAATTGTGGAGAAGCGATGGTCCTGTTCATCCTTACATGAGATTAACTAGTCTCTTGTCTGTTTCAGGTTGTGTCTGTCTTCAGTTAAGTGATGTTCAAGTAGTAGAACATAAGAACATAAGAACATAAGAAGAGCCATGCTGAATCGGGCCTCAGCCCATCTAGTCCAGCATTCTGTGTCACACAGTGGCCCACTAGTTGTACATGGGGATCTCTAGCAGAAAGGAGGGCAAAACCCTCACCTGCTCCCGACCCCCCACAACCAGTACCCGGGGAAAATGACAAAGGCCCTATACACATGTATACAGTGTATACCCTCTCTCTAATCATTCCCCCATTTTTAGGTGTACTTTCTGACCATGACCCTGTTGACTGTTCATTCAACATCAGTGCTAAAGGTCCCCATGAGAAAGTAGACCTATATGCCCATACCCAAGTTTTAAGATCTTGAGAACGATTTAAAATCTTAAGATGATTTTATACTGTAGGTGTTTTACACATTAGATAATCTTCTCTTTTTTCTTTTGTTTCATTAGGTTTTTAGTTGTAACTTGTGGGTTTTTTTTGGTTCTAATCATTCTTGAGTCTCAGGTCAGGAAAAAGGTGGGATGAAAAATAAACGTGTGAGTGTGTGTGTGTTCTTTGTGACCATGATGTCAGACTAAAGAAGAAAGTCTGTAGCTCCAGGCAGTTGAGTAGAGCTGCCTACAAGATAATTCTAAGCTACCCATCAAATGACAAATCACAGGCTTCTATAAAATGCAGCCATGACAGTTAAAGGGGTTTATTGTTGTATCCTAAAGTACACTTATTACAGGGTTTGTGTGAACAGATTTCTTCAGAAGGTGACTTGCCTTGCCTTTCTCTGAGGCTTGGGGGTTGCTCTTTGCCCAAGTGACATGTTCAGTGGGTTTATATATCCAACAGGAAATTGTGACTCTGGTCTCCCAATGTCCTGGTCCAACATTCAAACCACTACAGCATGATGGCTCTTTACTGCAGTCCTTATAATGGAGTTTTCAACATGTAGAAATCAAGGCTGATGCATGTTCTCTTCTATTTGGACTCCAATCTATTTTGATATTGCATGTTGTGACCACTGTATACTTCCTTTCAGTATCTGTTATATCAAGTTAAGCCAAGAGTCTGTTTAACATGTATATAACTTTCAATCTGGCCCCTTTTCAAGCCATTTAATCCATATCTCGTGCTTTTATTTTTGGCTGTAGCTACAATTTATCAGGAATACAATAATCTCTACCAACTGCTGTTTCTCAGCATTCCTCCCCCAGCTTGCAAATATGTAAATAAATGGAATTTCACATAAGGGAAAAACAAATGATCATTTTCTGTTCTGAAGGAAATTGGCTAGTTGACTAAAAAAACTTGCTGTGACCTTCCCGTGCCTTGAAGAAGAGAGAGTGATGCTTGCTGATGGACTCTGAATGTGCCAGCACTGGATATTTCTTGAGACTGATGACGGTTTTAAAGATCTCCTGGCAGGAGTTTACAAAACTGCTGCCAGTCAGAAGAGAGGGAGAAAGTAATAAGAAAGAGACTCTGGGAATCCAGCCGATAGATTCTTGGGTTTCCTTTCTGTGTTTTTGAAGAATGTTTGCTTCTAAGAGGGGAGCAGAAAGGAAACAAATTTCTTTAACAAACACTTCAATTTTATTACTTCCTTGTCACTGGTTTATTTCCAGTCCTTCAGCATCAAATGGCCACAATCCATAACCCTAAAATCTACCCAGCTTTTATGTCCAAAAGGAAGAGAGAATTCCCAACCGTGCTTGAAAGTTCATTTTGTGGTTGCTTAGCATAGGAAACAACCAAAGCTTCAGAGTACAACAGAATCTCTCTTGTTCATTCTTTCAGCCACAAGATGGAACTAATATTTATAGTTCTGAGAATGGGAATAATATTTTTTCCCAATGGGTTCATGCCATTTCCCTGTTTTTTCTACTGTGCTGACAAATTGTGTCAATATGTAGCAGCAATTCATTAATACATGACTCCTTTCACTCTGAAAATCGCTTTTTCAAAAAAGAGCAGGACACTCAAAACGGGAAAAAAAATCCCAAAGGGGGGAAAAATCAGAAGGTTGCCTATGCAGCATTTATTAGCCACAAGATTGGAGGGGGCGGGGACAGAGAGAGAGATCAAATTATATTTATTATTAAAAAATCTTATGAGACCTTAAGATTCAAGCTAACAACTACAACATAATATGACAGAAAAAAAACTGTGGTTGAGGAATACAAAGGTTGGTTTTTATTGATGTGGCAATTTCAGGAACAGCAGCAGCAAAAAGAATTGTGGTCTCACTAGTGACAGGTGCAAACAGACTGGGAAAACATCTGAATGATATTGTAACAGACAGAATTGCAACAGCATAATTACAATAAAACATGTCATATTATCTTACAACAGTTAACGGATTTGTAATTTTTGGGATAGAATCTAAATCATGAAGGTCCAAAATTCCAGTCAATGACCTGTGGGAAAGTGAGAAACCAATAATATTTGATAGTTGCTTTGGGAGCAACTCCAAATGGATGGAAAAAGCCAGAATCACAAAAGTACCATTCCAAAATGTAATCCTACTTGGAACATGCCACACAAATGAATTCAAATTGTTCCTAAATTATTAGACAGAATCCAAATCTTTGGAATCAGCTCCTGGCTCCAAGCAATTTTAACTGTGCTTTTCCTGCATGTCAGAATGGGGTTGGACTGCATGGCTTCTGAGGTATTTGTATACTGCCCTTCTCAACGCCGAAGAGGACTCAGGGCAGTTCACAGTGTTGGCAACAGTTCAATGTCATCAATAAAAAACAGTATAAAACATCAAAATGGACCCTCCCCTGATAAAAAATTAAACATTATTAAACAAATCACATAAAATAACATCGAATTGCACAAAGAAATAGCTGTTGTCCATAAACAGTCCTGGGTCATTACACTTTCAACTTTCACTTTAAATATTCCTATGATGGGCCAAATGTTTGTGGGGCCGTGAGCAGGACCTCCCTGAAAGATCTATGAACTGGTTCATAGTGGGATATACGTTTGGGCATGTAAGTTGAACTGGAGGCTTTATATGCTAAAGCCAGCACTTTGAATCATGCTCAGTAGCAAATAGGCAGCAAGTAGAGTTGCCGCAACATGGAAGTAGTATGCTCCCTATGTGACGCCCCGGTTAACAACATGACTGTAGTGTGTTGGACTATAGCTTCTGAACAGTCTTCAAAGGTAATCCCACGTAGATCATGTTGCAGTAGTCTCAAAGGGATGTAACAAGAGCTTGGACTACTATGGCCAAGTCAGACTTCCCAAGGTACGGACACAGTTGGTACACAAGTCTTAGCTGTGCAAATGGTCCCCGGTCACCGCTAACACCTGGGGTTCTAGGCTCAGCAATGAATCCAGGGGGAGGGGGGCTCCCAATCTGTGAACCTACCCCTTCAGGGGGAATGTAACCCCATCCAGTATAGGCTATATCCCTATACCATGTTTGGCTTTGTGACTGACCAGGAGTACCTCTATCTTGTCTGGATTCAACTTCAATTTGTTCATCCTCATCCAGCTCGACACAGAAGCCAGGCACAGGTTTATTATTATTATTATTATTGCTGCTCCTACTACAACCACTACTTACCACTAGACAGGGGCTGGATGGCCATCTGTTGGGGGAGCTTTGACTGTGCTTTCCCTGCGTGGCTGAATGGACTGCATGGCCCATGGGGTCTTCCACTGAAATAATGTTAAGTTTATATTGGTTAAAATTATTCTTCATTTTAAATATTGTATCTTTCTTTCTTTTTGCATTACAAACAAGGTATGTGCAGTGTGCATTTTTATCAATTAGTTCCCACTGCTCTTGGCCTGGCCCATCTGTCAAATGTTAATATGCAATGCAGCCCCTGTGTCCAAATAGTTTCTTGGGGTTCCACATGAAACTTTTCCTTCAAAAAGGGCTCCACAGCTTAAAACGTTTTAGAACCTCTGGTCTAGAGAGATATCAATGCAGGCAGAGGCTAAACACCTTTTTGACCAGGAAAAAAACTCAGAAAAATATAGGCAACAAAATTTGAAATCTATTCACTGCTGTAAAGTTACTACTATTGAGATCCAGGCAAACTGAACCCTAAGTATGGTTAAATAACTACCAGGCTGTTATGATGTGGATGAGTATGAGGATGCAAGCAAAAGAATTAATTAAATTCATTAAATGAGCTGATGAATATATTCAGCATGTATGTGATTTTGTTGTGTTTACTGGAAAGTTACTAATTCAAACCTAGGAGAACTTACTTCTACTTAGGGATTCATCCTAATTAATTTTCCAGCTCAAAGTATTTAACTGATTATATAAATAAAGCTCTTTTAAAATATAATATGCAATGTTTATAATGGTAGGGAAATGAAATGTTAATTGTTAATTTGCTATGCTTGAAAATAACATCTGGGGCCCAATATTAAAACTTCTGTGAGTCTCCTTATGTGCTGCTGATTGGTTTGCAGAAGGGTTTGTGCCATATGCTTGTTGATGCATATCAGACATCCATTTTTGCTCATTGCTGAAACAATGAGTCAAATGTATTAAAACTGTGCCTTCTCCATCTTATGAAAGCAAACAGAATAGAAAGACTGGAAGATGGGTTTAATTGCCTGTGCTTCTTATTGTGTGATTCTACTGAATACTTTGGTACAAGGATGCTATTCTTCTTCTTTCAGACATTTTTCCAGATCTCGTAGAGGCATATGCTGTTGTTGGGTGACTTCAAGTAATTTTTGACTTAAAGTGACCCTAAGAGGAACCTATCAATGAGTTTTCTTGGAAATACTTGTTTAAGGGGGGCTTGCCATTGCCTTCCTCTGAGGCTGAGGGGGCATGACTTCCCCAAGGTGACCCAATGAGCTTCCATGGCTGCCAACTCTGGTTTTCTGCAGTTGCAGTCCTACACTCAGACCAATATAATGCACTGACCCTATGGCATGCATACACACACACACACACACACACAATTAGTTTATCTATCTATACCCATCTGCTTATTGCTCAGTCATTCACTCACACAGATATTTTCAAAGATATCTTTCTCAATTTCAAAAAGGAAGTGGAGAGGAAAAGTAGATTCACTTTTAAGACTACTAATGGATATTTATTTTTGTATTCCTTTATTTACAGTATTTCTCTATTGCCTCTCAGCCATCAAGGACCCTTGAGGCAATGCACAATGGATAAAAAGCAACTTTACAAACATAGGAATCCAGGACTTTCAAAAGCTGACTTTGAGTAAAAAAACATTTCTTTAAAAATATTTTAAACAGCCACAGGAGATATGCACAAGACTACCTGAAGTTAAGCATATTTATTCTATGGTATTTATTTGCAGGCACACCTACCTGGGAAAAAGGTCCACTCCCCTTAATAGAGCTTCTATCTAAAAAGATATGTGTAAGGTAACAGGCGTTTTCCATAATGGCTGGAATCCAAGATCGCATGAGTATGAGTAACCTAGAGTTGAACATTTGCAACATAATAATAGCACTCCTAAACACTTGGGAAGTGTTCGACTTATGATTTTGTGATACGAAATACAGCATATATATGCACAATGGGTAAATTTGCTGTGAAACATTGTGTTTTTGTGTCAGTAAAATAATAATGATAATAATAATTCATATTCATGAGCCCTAAAAGTTCAGTAGAGTAGGGCAGTTTTTCCCAACCAGTGTGCCGGGGCACACTAGTGTGCCGTGAGCGACCATCAGGTGTGCCGTGGGAAATTGGAACCTCCAGGAGGAGAGGGGGGAGAGTCTAGTGTGTTGAAGTATAAAAAGCTTAAGAAACCTACCTCTATATAAAGGCACAAAATTACAAACACCCCCCTCCCCACCCTTTGTCTACTTGGTCTCTCTCTCTCCACGCATTGGAAAGACCCATCTCCCTTTCCCCAAGTAGAGACCTCCTCTTGCCTCCTGGGGGTTCTGTGTGGGAAGTTTGGCCCAGTTCTATCATTGGTGGGGTTCAGAATGCTCTTTGATTGTAGAGGAACTATAAATCCCAGAAACTACAACTTCCAAATGTCAAGGTCTGTTTCCCCTGAACCCCATCTGTGTTCACATTTGGGCATATTGAATATTCATGCCAAGTTTGGTCCTGATCCAACATTGTTTGAGTCCACAGTGCTCTCTGGATATAGGTGAACTACAACTCCAAAACTCAAGGTCAATGCCCACCAAACTCTTATAGCATTTCCTCTTGGTTATGGGAGTTCTGTGTGGGAAGTTTGTGTCTTTCTGCCATTCCTGCCAGGATATCTATGTTGTGTTCATCGAAACAGGCCCAGGTTTCACACTGAGTGTATAAATACATTTAAAAACATATTAACTATATGTATTACTGTGTTAGAGTGTCATTTTGTGTCATTTTGGTTGGTGGTGTGCCCCAGGATTTTGTAAATGTAAAAAGTGTGCCGTGGCTCAAAAAAGGTTGGGAAACACTGGAGTAGGGGATACAAAGAAATTGTAAAGATCTTTCAGTCCTGGCTTACCAGGTAGTCACCACTGCAAACAGTGGGACTCTGTTCTCTTGCAGATCAGGGCACAACGGACTGCCAGCAAACTCTTGTCCAAGAAATATTGTAACAGGGATATCACTTCTGATTATCCCTAGCTGAAGGAGGCGGAAACTTCAGTATGCTGTATTTTTATCAACAAGGGAACAGACTCCCAGTATTCACAGTGACTGCTGTCCCATAAGTTAGTACTGAGAGGGCTGAGATGCTACTTAGTTAAGTATACTGGACTTTGCAGCTGATTGAGAAACTTGGCCCAAGTTTTTTTTTGCTTCTTGGTTATTTCATCTGTTATTTCATCTGAGTTCACATGCACATTAATTCCTGCTTTCCCTTCCTCTCCTCCTCCTTTTCCTCCTCCTCTCCCCTCTTTCTTTCTCCTCCATTTTAGCTGTCCAGGCCACATACCTTACCTTTGTTCAACTCTCCATAGAAACATTTTCATCTCAATCTATTGACCACTCTCGTGGCATTACAGTACGCCACTGCTTCAGCTGTCACTAAGAAAATGCTGAGAAATCAAGGCATTCATCCAACGTGGACTGAGGTTTACAAAGTTTGCCAAAGGTGCTGTTATGTCAGGCTGTCACATTCTCTCTGGATGGGGCCTTACAAAGAATGACAACTGGGCAGATGCATAAATACTACAAAGACTTTGACCTTCATCTGCACAAATAGATGAAGTAGGACAAAAACCCTAGCAAGGTTGCCTGTCAAAACCTGTGCCGCTCTATACCATGTGTATAAATGAGTTTAGCTGGAGATGACAGTCATCCACCTTGTTTATCTAATGCAGCTTGCTAACTTTGAAAGCTCTCCTTCATGTCAAACTACATTAACATGGTTGTCGATGTAAAATTAATCGACAAGGCTGGCAATTGGCAGAGCTGTCCCTTTAGGGCCCTGGGGTTAAACATCTGTCTGAAGAGATGTTTCCTAAAAAGCCAAACAGAATAGCAGTGATATTTCAAGAAGGTACTTAGCAGCAGGGCTACGGGGAATCAGCAAAGGAGGATGGATGAGACAAAAACATGCAAAAAGAAGTGTTTCTTGACAACCTTGTCACTGGATTGAAAGGTTCCATGATGGCTGTAATTCAGCTTTTGGAATCTTTCTACCAAGATGAGTCATTGCAGGTGGCATTGCAGGTGGCAAACTAACTGACTCAAGCCATCTTCTTTTATATGAATGCTTATGGCTGGTACCACACTGATTTTGTATGTGACAAAATTTCAGTTGTAACTAATTTGAAATATAGTTCTGGCAAAGGGTTCTACAGATGCTATGGACTGCCAAAATGATCAATATATGGTCCTAGTGGAAATCAATCCTAAACTTGTCCTGAAAGCCAAAAAATGGCAAAACTGGAGATGATAGGGGAGAAAGTAGCAATGAGGAAGAAGAAACTACAGGAAAATATGAAACCATAGCCCTGAGTTTGCAGGATTTGATGACATAATGTCTAAGAAGCGTCTCATTCCATAAATTACTATAAATTGCAGTTAGTTTTATGACAATTTAACAACAAAAATTGGTTGCAAAGTACAGTTTAAAGGCCTACACGGTTTGGGTCCAGGTTATCTTCAGGATCACCTTCTTTTGTACAATCCACCCCATAAACATAGGTTCTCTAAGGGGCAGCTACTCCAACTAACCTGAACCTGATTGGCAACCATCACCCAGAGACTGTGGAATGACCTCCCAAAAGAGTTCCAACAGCTAAATCAAGCTGTCAAAATTTAAGAGACCATTGAAGACCTTTCCCTTTCAGCAGGCCTACCCAGTCAATTTTTGACTATGATTTTTAAATTTGCATTGTATTTTAATATTTGTTTCATTTATTTTAACATGTATTTTATAAAAATGCATTTTAATATATTTGAGGATGATGTGTTTTAACTGTATTGTGCCCCACCTCAAAGTGTGAGGAGAGGCAGATAAGAAATAACATTTATTATCATCAACATCTCTCCCTTGCTACTCATTTTTTGAATTACCACAACCATGTGATTCTATGACAGACATACATATCATGTTACTTCTCCAAAGAGCCTGTGCAATAATAGTCTTTTCAATAATAGTTTTCTCAAGAATACGTATATAAGGTCTCTCTACTAATGCTCCTAAACACGTTTGAAAGCCAATCCACTGAATAGTAAACACTCTGGGGATACTTCAGATTCTGCTATACTCTTTCCTTCTCGATACAGAGGTTTCCTTCTTTATAAAACCCCATTTTCATAAAATCCACCTATAAATGTGATATGTGCAAATTTATCACATTACATTGATAGCTAATGCTATGTATAGATTGCTGCATGCAGTGATACAATTCCAGTAACCCTGGAACTGAATGATGCTTTATTCAGTTCATGAGGTGTTTTTTCATTGGTTTTCTTCAAAGAAGGAAGAATCAATTCTGTCTGTTGTAGAAGGCTTTCATGGCTGGAATCACTGGGTTGTTGTAGGTTTTTTGGGGATGCATATTTCCAAAAGGAGAACAAAGTCTTAAGTCCAGCACAAAACTCTAAAACTAAGAATGCAAGAACAAGGTTTCTTGAAGCCCCCACTGAGCCAAGGACCGGAGCTTAGAATCCATGGACCTTCAGTTGCAAAGTTGTCGTGAATCTAAATTTCCCAAAACATGAGCAAAGCTAAAACTCCAAACTAGATTTCTCTTTTGCTTCTCACTAATTGACACTCTCAAGCCACAGCATGAAGCAAAGGCCTTGAATCTGCCGATTAACATTCCTTCTAGGCTAGCACAGGGGTCTTCTCTCTGAGCTCTGCTGACTTCAAACAGGCTAGTTCCCAAGAGAAACTGTTCTACTTCTGCAAATTTCCATCCCCTTGCACTCGAGATCCCACAATCCTGAAGCCACAGGCCCAACACCCGCATTGGGTCCCAGCTGGCTAGGAGTGGTGAAGGAGATGCTCCCCCCTCCTCCTGACCAGCTGGGAACTTATGCGGGTTATCTTTAACCCACGTTAGTTCCCAGGTGGCTAGGAGGGGTGGAGGGGATGCTCCCCCTCCTCGCAAGCTGAGAACTAACACGGGTTATCTTTAACCCACATTGGTTCCCAGGTGGTGAGAAAGGGTGGAGGTGAGGATGCTCCCCCCTCCTCTTCGCCAGCTGAGACCGCGGGTTACAGCTCACGCGCATTAGTTCCAAGGTGGCAAGGAGGGGTGGAGGCCATTAAGAAAGGACTTCTGAAACTTACGAAATTTTGTTAATTTTGAAGTTTTTTCAAAGAAAATTTTGGAAATCAGTCCAAAATCGAATCACCAGCGCCCCTACATCCGAAGCGAGTTTTGCACAATTTTTTTGGATCAGCCAGCCCTAATAATTATTGCAAAGAAATACCTGAATTTCTTTTTCTACATATTCACAATCATCATAAATATATCAATAGTTTCCGTCACATCGTCGTCATTCCATATATCTAATTAAACTGTTACATTTCATCAGCAAATGCCTGCTCAAACAGCCAGGTCTTGACTTTCTTGCGAAATGTCAGGAGGGAGGGGGCCGATCTGATGTCTCTAGGGAAGGCATTCCAAAGCCATGGAGCCACCACTGAAAAGGCCCTGTCTCTCGTCCCCGCCAGTCGCGCCTGCGAAGAAGGCGGGACCGAAAGCAGGGCCTCTCCAGATGATCTTAAACATCTCAATGGTTCATAGGGAGAGATGCTTTCAGACAGGTAAGTTGGACCTGAACTGTTTAGGGCTTTAAAGGCTAAAGCCAGCACTTTGAATTGTGCCCGGTAGCAAACTGGCAGCCAGTGGAGCTGGCACAACAGGGGAGTTGTACACACTCTGAATGCCGCTCCTGTTATCAACCTGGCTGCTGTCCGTTGGACTAGTTGTACCTTCCGAACAGTCTTCAAAGGCAACCCCATGTAGAGAACATTGCAGTAATCTATACAAGATGTAACCAGAGCATGGACCACCGTGGCGAAGTCAGACTTCCCAAGGAATGGGCGCAGCTGGCGCACAAGTTTTAACTGTGCAAATGCTCCCTTGGTCACTGCCGAAATCCGGGGTTCCAGGCTCAGTGATGAGTCCAGGATCACACCCAAACTGCGAAACAACCCTATACCATTTTTGCACAAAATATGTCCTGAATTGGAAATGCTGTAGCTTATGAAAACTGCATGGCTTTGAAGACTTTCTTGCAGCAGGACAGAAATTGTGAAATTACTCATTCCTCCCTTTGAGAAGAATCTTTGTGAACAATTACACCTCTCCCTCATAATATATTGTTCTTCTATGCATGACTTATAAGAGCTTTGTAAAAAGGCTTTTGCTTCCAGCAACATCACTGGACCTGGTAGAAAATCTTATCAGTGGCTACTTTCAGATTGTGAACCTTTTTTCAATGGGAGGTTCAGTTGACACTTCTCTTTTTTTCCACCAGCAGGCTAAGGTTGCATATACACTGCAGAAGTCATGCAGTTTGCCACCACTTTATGTGCTATGGCTCAATGCTATATAGAATCATGGAAGTTGCAGTTTTACAAGGTCTTTGGCCTTCTCTGTCAAAGTATGCATGTGATTCAAATCTTAGGATTCCATAGCTTTTGGGCCATGGCAGCTGAAATGGTATCAAACTGCATAAATTCTAAAATATAGAATAATGATAAGACATTTTTATTCAGACAGATCTTTGTTGAAACTATATCTAACAGAAGGGATTTGTTCTGGGGCTATTTTTGTTTTATTTTTTATCCTAAGCGTTTTTATATAATTTTAATTGTGTTTTTAATTACATTGTTATTTAGTTATTAATTTTTTTGTAAAAATAATGTTTTAACTTAATTTTTGTTTTTCAAATGTTGTAGCCAACCTTGTGTCCTGAGCAATGAGAAAGTCAGGACATAAATTAAACAAACAGGCAAACAAATATATTATTAACATAATGTAACAACATAACATAATATTGAAGTATATTGACATGCTAAAACATTATCTTCTAGATATGTTAGAAAGAAAATTAAACAAAGAGATTGCTTTTGCTTAACTGAAGCTCTGTAGACAGAACATAATTGTTTTTCTATGTGTTCACAGTTTTTCTCAAAAACCCAATTTTTTATTATCATTATTTTATTAAGTCATTAACAGCAAAACATTCTGGCACAATGTAAATATTTTTCACAGAATAAAATAGAATTTTACTTGACATTACTTATTATTCTTCTATACACACTGCTAAACCACAATGTTTAAAGGGGCAGTGTCAAAGGAATACCAAGACATAGCATATATAGATAAAAACCACTATATAGTATGGCAGTATATGCTCAATAGCAGAACAATATTACAAACAGTACAATGTAATGCAAATAATCGATCATGTGATTAATACACAGTATGAGCATAAATCACAAGCCCATATACATGGTTGGGCGAAGGAGTATTCCACTTGGCACTGAGTAACCCTTAGTGAAGTCCTGGGTATGATGACCCATGGACCTGCGACTGAGTCAATAGGGGAACCTTGGTAGGTGGCAGGGCTGGTGGCTGCTATGGTGGGCTGATTGCAGCCCGGGAGATAACTCACAAGAGCGATCTGTATTCAAACGCG
Source organism: Anolis apletophallus (assembly GCA_030556195.1). Lineage (NCBI taxonomy): Eukaryota > Metazoa > Chordata > Lepidosauria > Squamata > Anolidae > Anolis > Anolis apletophallus. The sequence continues at coordinate 15,996,975 of JARBWK010000002.1, read as the reverse complement.
GAAACGCGAAATCTCTCGTTTTGACTTTGAGTTTAAATTGGTCTACCTCAATACTGGGGAGGAGCGGTCAGAAGTGATCAGCGCCCTGAGGAAGCGGTTACGCAAAATGGCCATCTTGGCGTCGTCAGCTTACCTCCAGCCGTTGGCGCCTGCCCACCATAGCAACCACCAGCCCTGCCACCTACCAAGGTTCCCCTATTGACTCAGTCACAGGTCCATGGGTCATCATACCCAGGACTTCACTAAGGGTTACTCAGTGCCAAGTGGAATACTCCTTCGCCCAACCATGTATATGGGCTTGTGATTTATGCTCATACTGTGTATTAATCACATGATCGATTATTTGCATTACATTGTACTGTTTGTAATATTGTTCTGCTATTGAGCATATACTGCCATACAATATAGTGGTTTTTATCTATATATGCTATGTCTTGGTATTCCTTTGACACTGCCCCTTTAAACATTGTGGTTTAGCAGTGTGTATAGAAGTTGCAATAGTGATTACTTTGTCGTGTATTGAAGTGTGTATCCCATATTACTTATTATTCTCCCAAAAGAAAGATTTCCCGGATTTATATGAAATACTAGCTGAACCCGGCCACACGCTGCTGTGGCGTTGTGTGTTGGTATGGAAAATTCAGTAGGAAAGAGGCAAAGAAGAAGTAGGGAATGAATTAGCATTCCTTTTCTTATTACCTTCCTTCCTTCTATCAATCCTACCTTTCTTCCCTCCCTGTTTACTTCCTTCTTTCACTTTTTATTTCCTGTTCTTCCCTCTTCCTTGTTTACCTCTTTCCTGTGGCCCAGTCTATATGTGTGTGTTTTGTGTGTGTGTGTATGTATGTATATATATATATATATATATGTGTGTGTGTGTGTCTATGTGTATGTGTATATGTATATTGTGTATGTGTGTGTACTTATGTATATGTGTATGTGTGCATATGTATGTAATAGGCATGGGAAAAAAATTATGAAAATTAAAAGATTCGTAAGAAATTCGTAAGAAATGCTACTTTCGAGCTTTTCCGCACCTGGAACGCCAACCAGGAAGTGGACTTTATTTTTAGAACCTCGGGGGCCAGGATTTTCTTAAGTGTCGTTATTAGGTCGTAAGGGGGGCACCCTCCTTCTCTCTCACCACCCTCCCGCCTCCCTTGCCAATATTATGGCAAGGCAAGCCCTAAACTCTCTCCTTCCCTCGGCTGGAAAGAAGCCTGGAAAAAATGTAAACAGAGAGGATTACTCAGAAGTAAATCTGCAAAGGAGGGCACTTTGGATGAAGGGCCCTCCTTTGCAGATTTACTCTGAGTAATCCTCTCTGTTTACATTTTTCCAAGCTTTCCTGCCTCTCCTGCCCTGCCAGGATCTAAGGCATCAAAGAGTATTGGGGTGAGAAACCAACCTAATGTATAATAGAATGAATGCTACTGTAAGTGCCACTGCCTAATATTATAAGTAATCCAACTGGTCATACCTAATTCCATGCACATGCAATAATACAGCAGTAATAACAATAACAAGAGGTAAAATTCAAACCCGAAGTCTTCTGAGTGGTCCCTGCCTCATGCAAACGGGCTCATGCGGTGCAAGCGGTGCAAACGGAAATTAGCCTGGGGGAAAAGCCAGCTTGGGAGCACACACATACATATTCTTGGGAGGGGATTTGTTGAAGAATCCCGGCCTCATAGAGAAGATTCTGCAGCAAACCCCCCAAAGAATATGTATGTGTGTGCACCCAAGCTGTCTTTTCCGGGCTAATTTCCGGGCTCACAAAGAAGAGCCCGTTTGCACCGCATGAAGCAGGGACCACTCAGAACACTTCGGTTTGAATTTTACCTCTTCTTATTCCCATTGCTATTACTGCTGTATTATTGCATGTGCATAGAATGTAGGTATATGACCAGCCTGGGCAAACTTGGGCCCTCGCTCCCTCGGGATCGGGGTGAGAGAGAGGCAGCGAGGAGCGAGGGGGGGGGTTCCTCCTCCTTTTCTTTTGCTGCTTCCAAGAATAGAATACCCCCTCCCTCCCTCCTTCCTATTTGGAGAGTCCCATCTAGAATTCAGTGTGATTGATTCAAGTTTTGGCCTACAACTCCCAGAAATCCCAGCCAATTTACCAGCTGTTAGGATTTCTGGGAGTTGTCGGCCAAACTCATCTATCTGAAAGCGCATGCTCTGGCATACGAATTTCTAACGAATTTCGTTAGTACTTAAGTTACATTTCCGAAATTTTTGGGAATTTTTTGGTAAGTCTTTGATATACTAATCAAAAAAATCCCCCCCCCATTTGATTTTAGAATCGCCATTTTTCGATTTGTTCCCATGCCTAGTATGTAAGTATATGTGTGTATGTATGTGTGCATATGTATATTTCTGTGCATGTATATATGTGTGTATGTGTGAATGTCTTTATGTATATGTGTGTATGTATATGTGTGTGCATGTGTATGTATGTATATGTGTGTATGTATGTTTGTATGTGTATATATGTATATGTGTGTATGTATATATGTGTGTGCATGTGTATATATGTATATATGTGTATATATGCGTTGCTGTGGCTGACTGTGCCTTGGACCCCTCCCTTTAAGGCCCCAACCCCCTCCCATTCATAAACAGGCACAACTCTCTTTCCAAAAGGAGGGGGAGGGGCGGGGGAGGAGCCGTTCCCATGGCAACTGTGAGGCCTTACCTGAGGGGAGCACATCGAGGACTTCTCTGGGTGGGGGGAAAGAGGGGCCAAACCAGGGGGGCTCATCTCGGCCTCCCCCCTCTCTCTCCGGGCGCGCGTTCCGGACTGTCACTCCCAGCATTCCTCTCGGCTCCTGCCCCTCCCTTTTCCCCCTCAGCCTCTCAAGCGGGAAAGAAGACGGGGGAGGGAGGAGGGGCACCCTGAGGGGGGGGCAGGCAGGAGGCATGCTGGGAGTTACAGTCCCAAACACCCGCCTGGTGAGGCCCCGGCTTCGGTCAACACACCAGCCCTTCCTCTTCCTTTTAGCTTTTCATCAGGCAGCGCCACCGCCATCCATTTCCCTGTGGCGGTGCTGCCTGATGAAGAGCTGAAAGGAGCTAGAAGGCCTGCTGTGTTGGCCGAAGCCAGGGCCTCACCTGTTGTGGCTGGCTGGCATACAGAGCTCTCCGCGGCTCCAGTACAGGCCACGGAGCCGCTGAGGCCTTCGTACGCCGGCCAGCCACACCTTTCCCCCTTCCCTTTCCCTCTTCGCCCGGGAAAAGGGCAGCTTCCCTCCCGCCTCCGCTGGGATCTGGAGAAGGAAAGAAGCCGCCGGAGCGAGGAAGGCCCTGGCGGCAATGGAGCCAGCGAGGAGGAGGAGGAAAGAGTAGCAAGGGGGGAGGACCGTAGCCTCTCTGTGCATGGCTACCTCTGTTTGGCGCTGCCTTTCGTGCGTGCGCCCGGGAAGCCAAGAAGCGTTTATTTTAGTTTGGGGGGGAGAGGAGCGTTGGTGCCATTTTGTTGTCTGGAACAGGAGGTTATGGGAATTGTACTCCCAAATGTTTTTTTCCAGATTTTTAGTGTGTTGGCTGTAATTTTGGGGGGTATTTTTTAGCGGAAAACATAGCGAGTAGGGTTTTGGGTGTATGTGGGCTGTGTTTGTGTTTCTGCCTTGTGTGGTTTCTTTGTTTTGGAGCCAGGAAACATGACATTGAGGATTTTTTATATATAGATTTAGTTTATAGTTTCACAGCATGAGAAAATAACAATGATTTTAGAATTCTCCCCATAGGTCCTAATTTCTATATATAAATAATATTTGCTTTGTTTCTGAATCTGCCATGACCGATTAATTTCCCCTGCTAAACATCATTGCATTGATTGATAGGACAAATCATATGTTTATAATGATTTACATACTGAGGATTATGCAAAAAGTGTGCATAACAATGCATTTGTATATGCCTAGTAATTTAAATATAATTTGACAACTATGCCCATTGTACAGAATTCACATCACCCAAAACTATGCAAATTGTTCTGTAATGAATCCATCCACAGATTGCATCATATTAAAATAGCAATTGATTCTTTAGTCCTATGCAAACATGCGATCCTACACTGGATGATTAAAAAATTCATAGGGATGCAGAGTAAGTCCCAAACTATGAGGATGCTTGTCAGCCCACACTTTTCTTAAGCAGGTGTTCTTCACACTTGAGAAATGTGTGTGTGTGTTGTTTTTTAAATAAAAATCAAACAATATTCTAAACATTTTCAAATATACTTACTATCTCTGTGACAACAAATTCATATTCTGCGAACAATTGTCCTTTCCCTCTCAGCACCTTCCTCCATTTCTTCCTCCATTCCCTCCATACCATCCACACCTAGGATTTTCAGGTAAGTTCCATCCTCTTCTTTGGATCCTCTTCCTATCTGATAACTCCTTTGCCAGCTGCTTTTCCCTTGCTTTGTGCAGGTGCAGGCATCGCAGACATTGCGCCTCTGCAAAGCACCATCAGGAGTACCAACAAATTCCCAGGGAGGAACAGAAGAAGCTGTTGGACTTTACAGAGTTCCAGAGCGAGGATCAAGTAAGATCAACCCGTCGAAGGTGGCCTCAGAAGCGTAAGAGGCCCTTCAAGACTAAGATTTTTTGGGGGGTGGAATTTGGAGGCTGGAAGAGCTCCAGCCTCTCTAGCTCTCCAAGCCTGTCTTTGATGGGCTCCACTGACACTAATAGCAGCCTCAGCCTGCAAAATCCATCAAAGGCTGAGATTTTGCCTAGAAAGGGGGAGTTAGTTCTCTCTCTAAAGGACACGACTCTTTGTGACTCTGAGGGTATGGTTGAGCCCCCTAAACAGGAGGACCTTCCACCAGGAAGAATTCGCTATTGTGGACAGCTGTCATTTACACCAGCCCCTGTTGGACATTTACCATCTTCCTTCCTCCCTGCTTTAAATAGCCAGGCTGGTTTACCATCAGGCCCTGCCTTGTCCCCTTTTCAGGGGATTTGTCACAAGCTCGACCTATAACAGCTAGTTATGCAGGACCGAACGCTGGGCTTAACATCCCTGTGATCTCGGGAAGGGGGAATCATAGCGATATCCGCAGGCCGAATGTGAGAGGGTCCCTACCATCCCAAAAAATAACGATCAGGCCCTTACCATTGAGGTTTTTCAGAGTTACTTTGCAGACAAGATTTCATCCCTCCGCCGGGACCTTCCAGCCACAATTGATACAGTAAGCGAACTTGAGACTCTGTGGCCACTCGCTGGGCCCACCTTCGACCGATTCCATCCACTGGACGCAGAGGCTGTTGGATCGGATAGGATCGTTACCGCATCTAGGCCAACCACCTGCTCCCTCGATCCGTGTCCCTCTTGGCTAGTGAAGTCTTGCCTAGAGGGATTATGTGACCCTCTGTTGAGTATAATAAATAGCTCCCTTGAGCAAGGAGTTTTTCCAGAGGGATTGAAAGAGGCGGTGGTCTCTCCATTGCTGAAAAAACCAGGATTAGATCCCTCGGTTCCCTCCAATTACTGCCCAGTTTCAAATCTTTCGTTTCTGGGCAAGGTGATTGAGAGGGTAGCAATGGAGCAGTTGCAGACCTTCCTAGATGACACAGCCGGACTTGATCCCTTCCAGTCCGGCTTCCGTATGGGGCATGGGATGGAGACGGTTTTGGTCTCCATCACAGACCAGCTGCGCTGCCAGCTTGATCAAGGCGGATCAGCGCTGCTTGTGTTATTGGACCTCACAGCAGCGTTTGATACAGTCGATTATGATATTTGACGCACCACCTTGCCGTGGCTGGAGTGAGGGGGACAGCTTTGAACTGGCTGTCCTCCTTTTTCTGCAATCGAAAGCAACGAGTGCAGAGGGGAGGGTTGGTTTCCGGGGGATCCCCTCTAATTTGTGGGGTCCCTCAGGGAGCCATCCTCTGCCCCTTGTTATTTAACATCTATATGCGAACACTCGCTCAACTGGTGCGCAGCTTTGGGTTTGAGTGTCATCAGTACGCTGATGATACTCAGCTCATTCCGAGGATGGAGGGCCAGCCGGACTCCGTACCCAATCATTTCCATCTGTGCCTTGAAGCTGTTACTGGATGGCTGTGAGCTAGCAAGTTGAAGGTGAATCCGGTGAAGACAGAGATCCTTTGGCTGGGTCGTCCGGGTGATAGGGATATCCAACTGCCGATCCTGGATGGCGAGGCATTAAGCGCGTCATCATCTGTAAAAAGCCTCGGTATCCATTTGGACCCTCTGCTGTCAATGGAGACCCAAATCTCCACTGTCAGCAAAACCATGTTTTTCCATCTGCGACAGGCAAAGCGTCTGGCCCCCTATCTGTCCCGGAATGACCTAGCCACGGTAATCCAAGCCACGGTCATCTCAAAACTTGACTACTGTAATGCTCTCTACACTGGCCTTCCCTTGACCGTGATCCAGAAACTGAAGCTTGTGCAGCATGCTGCAGCTCGGCTACTTGCGGGGGAGCTCGCAATGTGCCAAATTACACCAATCCTGCAGGATCTGCACTGGCTTCCAATTGAATGCCGGATCGCCTTCAAGGTCTTAGTTCTTACTTTTAGGGCCTTGTATGGTCTGGGGCCAGTGTACTTACGGGATCGCCTGATTCCATATAACCCCCCTGAGATCACTTCGTTCAAATAATAAATAATCATCAGAAGACTCAAATCTTCTAATTATTCCCAGTGTGAAATCCTTTTGGCTAACTTCAACTAGACAGCGAGCCTTTTCCATCATTGCTCCTACACTGTGGAATGCACTGCCTTCGGAGACACGTGCCCTGCGAGATCTGAACACATTTCGCAGAGCTAGTAAGACATATCTATTTAGGCAGGCGTTTGATTGCTAGCGATTCTCGTCAGTGTTTTATTGTGTTACTAAATTTTTACTGTATTTTATTGTTTTTATTGCTTGTTCATTTGTGATTGATTCTCATGTTGTAAACTGCCCCGAGCCTTTGGGAGTGGCAGTGTACAAATCCAATAAATAAATAAATAAATAAATAAATTTTGTCCTGTTCTTTCTTCTCGTTCCATCATTGGAGCCATCTCTTCCTAATTTTTTTTTGCCCCTTGGAGCCCATAGTTATTCCTCTCTCCAAGAAGGTGAGTCTCAAGTTCAGAGGTACACATTGTTTCCCCTTGTAGGGTGCATCTACATTGTCCCTATACCCCAGAACTGATCTGGATTGGAGTAGTCCAGATCAGCCTAGTGAGTGTCTGCATAGCCAGTCTCCATGTTGCTATAGCAGCATAAGGGTTTCTGCAATGGTGGGCTTTATGTTCCTATGATGGTATGAGAGAGTCTATAGCATCCAGCAGTTTGGAGCTGCTGGATGGTCACCCTTATCATATTCTTGCCATCATAGTGGCATCCACGGAGCTCCAGAGTGCTCCTGGTCCTCACATGTCACATTTGCAGATTGTTAGAGTTCCATAGCTATCACTACAATGGTAACAATAGGTGTCATCCCCTGTTCCCATGCTAAGGGGCCTGAAAAATGGGATAGCCATGTAATCAGTGGTTGCCATTTCCAAACGGGAACTAGCCAAATTGTTTATACTATCCAAAAGTGTGGGGAAGCTATGTGGCATCTCCCAACTTGGGTTAATGCGTGGTAAGACTGCATTAAGCAGCCTTGAGCAGTGAGGGGAACAAATTGGTTCTATGTATATATGGGGACATCATAGAGTCCATTCACCCCTGCCCTGGGTTATTTGACCTATGTAGATGGGCCTCTGGTCAGACACAAATCCTATTAATACCAGACTACCAATCCATGCAAGCTCCTGAGGGTAAATGGGCCTCAAAACTATTATTATACTTACATTTAATATGTAAACTTTCTATTTGTGCGGAGATGTTGCACACAGGACCAAAATATTTGTCTCTACACTACTTAAGAACATTAGCCTTGATTTCTGCATGTGACTGTCTCTGGAGGCCTTTCTAAAATTACCATAGTCAGAGAAAAAATTATTTGCCATTTGTTTCACTGTGGTTCTACAATGTCATGCCAACATTCAGAAGACAAGCTATGAAAGACTGCAAGGTTCTTTTAAAATAGGTTTGAAAATGCAATCCGTTTATAACATATGGCTCAACCTTGCTGTTGCACATAGCTTCTATTTTCCTCAAGTTGATTAGAAGAATCAAATTCTCAAGTGGCAAACTTAACGCTGGTGGTAAGAACAGAGTCATTCCGGAAGGGATCTTTCTCCTTCCTTCCTTTCTTCCTTCCTTCCTTCTTCTCCAGGTTATTACTAGAGCTGCTTCCTGACCTCCTCCTCGCTTCCATTCTGCGCAGGGGCCCTGAGGTGGCTGTCGCCGCTGTAATCCTCCAAGATGGCCTGGAAGCTGCAGGAGATCATGGCTCATAGCAGCAGCGTCTCTTCCCTGGTCCTGGGCAAAAGAGCTATGGGCGACTTCTTGCCACCGGCGGAGAAGACTGCCGGGTCAACATCTGGTCCGTCAACAAGCCCAACTGCATCATGAGCCTGACTGGTTATACCACGCCGGTGGAGAACGTGAAGATCAACACCAATGAATTGCTGATCATTGCTGGGTCTCAGTCCAGCTCCATTTGCATCTGGGACATGGAGGCTGCCAAAATTCTCCGCACCTTAATGGGCCACAAAGCCAACATCTGCAGCCTGGACTTCCATCCGTTTGGGGGCTTCATGGCCTCGGGATCTATGGACATCAACATTAAGCTTTGAGATGTGAGAAGGAAAGACTGCGTCTTCAGGTACAAGGGCCACTCGCAGGCCGTGTGCTGCCTCCACTTCAGCCCAGACGGGAAATGGCTGGCGTCTTCCTCGGATGATCACACGGTGAAGCTCTGGGACTTGGCTACTGGGAAGATCATGTTTGAGTTCTCGGGACACACAGGGCCAGTGAACATGGTGGAGTTCTATCCCAACAAATATCTTTTGGCCTCTGGGAGCTCCGACAGAACGGTCAGGTTCTGGGACTTGGAGAAGTTCCAGGTGGAGAGCTGCATCAAGGAGGATGCCACGCCTGCCAGGTGTGTGCACTTCAACCCAGATGGCTGTTACCTCTTTGCCAGCTGCCAGGACGCCCTGTGGGTCTACGGCTGGGAACCGGAGCACTGCTTCGAAGTGGTGCCCGTCAGCTGAGGTAAAGTGGCCGACCTCTCCATCTGTAACAACCAGCTGATTGGCGGCTCCTTCTTGCAAAGTGTGATCTTCTCCTTTGTGGTGGACCTCAACCGCGTCACCAGATGTGGCTCCGGCCTCCAGGGCCTGATCCAGGACAACCGGCCTCTCGCCCAGCAGCCTCCATTGGCCGGATCCTCCCTGCGGCGCATCTACAAATGGCCCTCCACCACATGCAGCAAGCCTCAGCGAGTGAAACACAACTCAGAGAGTTATTGGAGTCCCTGAAAAAGCAAAAAAAATAGCCTGGAAGTAGAGGAATTGGCTAAACAGTTAAAGTTCATAAAACAAAGAGAATTCCAAAATGCATATAGACCAGGGAAATGGCTAGCTTGGAAATTTAAAAAGAAGAGACAAGCAAATCAAATAACAAAAATAAAAACCTAAGAAAAAGATCTCTCAACGGGCAAGGAGATTATAGAATTCCATAAATTTTATGGAAATCTCTACAAACAAGAAGACAGTAAGATAGAGGAAGTAATGAGTTTTTTGGGAAAGCAACATTTAGAGAAAGTATCAGAAGAAGAGAGAGAGGCATTAAATAGAGAGATAACAGAAGAAGAAATAAAAAGAGCAATAAAGAAATTGAATCCAAATAAAGCACGGGACCGGATGGTTTCTCGGCCACTTACTATAAAACTATGAGAGATGAATTAATGTCACATCTTCTTGAACTTCTGAATAAGATATTAAAGGAAAGTGTTATACCTGAAACTTGGAAAATGGCAAATATAACTTTTATTCATAAAGAAAATACAAAAGGTATGGACGTAAAAAACTATAGACCGATCTCATTGCAAAACCTGGATTTTAAAGTTTTTATGGAAATTTTAAGTGAGAGAATGAAATGTTTTTTAAATACTTGGATGGGGACGAGCAAACAGGCTTCCTCCCGGGGAGACGATTAAAAGATAATTTGAAAAACATATTGGATATTCTAGAATTTTATGAACAACATCATCAAACAGAGATGGCACTAATGGCCATAGATGTGAAAAAGCTTTTGATAATTTAAGTTGGGACTTCTTTAAAGGAATCTTGAAAGAAATAGATATTGGATTTCATTTCATGAAGGCTATAGATGCTATCTATAGCTCACAGAAAGCAACATTATGGATTAATGGCCAACCATCAAAGGGAATTAATATAGAAAAAGGAACCAGACAGGGATGTCCATTATCACCATTAATTTATATACTGGCCTTAGAGATACTACTTCAAGATATTAGGGAAGATCAATCTCTTCCGGCTACCAAAGTGGGAAAACACAGTTATAAGTACAGAGCATTTGCCGGTGACTTGATTTGTATAGTGAAAGAACCAAGAACAAATATTAAAAAGTGGATAAACAAAATAGAAGAATATGGAAATCTAGCTGGGCTGAAACAAAACAGCTATACTGACAAAAAAACATTCCCAAGAAGAACCAATTAGAATTGCATGAAACAACAGGGATGCGGATAACTTCTAAGATCAAATATCTGGGAATAAATTTAATGGCAAAAAACTCCCAATTAGTGAAAAATAATTATGAAGAGAAATGGAAGAAAATTCAGAAAAATTTAAAACAATGGAACCAATTTAATGGGTAGAATTGCTACTGTAAAAATGAATATCCTGCCAAAACTTCTCTTCCTTTTCCAAAATCTTCCAATTTTATGAACTAATAAGCTGTTTAAAGAATGGAATAAAGAAATACTAAAATTCATATGGAAAGGGAAAAAAACCAAGGATCAAATACAATCATTTGATTGATACAAAAAACAGACCTCAGACTTTATTATGATGCCGCTGGGCTAACTTGGATTAAAGATTGGATTGCTTTCAAAAGGTAAAAATTGCTTGCTCTGGAAGGCTTTGATTTAAGAGTTGGTTGGCATGCATATCTATGGTATGAGCAGGAGAAAAAGGAAAAGAATTTTAATAATCATTTTATAAGAGCCTCCTTACTTAAAATATGGCAGAAATATAGTGGAAAATTATATATGAAAACACCATGAAATATGAAAATATGTTGGTGTCACCATTAGAAGCAAATCAAAGGAGGTTACTGGGATGGTCCCAATGGCCAACATACAAGGACTTATTAAAAAAAGGAGAAAGAAGAATTCTGCTTAAAGACAAAGGAGGAGATAACCAAGCAATTTAAATCATTCTCCTGGCTACAGCATCTACAAGTTAAAGAATATTGGAACAAAGGTAAGATGACAGGTTTTGCCGAAAAAGACATATTTTATGAAAAAGTGGTGAAACTAGAAAGGAAAAATATTATGAATATTTACAACACACTATTGGAATGGGCTACGGAAAAAGAAACAGTAAAAGAATGTATGATATCTTGGGCAAGAAATATAGGAAGGACAATAAAATTGAAGGAATGGGAAAAAATCTGGCAAAAGAAAAGAAAATATACATATGCCACAGATATTAAAGAGAACTGGTATAAAATGTTCTACAGATGGTATATAACCCCACATAACTTGGGATTAATGTATAAAACAGCATATAATAAATGCTGGAAATGTGAAAAAGAAGTAGGAACATTTTACCATACCTGGTGGACTTGCCCTAAAGTGAATCTGTTTTGGAGGAAAACCCATGAACTATGTGAAAAAATATTGAAGATGAATATAATTATGAAACCGGAATATTTTTTACTGGGAATAACAGATGAGGATTTGATCTTGGATCAAAATCAAGATATCCTATTTACATACCTAACGACAGCAGCAAGGATGGTACATGCAAAAAAATGGAAATTGAAAGAATTGGCAACAACAGAAGAATGGCTGAATAAGGTAGAGGAAATAAAAAATTGACAAACTAATCATTGCCTTGAAAATATCATATGGAAGGCCCATAAAGAATACAGACTGGAAACTTTATGAAGAATTCAAAGATAAACTAAAAATATATAATTAAACTACTCGATAAGTATTTCCAATTGATTAAATGTGAAGGAGAGAAGGAAAGAAAGGAATAAATGGAGAAGTCACTTATGAAAGAAATGAAAAGTTAAAGAAAAGTAGATTAAAAACATCAGAATGATGATTCGGAAGTCAAAGATCCTTAACCTTACCTAATTTTCCCAATCGATCCTTACCTTCCCAATCCCCTTGTCCCGTTCCCCAACTTTCCTACGATTTAATATTTTCCCAGTCATTTAGGTAGAATGTTTTATGTATATCTGAAAATTTTAAAAAATCTTTATATATACAGTATATATAAAAGAACAAGTCCGGGGTGAGCAGACGCCACGGAAGCGCCTTCCGGGAGCTGCACCTCCTGATGGCCGTCTTGGAGTGAGAGAAAGAGCCCCCAGAACAACATCAACACCATGTGTACTTCGCTTCTGGTCCGGTCCGGTCCTTGGTCCGGTCCCAGTCTCTTCCGCCAAAAGGAGGGAAAAGGTCCAGGCGGGGTTCCACTCCCACCCCAGTGCCTTACAAGGCAATATCTCTTCGAAGGAGGCCTTCCCCGGAGAAATGCCTCTTACTTCCTTTCTGGCAACTCGAACCAGGTTCCGCAAGTTTGCATTTGTTTCTTCAGGACGAAAGCAGTGTCCTCGTCTCTTTTCCAGGTCAGTACCAGAGAGAGCTGTCTCCCCCTCCACAATCCCACTCCCTTTTCAAATGTGTTGGAGCCTGCTGTCCATAAAGCTATAACTCATGATGCAGAGTCATTTCAATGATTTAGTAGGGTTTGATAGTGGCTGAACAGAAGGATGTTAAGAGAGCAGTCTGTGTCAGTTAGAAGTATTTAACCACAATGTTCATTCTTCTCTTTACAGAAAACCGGAGTTTCTTTCTATATCAGCTGTAGAACTAAAAAGCACTGCACTTTCCTACTATTTGTAAACTGTTTCAAATGCTATTGAACAACTAAGTTCAGAGGATATTTGAACAGCCAGTGCTGTTATTGATCAGTTTAATTCAGGGGAAAGGGGGTGAGGTGGGGAGATGACTATCCTATAGTCCCTTTAAAAAGATTATATTCTGGTTCAGATTTATCTTGGCCCCATTCAATCATCTGGAGAGACATAATGATTTGAGTTCACGAGAGTCCACCTCATGGTGGATTCATAAGTCAACAAAATATTAACGATGTTGATACACTCTTATATAGATTATCAGACACAAACTATCAAGGCCAAGCCCATTCTAGTGGGGAACTTTGCATGCCACTGTTGTTCTATATGCTCACAGTTAATTAAAGCAAAAGTCTTCAAGAATCCACACACCAAAGTCCAATATAAGTTACATCATTTTGCCACCTGTGCCACCAAAGGAGTGGTATATGTCTTTATATATCCTTGTTCTCTCATGTATTTTGCCCAAACAAGCAGGCAAGTTAAACACCATAAAAGCAAAATTAAAAACCATTCAATTGGCTCCATTATTTATAAACATTTTGAAGAACTCAATCATAATGTAGATTCACTTCAAGTTGAAATTCTAAAGGTTGTCATCCACACACACACCCCCCACACACACAAATGTTGACGTCTGTACCAAACTTTTACAATGTGAATCCTTTTGGATTTTCATCCTTGAAATGGAATATCCGAAAGGGTTAAATGACACCAATACATATTATTGTTTCTTATAAACTATTTGGAATAGCTTTTTAAATAATTAAAATACTACCATCACTTAGAATCATAGAGTTGGAAGAGACTTCATGGGCCATCCAGTCCAACCTGCTGCCAAGAAGCAGGAAAATTGCTGTGAACTTGTAAGGTAGCCTTTTAGAGTAACAATTACAACATTATAAATTTTATCACATGGCCTCTTTAACTGCACTATATTAAATACTGGAATCAACCTGATATCTTTGTGCTTGCTATGAAATCAAACTGAGCAGAGCATCACCCAGGATAACTTGGTGTGAGTAATTATGTCTTTATAATTCATATTTTGCATGTTTGAAATATGTGAATATTTATTTACGTCATTTATATTCCACCCTTCTCAGTAGACTCAGGGTGGATCACAATGCACATATACAGGCAAACATTCAATGCCATTGACGTACAACATATGTAGACAGACATAGAGGCAATTTAACATTCTAGAAATCAGTTAAATTTAGCCTCCCCACAGAGTGGTACCTAAATTTCCTACTTGACAGATGCAACTATCTTTCAGGTTGCAAAGGTTGACAAGGAGCTACACAAATTGGTCGAGAGCTCACCCCAACCTGGGCAGGCCTCGAACTCATGACCTTCTGGTCAGTAGAGATCTTATGCAGCTGACACCCAGCCAGCTGTGCCACATTCCGGTTGTTATACAGTGTTCTTTCACTTATTGCTGGGGTTAGGTTCCAGGACCTCCCGCAATAAGTGAAAAATTGCGATGCAGGGGTGTTCTATTTATTTTAATAAATATTTTTACATTATTTTAGTAATTATTTTAAGTCTTTATAAATTTAAGATAAAGTGAAGGAAAGGAAAGGAAAGGAAGGAAAGGAAAGGCCCTTCAAGGCTGAAGGAAGGGAGGGAGGACTGAAGGGGGAAAGTGCCTTGGAGAGCGGTGGCAAAACCCCACAAAATAGCTAAAATACCATGATATATATTTAAAATTAATTTTTTTTGAAATCCATGAAACAGCGAGTCCACAATAAGTGAACTGCGAAGTAGCGAGGGAACATTGTACTTGCTATTAAGAAACCATTCCTTAGCCACTTCTGTTCATTCCCTTCAAGTCCACTTTATTTTGGAAAAATGAGTACTTTTCCATCTGAAGAAGACTTTGTTAAGGTCAAAACAAGTTGTGGAAGTCTTCTACAAGGAAGCAGAAGCCCTCCATAAGGAATTATAGAGGAATATCAGTGTATGGAAACTTTTGTTTAAAATTTCTTTCTACACTAAAGTAAAATAAACTATTGCCTCAAGGAAGAAATCTGCTTCAAAGAATCTTTGAAAGTCCCTCCTACAAGAAAGTAATAACAATTAGCAATGTGAATGTAACAAACTTATGTTTCATTATATATTACTGTTTGTTGTATCTTGTGGAAGATCCTTTTCTATTAAAAGAAATAATAATTAACACTGTGAATACAACATACTTATGTTTCATTGTATATTAATGCATGTTGTGTCTTGAACAAGCTGTGGAAACAAGTATATGCTTGGGATTGTTCTACTATTGGATTAGTGTTTTGTTGATTAAAAGGAATCAATTTTCTTCTCAGTACAAGGAATGGTCAGGGATTATGTGCAATAGGTATGATATTTGTAACAGCCTGGACTACAATTGTTGGATTGTAGTTGGATTTTACTTGTTTATATTGATGTGTTTTTAATTCCAAGTTTTAATGTTAAATGATGTCATGTTTTATGATTTAGTTTATAATTGTATGCTATTATCATTATGTTAGGTTCTGTATGTGAGGCATTTAATTTTGCTGTAATTGTGTTGGGAACCACTTTGAGTCCCCGCTAGGGTGAGAAAAGTGGCATATAAGTGAAGTAAATAAATACATACATACTCTCAAAAGAGCGGGACTGAGAATTAAATCGTTTTCATTCTACAGTGAAGACAATAATAAGATTATCTTGAGAACAGAGTGGTGCTCTTTTGGCTAATGCTATCTATCAAAGATATCTCCATAAATACTTCACCAAAACAACAAATCCTAGGTTCCTAGACACGCTAGTAAATGTAGTATGAAACTTGTATAATGCAGACAAAATATATGGGTCGGTTATGAGGAAATCTGCACACTTCTGCTCAAATCTTCTAAGCAAACATATTTCAGTTCATTTAGACAATGACCTAAGCCACAGTATGTAATAATGCCTTATCATGCTGGGGATATTACCTATTGGATTTAGGTGATAGAAATGTAAAAATCATTTAACTTTTTTCCTGAAGAATTGATCAACATCCATAAGTCAAACACAACATGCAAACATATTTAATTAATTTATTTAAAATTTCAATATGAGAGGAAACAAAATTTCTAGATATATGGTGATGGAGGACTGTAAATTGAGGCTATTGTACTTTGGTAATGCCACAAGTACGCTCAATTAGTGAGTTGACGGCTTTCCGGAGACCATGTAAAACCACCTTGTTCTGGCAAGCATTTAGCTTATAAATATCCTGGGAAGGTGGAATTGTCCTACATGGAATTGTTTCAATTCATCTGTATCTATGCTTTTATGTGGTACTGTTTTAAATTTTATGTTTTATGCCTTTTGTTGTTAGTTCGATATACTGTAAACCGTCCTGAGCCAGCTGGAAAGGACGGTATACAAATCGAAATAATAAATAAATAACATCTCATTGTTAAAAGACAGTAATGCTTGGTGATATGGGAGACAAAAGCAAAAGAGGAAAAGCCCACATTACAAATGGATTTTTTCAATCAAAGAAGCGTGGTCCAAAGTTTATAAACACAAGCAGCTCTCTTCCTTTATAGAGCTGCCATAAGTCAAAATTGACTTGGCTGCAAAAAGAACAATAATAGCAGCAGAAGGAACTAGCACAATGTTGAAAATTAATATACCAGAACTTGAGAATTAACACTACATTTGAACTTTAGCTCAAAAAGCTGTGCTTGAACATAAAATGTTATGATTTCCATTAGTAGTACTTTCTCCTAGAATAGAAAAAGGCAAATCTTTGTGTAAAACCACACCAATCCGAAGAAAAAGGTCTTGATCTATCTTATAGATCAGTGTGAAAAGTTAAAGGCCACATTCTTTTTTATGCCTACCCGCACCAACTCAGATATATACAAATCCTGTCACATCAATCTTTGGGAGGTTTTGTACAACAATAAGCCAACCCCCTTCTTCAGTGAAAGCAGTCTCCTCTGTTAAAGGAGTAGACAGCCACCACATGTACCTTTTGTAGAAAAGCTTTATATACAGTATTTACCAAAATCTTAGCAGAGTTTGTTGACTTTCTTCTAGCCCTTTTTTATGGCACTTTGGGCTCCTGGTGAGTTCATACATTCACCATATAATGTAGCTCTTAGTCTCTGCTCTTTGTTGATCCTTGAGTCTCTCTGTATCTTGAACTGCAGAAGCTCATTACTCTGGCAGCAACACCAACACCTGCAAGGAGCCTTGCATGGTGCAATGCATTACACCCTTGTGCTAGCAGAACTGCTGACTGAAAGGTCAGCTGTTGAAATCCAGGGAGCAAGGTGAGCTCTCATCTGTCAGCTTCAGCTTCTTATGCGGGGACATGAGAGAACCCTCCCATAGGATGGTAAAACATACAGGCGTCCCCTGGGCAACGTTCTTGCAAATGGCCAATTCTCTCACATAAGAAGTGACTTGCAGTTTCTCAAGTCTCTCCTGACAGGAATTTTTTTTAAAAAACCAGCTCCTTCAATGCTCCAACTCTGTGTTCTCTCTCTCTCTCTCTCTCTCTCTCTCTCTCTCTCTCTCTCTCTCTCTCTCTCTCTTCAACTCAAACTACAAAAAGCTTGTGCTTCTTCAGTTACTCCACCCTGGCTTACAAATTACCAAATAATGTCCAGGTGGTTGAGTCCTAAATGCTAGCTTCTGGAATGGTCCTGATTCTTACAATCACTTATCGTCACTTTAGAAATGATAAAGCTACAAAATTCTGGCAAATCCTGCTATTATGTCAGTATAATCAAGTAGGGTCATGGAAGGATCGCTCTCCTGTAACTCTCAGACTATTTCAATATAAATTTCTAACTTGTTTTCTGATGAAATATTTTATTTGGGTTGCTGTGAGTTTTCTGGGCTATATGGCATGTTCCAGAAGCATTCTCTTCTGACGTTTCACCCACATCTATGGCAGGCATCCTTGGAGGATGTGAAGTCTGTTGGAGACTAGGCAAGTTTATATATATATATATATATATATATATATATATATATATATATGGAATGTCTGCTGGGGAAAATGGAAGGAAAAAGGAAGAGGGACCAACCAAGGGCAAGATAGATGGGTGGTATCCTTGAAGTAACTGGCTTGACTTTGAAGGAGCTGGGGGTGGCCATGGTTGACAGGCAGCTCTGTGACAGGCTGATCCATGAAGTCACGAAGAGTCAAAAGTGACTGAACAAATAAAACAACAACGTGGAATGTCCAGTGTATGAGAAATAACTCTTATATGTTTGTGGCAAGTGTGAATGTTGCAATTGGCCACCTTTATTTGCATTGAATGGCCTTGCAGCTTCCAAGCCTGACTGCTTCCTGCCTGGGGAATCCTTTGTTGTGATGTGTTAGCTGGCCCTAACAGGGGAATTCAAGACAGGAAACAATCAGGACCAGATAATACCTCCCAACAAAGGACATTCCACAGATATATAAAGCTCACTTGCCTAGTTTCCAACAGACCTCACAACCTCTGAGGGTGCCTGCCATAGATGTGGGCAAAATGTCAGGAGAGAATGCTACTGGAATATGGCCATACAGCCTGCAAAACTCACAGAAACCCAGTCATTCAGGCCATGAAAGATTTCAACAACACCATATTTTATCTGCTGCTTCAACAACACCATATTTTATCTGCTGCTTGTGTTCCTCACTCTTATTTTTAAGAAACTATGCTTTAAAATGTTCATTTTCTCAGATATCCAATGAGTAGAAGAGAAAAACACTATAAAATAACAATAAACATTGTTTCTTCTCCTCTCCTCCTTGCCCAAACTTTAATGGTACATAGTAGGCATGAGAAAAAATCGTAAGTGATTCGTATGTAATGGGACTTTCAAGTTTTTACGGATCGCAAGGCCAATCCCGGAAGTGGACTTTCTTTTTCGCACCCCCTGGGCCCAAAATTTCGTTAGAATTCTAAATATTTCGGAAGGCTCCCTATTATCCCCTCCAAAATCCAAAATCCCAGACATTACTCACAGTCAGATGGGGCCTTTCCATGCTCGAGGCCTACTTTAACTGAAAGGCCTTCCTCCAGGAAGAGAAACACCAGCCGGAACCATAGAGAGATCCAGACCGGAAGTCCTAGAGTGGCTGGAGGACTCAGGAAAAAAGCGCTTTAAACTGCAGGGAAAGGAGCCTAGATTGGAGGACAGGCGAGAAGGACATGAGGAAGGCTGAAACAATGGCAGAAGGGGTTGAAAACAGCCCGGAGAAGAGCAGGAAAAGTGCAGAATCAAGGAAAAGCCATAGAGTTCAAAACCTCCTAGAGAGCTATGGGAAACTGAATGGGGAAAGCTGCAGTGAAAGAGCTCTGGAGAAGGTAGGCAACTATTTTATAATTAATAATAATAAATATATTAATAATATTTACCCCTTCTAATTTCCTGGAAGAAGGGCCCTGGGCATTATTTAATTCTAATAATAATAATAAATATATTAATAATATTTACCCCTTCTAATTTCCTGGAAGAAGGGCCCTACTTGTTATTGATGGCACTGGGATCAATGTAAATGTGAGTAGATCAATAGGTACTGCTCTGGTGGGAAATAACAGCAATCCATGCAGTCATGCCAAGCCATATGACTTTAAGGTGTCTAAGAGCAACAACAGCTCTCAAAATCAATGGGAGACACACAGCGAAGTAATAATAATACTAAAATAATTATAGAAACAACTTGGGCCTGACATAATTATAATAATATGTTTGCTTGTTCTTGAGGGCACTAGAGTGCTTGTGGCGTTACATAATTGATAACAGACATGGATTGAAATACTGTAAAATTGACAGGGCTCTAACTACAAACCTAAGAGCATGTTCTAGTTTACCAAGAGCACATTCCTCATACCCTCCAGGTCACTATCACCCTTACTACATTCTTACTATTAGAATTTATTATTTAATTCTAATAAATGCTCTGGAGAAGCAAGCCTTGACTATTTTATTTAATAATAATAATACTAATAATAATATATTAATGCATTATATCTCCCTGCAAGGAAACCAAGGGAAATGTTGCCCCTTGATTTGCCTGTGCTTAAAACAGTGTCAGCCCCGTTTCCCTGCTTTTCAGACTTTAGAACCAATTTAGAATTTCGTTAGTAATTACGGCACATTTTAGAACTTTTTGGATTTTTTTGGGTAAGTCTTTCTATTACTAATAAAAAAAATCCCCCCCCCCATGTAATTTTAGAATCGCGATTTTTGGGTTCTAATCCATGCCTAGTACATAGTGTTAATAAATAAAAGTTTCCAGTGGGTGTCTTAAACCTACTGTAACTCTTCCAATGTCTCCCAAATGGCATTTGTAGTTAAAACTTTAGAGAACAGAAAATTCACCTGCATGGAAGCAGTGGTTAGTGGTTGAAAATAACCTTCCCAGATTCTAAGTGTAAAGCAATAGCAAAAATGCTTCTCGGATGGTTTGCCTTTTTCTATTACCCACAATAATACAGCTATTGCAATTCTGAAGAGTTAATTTAAAAGCATCATTTTCTATTTACTGACATGAGAAGGCAAAAATGGCCCTTTCCACAGAAATAGTACCCTGAAACTTCCAAACACAAAGCGGCTGGAAAATAGAAATGGATTACTGAACTGTTGAAATGATTACTCAATGAACTTCTACTTTTCAATGTTATTCTTTTTATCTCTTTTGCAGGTATTCTATGTTGGTTTCTGTTGCTTATTTCAGTGCCTGAGAGTAATTCCTTTATCTTTCCTGTAACAATGCAAGCTTCTTCTTGCATTATTGCCTTTTAGTTCTTCTTCAAAACTCATCTTCATAGAAAGTCTTCCTAACTAACTAAGCCAGGGATGGCCAATAGCTTCCCTGTCAAAGGTGCAAGGAGTCTGCTCTAAGTTTTAAAGGAGCTGTGTGAATATATGTTATAGAATAGACTTCAACACCTTGTATAGATTAGCTACATTAAAGTCTGAAATAAAACTTTGGAATGAATTCATTACAATCCTGACATTGAAGCATCACCACTGGTGAGCCAAAATATATCTAAGTGGAAATATTCATATACACTTTCCCTGGTAATCCATATCTCTCTTTTCCCAACCTTTGTTGCTTCCCTTTATCTATTTAGACTGTCATGCCCCTTGAGTTACAGCATTATTCTACATGTTCTTTGTAAAGTGCCATAGAGATAATGCTGTATATATAAGCAAAGTTAATCTAAGGAAGTAATATTTCAAAATGCAGCTCCTGGGGACAATCCAATGAATGGCTGTCATTAGAAACTCAATGAACCAACATGCAAAAGCCACACATCTTCCTTTCAAAAAGGGATCCATAAATATATTACTACTTAAGGTGAGATATTGTTCTCTAAAAAAGAAAAGATAACCACAACATGAATGTTCTTCATAGATTTGGAAGAGACCACAAGAATCCTATTTATTTATTTATTTATTTACTTTGCTTCTAGACCACCTCTCTCAGCCCGAAGGCGACTCGATGCGGTGTACAAATAGCAGGAACTGCTCAAGACAAACAAATCAACAATTATCAATACAATTTCAACATATACAATTTAACATTTAGCGTTAAAAACACAATATCAGCGTCTCATTATTAAGTCGATTTCCAATCGTCGTCGTTCCTTAGGTCTCTATTTGATAATCATACTTCATTTGCAAATGCCCGGTCAAATAGCCAGGTCTTGACCTTCCTCCAAAATGTCAGGAGGGAGGGGGCTAATCTGATGTCATTTGGAAGGGCGTTCCAAAGCCGAGGAGCCACCACTGAAAAGGCTCTGTCTCTCGTCCCCACCAATCGCGCCTGCGAAGCAGGAGGGACCGAGAGCAGGGCCTCACTGGATGATCTTAAGCATCTTGAAGGTTCATAAAAAGAGATGCGTTGGGACATGTAAGTTGGACCAGAACCGTTAAGGGCTTTAAAGGCTAAAGCCAGCACTTTGAATTGTGCCCAGTAGCAAACTGGTAGCCAGTGGAGCTGGCGCAACAGAGGTGTTGTACGCTCCCTGAGTGCTGCTCCTGTTATCAATCTGGCTGCTGTCCGTTGGACGAGTTGAAGCTTCCGAACAGTCTTCAAAAGCATCCCCACGTAGAGAGCATTGCAGTAATCTATACGGGATGTAACCAGAGCATGGACTACCGTGGCCAAGTCAGACTTCTCACAGTACGGGCGCAGCTGGCGCACAAGTTTTAACTGTGCAAAGGCTCCCCTGGTCACCGCCGAAACCTGGGGCTCCAGGCTCAGTGATGAGTCCAGGATCACACCCAAACTGCGAACCTGCGTCTTCAGGGGGTGTAACCCCGTCCAACACAGGCTGGAACCTTATGCCCTATTTGGCCTTTCGACTGACCAGGAGTGCCTCTGTCTTGTCTGGATTCAATTTCAATTTGTTCGCCCTCATCCAGTCCGACACAGCAGCCAAGCACTGGTTCAGGACCAAAACAGCCTCCTTAGTAGCGGGTGGGAAGGAGTATTTATTTATTTACATCCTTTATATTCTGCCCTTCTCATCCCGTAGGTAACTCAAGGTGGATCACAATATAAAGGCAAACATTCAATGCCACAGACACACAACATATATAGACAGACAACGAGCTACACAACTGGTCGAGAGCTCACCCCGACCTGGGCAGGTCTCGAACTCATGACTTTCTGGTCAGTAGAGATCTTATGCAGCTGACTCCTAGTCAGCTGCACCACATTCCCAGTTCTGTCATATGATTGTGACCAGGCATGTAGCCAGAGGGGGGCTAAGGGGGCTTCAGCCCCGAAATTCTCAGGGTGGTCCGCAAAACGCCCTTACTGGTACATTATTTAAACTGTTATGTGCATTTAAATCATGATCTGATCACCATGCTCATTATATCCCACATTAATGGGGTTATTGGGATAACAATACAAAGGTTTGCTAGGGTAGACCCTCTTCCATCCAGTCACAGCCCCGAACCAAACTCAGCCCCCCGAATCAAAATCCTGGCTACGGCCCTGATTGTGACCATATTACTTTCTATCTGGCTATCATTCTCTCAATATGTATCAGCCCATTTACAGCACCTACTATGAGTGAAACCACTCACTCTGAAAAATAGCGATTAAAGGAAACACAAAGTGAAAATCATCTTGTAACCATAATTTTTTGTCAAAAAGACTGATTTTTTTAAAGGATGGCTATAAATTCATGTAACTTTTAAAAAAAAGGTAATTTGCTTCAATTTAAGAAAGGAATGACTTTTTAAAGTTAGTTATCTGAAGTTCCAAATATAATAGGAAGTAATTGTTTTCACTCACAAAGGAAACAATGAGTACTTCAGCAGTTTTCCCCCTCTGCTGTATGGAAGTCTTGACAAACTCAACAATATTCAAAGACTACAAACAGTTTAGTACTTATTCGGTGAAAAAAGTGTGCCTTTCTGCACCAAAAAGAGCATTCTGGTCCATCTGTTCTAAATTAAGAAGCTCCACAGAAGTCCTGACAAATCTGCCAATTTCAGTTTAAAGGCCAACTTGCTTAACTTTTAGATTTTTCTGAAATTTTCAAAAATGCATTACAATTACATGTGATATCTTGGAAATAGATGTATTTTCAAGATAACACATGCCATTTTTTTCTGACAGTCGTTGCTGTGCTAGTTATACATTTTTAATCATTTCTGTCTTATGGAGAGCAGAAGATGACCTATCATGGGGCTCTCTTGTCAACATTTTTCAGACAGGGGTTGCCCTTACTTTCCTCAAGGCTGAGAGTGTACAACTTGTCCCAGACCACCATGGAGGTTTCCATAGCTGAATGCAGATTTGATTTCTGATATCCTAGTCTAATGGAGCCCCTGGTAGCAAAGTGAGTTAAACCACTGAACTTGCTGACTGAAAGGCCGGTTGTTCAAATCTGGGGATCAGGTTGAGCTCCCACTGTTAGCCCCAGCTTCTGCAAACCTAACAGTTCGAAAACATGGAAATGTGAGTAGATCAATAGGTACTGCTTTTGCAGGAAAATAATGGCACTCCATGCAGTCAGGCCAGCCCCATGACTTTTGAGGCATCTACAGACAACGCTGGGTCTTCGGCTTACAAATGGAGATGAGTAGTACCACTCCCCAGAGTTGGACTTGACTAGACTTAATGTAAAGGGGAAACCTTTACCTTATCCTAGTCTAATACTCAATGTAGTACTACAGTATATAAACAACTCATTTTATATGTTCTTCCCCTTACCGAAGACATTTTGATTGAACAATTTCAGCTGGAGCTCTCTATGCAAAATTTCAAAAGTGAACTACTTTTGAGTTTACAGATTGACTTGCAAATTGCAAATTTGGCATGAATTTCTCTCCCATTCCTAGATCTACACCAAGTGTGCTTCTTGAAAGAACCTAAAGCCCTGGAGCTGGCAATCCACACAGTATTGAATGGAATAAACTCAAAAGTGTATGCAAATGTGTGTTTTTGTGCGTGCGTAACACAGGTTTCATTCCAACATTCACACAGCAGAAGAATTTTCATGCAAACTCACTTCAAACTACTATCCTCTTTGAAGTATAAATATTTACTGCTTATGTTAGAATTAAAATGATCTAATCCCCAGGACTTCATTCATGAATTGACCCATGAGGTTAGAATGAAAATGAGTCCCCATCCACACCAGTCTGGATTTTTTCTGGTGTGCTTAAAAGAGGAGGATTGTAGAAAATAGACTTTAATGCAAATGTAATATTTGTTTTAGCTCTCATGCTTGCAAACCAATTATTTTAACCCTAACCATGTTCCAGTCATGCCCTATGAAAGCCAATGTTTGAGCCTGACTTTCTTTGGAAAAATATGACATTCTATAAGCGCTTGAAATGCATCCAAACTGGAGGTGTTAAGGAGATCAAACAGGGCTTTTCAGAATTAGAAATTCTGTACACCATTTAGAGCTGAAAAAATTAAGAGGGAAAGTAGGATTGATTTTTCCATTATTTCTCCAGTGACCAGGAGTCCAGAATAAGCAAGAGCCTTGCAAAGAAAGGGAGAAAAAAAGACTGAACCTCACTCAGCAAGTTCAGCAACAGGTTCCAGCTGAGCCAGACTTTCCGCCTTCTTCCTCTGTTACCTTCACAACAGAGAAACCAACAGCATCAGGCTCCAGAATGTCTAAGGCTGTCACCACCACATGAAACAAAGGTCATTTCCAGTCCTACTATGCAAAAATGAGACTTTTTCACTGTCTAACTGGCAACTTTGTTGAGGGTGAATATCCTTATCCTGTTTCTTCCCTTGTCCCATTTGAATATGGGAAATAGCAATACCCACCAGATGTCTTCAGATTGGAAAAAAATGTGCTAATCTCCCAAAACAAAGAGACCAAAGGAACAGAATAAAAGCCCCATGGAGTCAGAATTCAAAGTGCTGGTTGTGAACACTACAGCCACTTCCAACAAACTGGTTTGATTATTTCCCTGTTTACTGGCAAAAAAATATTTTGAGACAGGGCTATGTCTGTTAAATATTTATTTCAGAGATATTCTGCACTTTCACTTTTACCTTCTTTAGTATTTTTTAAAAAATGTATCATCATCATTGATATCATTGTTTATATCCCAACTTTTATTCTGCAGTTGGGGCTCAAGATGGTTTTAAAACTGTCTAAAATTAGTGTTCAGATGTATTTGTTTGTGTGTGTTTGTGCATATATATATACTATATATATATATATATATATATATATATATATATATATATATATATATGCTATAATTTGTTTTAATCTGTGTTACCTACCTTTGATCATATCTCAGGACAGAACTGGCCTATAGATTGAATTTGTTATTTCACTAATCCAGTAATTAAAAATTAAATCAGGTCAAATGTCTATCTAGTCCAGCATTGTATTCCCAAAGTTACCAACTAAATGACTTTGAAAAGTCCACAAACACAACATAAGTGCAACAGCATTCACTTCCTGATTTATTTATCCACACCATTCATAAACAGAGACATCATGTCTGTTGTACACAGATAGTTGATTACATAAACATTAATCTCCCACCAACTCATTTTCACAGGTATAGCTAAACAGGAGTATACTTTCAAAGGTACTCAGTAGGGCTGTGCAAAATTTCGTCTCTGCCTATTTCATAAGATACGACTTGATATTAACAGTGCTGATGCAAAAAACTTGATCTAAAATACTGACCTATGACATTCAGAAGAGTTATGTAAGTCTCATAAATTACTCCAGAACTCTGTCACAGGTGCCACTTCTCCTGCAAAAGAGCTGGGATTGAGCCCACCAAAGGACCCAGAGGAGGATGGGGAGGCCAGAGTGGAGGGAGAAGCCCCACTCTTTCCCCAAAAGAGATGTCAAGTGAGGTCAGGAGCTGATGGGCAGGAGGGAAGGATGTCTGGCTGACTAGCCAGGCAAGGAAGAAATCTCTCCAGCATAAGGCTGGCCCAGAGAGACAGGCAGAGACCACACTCACATTGAACCTTTAATGGGGGGAAGTGAGCAGAATTCTGGGAAATGTAGTTTAGGGTGGGGCTTTGTCACTTCCATTCTCACCTTCCCAGAATTCCACTTACTGCCATGTGCCGCCTCTTCCTCCTCCCTAAAAGTTTTGGTGGGGGAAAACCCGTGTTCATTTTCAAAGGGATTTTGAGATAAAGGGGGATATAAAATCAAAGACAAAAATAATACAACATAATATTATAAAAAAAAATATTATCTCCATCATCCCACAAATTTCTACCCATCACAGCAACTTCAGGCTCAACTCAGCTGCTTCATCCAGTGATTCAAAGGAGAAGGTCATCAACCACTAATGGCAGTTATGGCAAATCTTTTAGAGCCCAAGTGCCCAAATCGGGGGTGATGGCTTGGTCACTTGGGGTGATGGCTTGGTCACATGGGGTGGTGGTGACACGGGGTGGACTGGGGGATGAACAGGGAGGGCAAGTGAGTAAGGATGAGGTGGGCAAGCAAGCAACTGAGCAGGAAGCAGGTGAGCAAGGGGGTGTATGGGCAAGCAAGCATGGGGGTGGGCAAGCAGGTGACACAGTGGGTGAGTGAGAAGGTGGACATTCGGAGGGGTGGGTGAGAGTGTGGTTTGCCACCACTGCCTTATGGAAACAGCTGAAGCCTTGAATGTTGAAATATGGAAGTTGCTCACAGACTGTGTGTGCCTAAACACTGAGAAGCAATGGCAATTGTTGCAGAAAATGTATTTTTCTTAGATTCAGCATAGTGGTAATTGCATAGTTGCCTGGAGACTCAGCTCCTTTGAACTCAGTGTTGCTAATTTCCAACTATGTGAGTCCAATCTATATACATTTTATTGTTTAATAGCCTATAAAATTAAAATAGTGTGTTAATTTGTTTCAATATTCCCGTTCATCATCAGTATCATCATCACCTATTCCCAAAAATGCAAGCAATCTTGCAAATTAAAAAGTATACAATATACTTGAAAATATGCATCACTCCAACATTAAAGGAGAATCAAACTTTATTAATATTAAAACAACTTGAAACATATGTTAAATGATTTTAAAAAATAGGAACAGTACAATTAAAATGCTCTAGCATCTTCTTAAAAACCCTTCTTTTCAAAACTTTTAGTTCTGTAAGAACAATAAAAGTATTTGACTGGTGACGTTATCAGCAATACAGTAGTGCACACATCTTGCTAAATGATATACCTTCTGCACAGAATAACTCATAATCCAGACACCGTCATTGTTTGTATGCTGATGTTTGATTGTTTGATTCTGTGCTTTTGATGTAGAAGAATGAAGCAGATAGTTGTGCATGAAAACTATTCGCTCGGGGTGCATCTACACTGTAGAATAAATGCAGTTTGATACTATTTTAACTGCCATGGGAGTTGTAATTTGGTGAAGCATTAGAAGGCCAACAATCTTGTCAAACTCTGACTCCAGTGATTCTGGCCATGAAAACCTTCGACAAATCATGTATGATTTCTTGATACACAGATGATGTCCAACTCTACTACTCCTTTTCACCAGCTACTAAGGAGGCTGTTCAGGTCTTGATCTGGTGCCTGGCTGCTGTGTTGAGCTGGATGAAGGAGAACAAATTGAAGTTGAATCCAGACAAGACAGAGATCATCCTGGTGAGTCACAAGGCTGAACATAGTATAGGGTTACAGCCTGTGCTGGATGGGGTTACGCTCCCCTGAAGGCACAGGTTTGCAGTTTGGGAATCCTCCTGGAATCATCACTGGGCCTGGAACCCCAAGTGTTGGCTGTGACCAGGGGGGCATTCATACAACTAAGACTTGTGCACCAACTGTGCCCGTACCTTGGGAAGTCTGACTTGGCCACGCTAGTTCACACTCTTGTTACATCCCATTTAGACTACTTTAATGCACTCCATGTGGGGTTGCCTTTGAAGACTGTTTGGAAGTGGAAAATAGTCCAACACACTACAGCCATGTTGTTAACTGGGGTGTTGCACAGGGGACATACAATTCCTCTGTTGTGGCAACTCCACTTGCTGCCTATTAGCTACAGAGCACAATCCAAAGTGCTGGCTTTAGCACTTGAGCACCCTTCATTAAACGGCTCTGGTCCAACTTACCTGTCCAAATGTATCTCCCTCTATGAACCAGTTCATAGGTTAAGATCTTCTGGGGTTGTCCTGCTCTCGGTTCCATTGGATTCACAGGTGCAGCTGGTGGGGACGAGGGACAGTGCCTTCTCATTGGTGGCCCCATGGCTGTGGAACTCCCTCCCCAGTGAGATCAGGTTGGCCCCCTCCCTCCTGACTTTTGGAGACAGCTAAACACCTGACTGTGGAACCAAGCATTCGGCCAATCATAGGAATATTTAAAGTTGAAGTTAAAGTTGAAAGTGCAATGACCTAAGATTGTTTATGGTCAATGGTTATGTCTTTGTGTGATTTTATGTTCTGTGTTTAATAATGTTTAACATTTAATCAGGGGAGGGTCAATTTTGATGTTTTATACTGTTTTTAATCAATGGCATTGAATTGTTGCTAACACTATGAGTGTTGGAAACAACACTGGTGTTGAATTGTCAACACCTGAGTCCCTTTCAAGGTTGAAAAGGGTGTTGTACAAATACTGCAAATAAATTGATATGGATAGAAAACAAATTTTTTTGGCTCAATTTTTATGTCAATACTCTCTGAGATTTCCAAGATCAAATATGGACTATTTCTAAAGTTTGTGATGAATTTTGTGAAGGGGAAAATATACATACTGTAAATTCATACATTTATGAAGTGTACTCAATTAAAAGTATGACAATTAAGAAAAAATGCAAACATGCTTGACCCAATAAGAAAACACATATAAAGCATGTACATTTTTTTTCAAAACAATAAAATGTGTATGGTGTTGGAACTGACACATGAATTTCCTGCAGAAAAATGTGAATAAAAATATGGAAACTGGGAAAAAACAAAAATCTTGCTGGGTTCAGAAATGCAACAGGAAAAAGACTGACCTATTTTCATATTCTTATTCCTAGAATTGGTGTTCTGTTGACAGGACTCGTTATTGAAAACCATGAATTAAGTGAGCTAGTACTGGGCATTTTGGCAGTTCCCAGTGATACTGACAGTTCATGTTCATGTTATGAGGACCTTTTTGCTCAAGCAGTTAATTAGATAAGACTGGAATGCAGCATAGAAAAATGGAAACTCATATGCTTCATGTTTCAGGAATGGCATTTCCCATTAGCAAGTACAACAGGTATATCCTTAGTGAAAAACTACAGCTTGACTCTGAATGACAATTAACTCTATGCCAAGAAAGATGTTTTCCCAAAAGGCAGGTATATTTCTAGTTGTAAATGTGTAAAAAAAAAAAAAAAAAAAAGGCTGTACCTTGGATGCTTGATGTAGTGATAGGCACCGTGATTATATTGTTGCTGAGATCCTAAGAACTCCACAAGTGCTCAGAAGTAAACAAAAGTGATCTTAACTTATGTTAAATATACAATGATCACCAGATTGCTGCTCAGGAAACAAAACAAAGCCAAAAAAGCTGCCTTAGTGCGTTGCCTTTTCTCTAAATTAATGGAGTATTGGCTTAGAAGCAAGAAAAAGAGGTAGCAGTATTTCCTGGGAACAGCACAGAACTCTGGGAAATGTAGTTTGGGCAGGTAATTATCTATGCCAGATATTTCAAAAGGCCCTGCCCCAAACTACACTTCCAAGAAGGCATCAGCACCAGAAAGCACTAGTCAGGGTAGTGGAGAGAGAGATTTGTCCCTACCTAATAGCAGCCAGTGAGAGTTCCAATGAAAGGTTGAATCTGCAAAGAGGGATACTTCTAGTAAGTAAATCTCTGTGCTAGACTGGGAAGAAATCCCTAAATGGATATCCCCCATACTATCGGGGAAGCATATTATTAGATAGTAGAGTTTTGATGGTTGCCTTCTGCCCGGAAGAAGGGGATTAGACTAGATCAGTGGTTCTCAACCTATGGATCCCTAGATGTTTTGGGCTTTAACTCCCAGAAATCCTAACAGCTGGTAAACTGGCTGGGATTTCTGGGAATTGTAGGCCAAAAGAGCTGGGGACCCTCAAGTTGAGAACCACTGGACTAGATGGCTCTTGGGAGTCCCCTCCAACTTTAGAATTCTATAAAAATGTAGAATTGGTTAATATTGGTTTATCTTGGTCAGTATGAGAGACAATCAATGAGATGACTTTAAAAATGTTTTTGTCAAAACATTTTTTAAAATCTCTAAAATCAGTAGATATTTGAATATTTCTGAAAGTTGGGGTGGGGATGATTCCTTGTTATCTCCTGTCATTGTACAGAAAATTCAAGGAGATAGCTCTTGTTTTTTTAAAAAACATTGTTCATAAAAACTTTGAAAATTCCCCAAAAATCCATGGATAAGTGAAACATTCTGAAATGTGATGGGCTAACAATGGTAATTGTGTTCTACCATTGTAGCAAGGTTCACCTCAATGAGGGACAAAGGAGCTCCTGAAGTTTCCACAATTATAGTAATTTGTGTACAATTACTGTAACAAAATAGTAACAAAATTTTGTTACTCTTGTTATAGTAACAATTTTTTCACTAAATATACTTTAGAAACACTTTAGAAATGAAATGCCACACAGCCCAGTTTTGTAATGACTTTTGAATCATTTTTATGGATCGCACATCCCTATCCATCTGAATTCTGGTCTCAGCTTATTTAGAATAACTCTCCACTCACAGTTATTAAGTTTTCATTTTATATGGTCAGCCCTCCTTATTCCATGGATTCTGCATCCACAGTCCATGACTTGGGGGCTAAAGTCCAAAAAGCAAACCTTGATTTTTTCATTATATATAAAGGACATTATTTTAACCTACCATGGTATATAAATGGACTTTAGCATTCATGGAGTTTTGCATTCATGGGGGGTCCTGGAACCAAACCCCAGCAGATATCAATTAATATAATTATTATTATAATAATAATTTGTTCTGCTAAATACTGATACCTGGAAACTAATATCTGCCAATCAGCCTATTTGTTCTCCTGTTGTCTAGTGGGAAAAGGAAAGTGGCTGTTTCTGCAATTCAAGTTAACACAGTGAAACATTGAAGACACTGACAAATGAGTACACATCACCCATGAATCTGCAGCTGCATGGCTGGAATCCTGCTGAGTAGCCCCAACTAGAGCAGGCCCACTTAATCAATTGTCAAGTGGAAAATCTAGTTGTAGATAAATCCAGCTGATTTAATGACTCTATTTTAGTTGGCCTAATAATAGGTTTTAGGCTCATATGGTATCATTTCATTTATGCAACACTGTTTATGTGTGTATGTGCCTTCATGTTGCTTGCTGATTTATGGTGGGTTTTTAAAGCTACAGTGGTCCATGCCTTAGTTACATCCTGAATGGAGTACTGCAGTGCACTCTATGTGGGGCTGCCTATGAAAACGACTCCGGAAGCCGTAGTTAGTGCAAAGATTGGCAGCTAACTGGGGCTAGTTATAGGGAGCATACTATGCTCTTATTAAAGCAGCTCCACTGGCTGCCAACAAGTTTGTGGGCACAATTCAAAGTGTAGATGATCACCTATAAAGCCCTATATGCTTTGGGTCCAACTTATCTTTGAGACCACATCTCCTTCTATGAACAGGCATGGGCTCTGAGATCTGCTTGGGAGGCCCTTCTCTCAGTCCCACTTCTGTCTCAAGCACGGTTGTTGGAGATGAGAGAGAGGGCCTTCTCAGTGGTGGCCCCATGACTCTGGAATGCCCTCCCTAGAGAGATTAAGTTAACCCCCACTCTCCAAGTCTTTCGGTTTAATCTGAAAACATGGCTTTTAAAACAGGCTTTTGGCCTTGATTAGAATTTAATGTTTAGACTTGAGGACTTTGTAATATGCTTCATTCTGGCACTTTGGATTGATACTTGAAGACAGCCATTTTATCCACAGGTACTGCTGAGTTTATGAATTTTAAATCTAATTAAGTGGTGTTTTATGTGTAATAGTTGTGTAAATATATGTTGTCCTCATTTCCCATGCTTTTGTATTGTACACTGTATTTTATGTGTGCAGCACTTTGGAGGCCTTTTGTAAGCCACTCAAATCCCTTAAGTTTATTAAGTGATTTTGCCAGCTCCCTCCTCTGAAATATGACTCATGGCACCTAGAATAATAGCATCATAGAGTTGAAAGAGATCACAAGGACCAACCATTCCAATTCCCTGCCATGCAGAAATACAAAAAGAAAAGTATTTCTGATAGATAGTCATTCAACCCATCAGAAAAGGAGACATCACCACACTCCGAAATAACGTATTCTGCTGTCAAACAGTCTTACTGTCAGGAAGTTTTTCCTAATGTTTTGGTAAAATTTCTTTTCCTGTAAATGGAATCTGTTGTTCCATGTCCTGGAGTAGCAGATACCCATTAAAATCACACACACCCTGCAAAGTACAACTGTATGTATACAGAAAATTAAAATGTATAGAACACTAGTGAGAAGATTACCAAATTAATTTATTAGAAAATGTATTTTAAAATGGCAGGACACCGGACTGAGCAGAATTCTGAGATATAGTGCACATCTACAGGAAATGGTATGTAGTGCAATATTCTGTACTATTTCCAGGAGTTGTTTTACTGTTGAGCTCTGTCCTACTGCAGTGAAGGGGCAGAGTCATGACTTTCCAGTGCAACCGATCTTGGCTTGGCCTTTTACCTTATTGGTCCTGTCACCATTGTTGGCCATGGAGTCCTGCCACCATTGTTGGCCAAAGAGCCCCTTGCCATCCACTTGAAATATAAGCAACAATGCCCATGGAGTGCAAGATTTCAATCTCCCTGTCCCTGCAGCATAGTGCCCAGGGAATACCAGAAAGGCAATATGAACAGGAGGGCCAGTTCTGATTCAGAACCAGCCAACATATTTAAATAACCCAAAATTCCCAACTTTTGATAATGTGGGGAAAGCCACATTATCATAAGTAGCCTAGTACTTGTATTTGTGACATGTAGGGGCTGTGTGTCATGCAGGTGCCTTGAGACCAATGCCTACCTCACTTTATAGAGCTTGTGTAGGTAAGTATCTCCTTAATTTTCCCCATACCGCTTTTCTACAAACATTGATCAGTTTTACTTTAGTTTCCCCTAGTTAGTCAGTCATTCTTTTATTGTAAATGCTTTTCTCCCTTTAGTGAATGCAACACTTGCTGATATATAAAAAAGGGTATTGCCCTTTTTACAAGGTATCCTTCAGCACTTTCAGTCAATCAAATGCAGTTCTCAGCTGCATCTGGTATCCTTCCTGCAGCCTCTCTGTAGGTAGCCACAATGGGCTTCACCTATGCTACAGAGATGTGTTTTAACTCTAGTCTAACAATGGTCATTCCAACTTGTTTAATAGAGCTGATGCCCAGAACACTTTATTACAATTAGCTAGTTAAGCATTATTTCTGGTACAATGTGGGTTCCTGTTTTACAGCTGAAAAAGCTACAATCAGACTGAAAGTGAACATCAGCTGGTGAGAAAGAGAAAATGATCTGCAACTAGAGTCTGTAGCCTTTTCCTCACCTTCATTAATTGCACTTGTCAAGATCTGAGGAGAAGGAGAGCAGTTCTGAACTGTTCCAATTGTTCATAAATATCTTGAAAGATGAGCTCAGCAGTGTTTACCAAGGCCATTTAGCTCACAGGTTGGATTATCCAAGCCTTCTATTTCAAAACAGGAATGATTTGGATAGTTAAAGATGTATTCAGCATGATTCTACTACATATGTTGGAATTAATGAGCAAATCTGATACTTTGGAGCTAGCTTTTTGTCAGCATTGACTATGAGACTATGCTTTGCTATAGATACTTTGATATAGCATCTTTTAAAAATCATTGCTCAGCAAGATTGTGGTTCATATTTCAAACATTTTGTGAAAGATTTTCAATTTTCAAATAATGATTGGGCAAAAAGCATAATTTGTGTGCAAATACCCCTCCATGCAAATGGATAAATTCATGATTTTTAAAAACCACATGCACAACTGAACAATGTATGTTCCTATGTATGAAGATAGAATGAGAAAAAATTGATGAGAAAACAGCAAATAACCTTTATAGCCCTAGTGCCCATGCACATGCATGCGAGTGTGTAATACTCACTTTTCCCACTTAAACAACAAAAACATGACTACAATATTAACTGGAAGAGTTTGGGAATTAAATCGAGGACTTAAGGATACTATGCTAGCTACATGCTCTGAGAAGTATGTTACAGCCCCAGCACTCATCACAAGGTCTACAAATTTAACTCACAATGTATCAGCTACTCTTTGCTTCTCCACATCTGTTCTGCTTTTGGAGTTAGGATCTGCAGGCATGCTGGCAGAGGTAGTTAGTAGAGAGATCTTCCTTCCAAATGGAGCAATGGTAATGTACACAGAGAAAGGGAAGCTGTTCAATCTGTTAGAAAAGCTGGAATTTAGTGGATAGAACATTGGACTAGAACTGAGAGTACTTCCAGACAGTACAAAAATCCATTCCAAAGCAGGTTTCTGTCCTCACAAGTCCCTGAAAATCCAGGCTTTCCTTGGGGGGTGGGGGGTGGTGAGGGGGTGGCTACATGCAATCCCGATAACAATCAAGATGGCATTCAGCCACCCTGAACCCCCCCCCCCCAACCTCTAAAAATAAAACAAAACTTACTTGACAGCCTATTTGTTCCTCCTTGCAGCCTCCTGATGTGAGGAAATCCCTCCTCGCCCACCTGGTCCCCTGGTGCATCATTTCCTCGCATCAGGAGGGTGTGAGGAGGAACATAATGGTAGCCAGGTGAGTTTTCTTTTATTTTAGGGGTTATTGTTGGAAAAGGGGGTGGATGCCATCTCACACCTTTAGGTTCCAGGAGCCCAAAAGATGTGAGATGGCAATGGGGACTTCCCTTCGAGTAGTTCCAGGACTACCGGGTTGTGACTCCCCACAGGCCCAATACCCCATTAGACCCAGCCCTTTCAGGAAGGTCTGGATTTAATGGGGTATCTAATTAATTTGGATTAACGGAATTAGTTCGGTTTTACCGGGTGCATTGTTTGGATGCCTCTTGT
The DNA here is from genome assembly GCA_030556195.1 of Anolis apletophallus. Classification (NCBI taxonomy): domain Eukaryota; kingdom Metazoa; phylum Chordata; class Lepidosauria; order Squamata; family Anolidae; genus Anolis; species Anolis apletophallus. Next base: position 15,961,388 of record JARBWK010000002.1, on the reverse strand, counting down.
TAAACCAAGACAGGTCCCAGTTTTGGGGCCTGTCTGGATGGGCCCTGACATAACCAAGTTTAAATCCTGATCTGTCACTTACCCCTTAGCCCAGGGGTGCCAACCCTATTTTCATTGAGGGCCACATCAGGCTTATGACTGCCATCACTGGGCCATTGAATCATAGATGGAGAATCCATGGATACAGAGGGCGAACTATATATTGTTACATAGTGGCCAATGCTCTACAGTTTTTACTCAGTTTGCATCCCCAGATGCTACTGAATGACATCTCCCATCATGTTTGATTATCCACCATGTGAACTGGGGATAAAGGGAAATGCAACCCAACAGTACTTGTGGGTCTGAGGTTGGGAAAAAACTAAAGGATATTTTGAAATCAGACATAATATCCAGAAGTCTGGTATCTTTATTCAAACACCACTATCCTGACTAAACAGAACAAAGAGCAGCCTTCCAGATATTACTGTATCATGACTCCCTTCAGCTTTAGTTATGTCTAGTGATGAGGAATATAGGAGTTGTAGTCCAGCATCTGAAGGGCCACATGTAATAACAAGTCAGGCTTGATTCGACCCATGGGCCTTGAGTTTAACACATGTGCCTTCGCCTATCCTGTATGAAGCACTCTGTATAAGTAAGTCAACCTAATTCATTTTGTACCTTCAATTTGTGGTCTTTCACACTAATGGAAGGCACATTTAACCAGCGCTTCATTGGAATGACTCAGTGGATCATCAGTTTTAAATTGTACTGTTCTGAACCTGCATTTTATTTTTTCAAGTATATGTTTCAGATTGTTTTAGTATACTTAGTAGTTTATTTCTATTTTAACATTGATTTTTTGTACATTTTGATCATTTTAATTTCTAAATTTCTAGACTCCTAATCCTGGAGAAAATGTAAGATAATAATAATAATAATAATAAGCACTTCCACAAGTGCAAACTCAAATTTAGATTAGGCCAAAAGATCAGCACAATATGGAACAGATATATATATATATATATATATATATATATATATATATATATATACACACATATATATACATATATACACACACACACACACTCCACACATATATAGCCATAAATTATGTTTTTGAAATGATATTAAATATAGTATTCCAAAACAATTTTAGTTTTGTTCTTCCATTTCTTGTGAAGTACTTAACTGAAAACACAGGAAAAGCAAAATCAAATTCAGTAAAAAGATTAACTGCAGAATACAATAGAGCTTTCTTTCTATTCTCCTGTACAGAGCAAAGTGCAGAACTTGAAAGCTATTTTAAAATTACTGTAATTAGATACCATCTGCAAAAAGTGACACTTTCCTTTTTGTGTTTTCCAACAATAATTAAATTATTTAATTTTAGTTAACCCTAAAATCGTTTTAACTAGTCGTTCCCCAAATCTGACAAAGTAGGTTGCCAGCTAATCTATTGTGCAAAGAAAATATTTTTGTATATTAGGGCTGTGCAAAAAATTGTAAGAGGGTCATAACTCATAAGAGTTTTGTTATATCTGTACTAACGACTAGGCAAAAGATTTATATGATCTGAAGAGAAACCTGAGTACTAACAAGGAAGCACATTTGAGGTAACAAAAGGCAAAATCTGCACATTCACACTGAACACTAAAATAAAGAAAGATCCATATTAAAATGGTAGAAGCACAAAGTTGTGGCAAGGAAGCATAAGACACAAAGTGAAGAGGCAAAAACAATATTTTCTTCATACTGTACTCATTCCAGCCCCCTTCATCTCTTGCTTTCTCTCCCTCTCTCTCCCTTCATGAAGCCAAACACACAAAGAATAAAAACCACACAAAATCAACTAACCCAAAGTTTGTCAAAGCGGACAATAAAAATAATATACCTTATTTATATTCTGCTCTATTTCCCTGAGGCAACCTGGGGAAGATTGCAGAACACATATGCATCAAATATTCAATGCTGTTATACAATTAACAAGGGCAAACAATATAAAAATAGAGGTAATGGCTTGTCCCATCTTTTTCCATTTCCAGCATTTGGAGGCTGTGCTTTCCTTCAGCCACCGGGGGGGGGGGGGTTCCATGCCAAGGAGCTTTGTCATTCGTAGACATTCTTCAGATTGAATTGCTAGCATGTCCTTATGGGTGCCTTTTATTACCACCCTGCTTAAAACGGTACCTATTTATCTACTCACATTTATGTTTTTGATCTGCTAGGTGAGAGGAAGCTGGGGCTGATGGTGGACACTCACCCTGAGCCTGGCTTGAACTGCTGACCTTTTGATTGGCAGGATTTTTCTGCAGTTTAGTGGTTTAGCCCGCTGTGCTAAGCCAAAAAAGTGGGTTAAACAAGAGCAAAGCAGACAGCAACGTCCCAAAGCAAACAAGAATAAAGCAGACAGCAATCTTCCAAAGTGGAAATGGCATGGAGGCATAAGGCATGAGACACTGAGGCTGCTCCATTGAAGCCCTAAAGCTCTGTACTCTGCGCTCTTAAGTTGGGATGCTCTTAAGTCAAGGTTCCACTGTACAGCCAGTTTTTCAAGCTAATTTGTGTATTTTATACAACTCCAAAATGTTTTCTTAGTGTCTGAAGTAAAGGATAGATAGATGAAATATGACCACAGGTTGCTGATGTCTCATGTACTCATTATATTCAAGATGAACATGACCCCAGGGATCCAGTGCTAGTTGTTCAAGAATAGCAAACATAAAAAATGCCCGTTTTATATTAAAATCAGATATCTTCTCAGTGTTCCAATATTCTGACAAGAAACATGAAGTTTGGAGACTGCTTTTCATTATTTCCCCCCTTCTTACACAATTTGTCTTCCCTTGAGTGATTTTTCACAGGGAGAAGTGGGTGAACATATTGTCCCATCATATGGAGGCTGACTGTGCTCTGAATTTGAGAGACAAAGCAAATCTGTCCCAGCTGGTAAGATGACTGGATCAATACCCCCTCCATTTTACTACAGTGCTACAAGTGATTATGGAGCTGAAATATACTTTCTGCAAGAACGTTCATGTTATCCAGGCATAGTTTAGTATCGACAGAAATTGATTCTGGCAAAATTTGGGCCCATGTGTTGTCTCTTCTCTCTTCCAGTGTGGCCGGAGTTCAGAGAATTTGCTTTGAGTTTCAAACTTACCAAGTTTCTAACAGAGCTTGATGACCTTGGCCTTTTTACTACCTCTCCCAAACAACCCCAATGGCTATGCTGGCAATGGGATTTTGAGCATAATAACCCAAAATGTTTTTCTCTCTCTCCAAGCTATCATCATGTTTGAACTGTTAGAAACTGGAATTGGTTTTAACTATGGTTTATTCAAACCATGGTGTGTAAATACTTGCTGTTTTCAGAGAAAACAAGGGAAACTAAGCTGAATTTTTCTCAGAATGATAAAACACGATTAATTGAAAATGGAAGCAATCCTTCTAATCTCTTTGTGACCTTTCCATTAAATTTAAATGTAGTCATCTCTTCTGCGGTTTTTATAATGAATGTTTTCTAAATGTCTCCTGAATGTCAATATATAACGTAAAGTGATTTTTCCGTAATAGTAGTCAACATTTGACAGTAGTATGTAAAAGCAATCTTATGCAGGGAACACTGTAGTACTATTCACACGGGGTCAGTAAATGAAAGCTCTGCCAAGTACATGTCTCCCCGTATTAGCTTTCTACTGCATGGCAAATTTATCTGTTTAACAGAATTGAGTAGTAAATATTTACCATTGCAAGTATGAGTAGAATGCATTTTTGAAACACTTCCACTAAAATGAAAAACAAAATCCCACTGAACAATATGCGGAACCTTGCTGGATGCTGGGAAAATGTCAGAGATAGGAATGAATAATCACTCTGGAGTGGTGAAGCACAAAGGACAGTCTTGATCTTGTCACTCCTTTTGATGGGTATTACAATAACTAAAAGACCAGATGTGTCTAAGAAATCCAATTTTGGCCCAAGGCTTGCTGGGCCTATCTGAGCCTGAACTGTTTGCAAGGTAGATAGAATTTGTGTTCCAAAATTCTCAGAATGATTGATGGCTAAAGGTCCATCTGGGAAAAAGTGTGCATAATCAAGAAATATGTAGATTTCCAAATGTGTGCTTAACACTGCATAAAGATGGTGTAGTCAGCGGGGATATTCATCCAAGCAAAAAGAACAATTTAGAATGTTTACACAAACATGCCTTTATTTGAAATAAAGAGACAAAAATGAATAGATTTGCTACCATAAAACAAAACAAACGAAACATGAAATCAGAAAAAGCAAAAACTTTGGAGCATACAAAGGACTTCATAGAAGAAAGAAGAGATATTCATGTGAGAGAATTAACTCTTTTTATCTCATGAATGAAGTCTGATAGTAGAATAAACTCAGCAGCAGATTTAACATTGCAATACCTGAGAGAATCTGAACTGAAAGGACAGACACAGCCTAAACAAGCAATTAAATAGATTTATATACTACTGCAGTGACAACAGCTGAACAACAAAACGCTACAGCAGTCAAACTCGGCAATAAGATGAAAGAATTATTTCTAAGCTATGTGTACCATACTTATTCTTTGTATCTTATTCTGGTATTCCAACTGATACCACATCACTAGAACATGTCAAGATGTTTTGGAATATGTTTAATGTTACTTGAAATGGTCTATATCCAAGAAAACTTGTTTTGTTCAATGTGGCTGAACTCATTTCTATCTTATGATCACTTCCTGATCCCTCGCCTATTTCTATGTACCAATACATTCAAAAATAATTTGTTGGTTTCCTCTTTCTTTGGTAGAAAAGGGAAGACAACCAAAAACATGAACTTTACAGATATATACAATACTAACTGAAACTTACAAACAAAATATATACTGCTGCTTTAAAGGTCTGCAGCTATTTTGTCTCATCTCCCCAGTCCTGTACCCTCTTGAAATTACTCTGCTTTTTCCTCACAAGACTATTTAGGGTTCCTCTCCCAGGATTTCCTTAAAAGTTACATGTACTTTAGCAAACACCATAGTATTGTCAAAGGTTTTCATGGCCGGACTCACTGGGTTGTTGTAAGTTTTTTGGGCTGTATGGCCATGTTCCAGAAACGTTTTCTTCTGATGTTTCACCTTCATCTATGGCAGGCATCCTCAGAGGTTACATGCCTCTGAGGATGCCTGCCATAGATGCAGGCGAAATGTCAGGAGAGAATGCTTCTGGAACATGGCCATACAGCCTGAAAAACGTAAAGCAACCCACACTCCATAGTATCATGGTGCGCCACTTGATATCTTACCTTGTGCATGTACTGGCATGCAAAGGACACTCAAGCTCTTTCTCTTACCACCCCTCATCCAAGCTAAGTCTGTGTCTTTGTTCATATGAATCACACTGTGAGTAAACATCCTTGAATGCCATCAATATTTATATACTTTTCTAAAAGAAACTCTGCTTTAATTTTATTAAAAGGAAACACCTAGGCACAAATGGGATAATGAACAGTTAATGTCCCAATTCTTTTCCCCAATATATTCTGCTAAAAGAGACAAATATGAATGGTTAGATACATTCAGGAAGTCATGAATTTGCAATACCTGAGCAGGGTGACTTCGATGTCTATCACTATATGCTGCTGAGTTTACAGCAATTAACAATGATGGTTGCTGTTTTTCCTGGGTTTATATGGGCACAAAACCGAATTGAGTTCTGCAATGCATGTATTCATCCAGGGGCTGCCATGGCATTACGATATACAGGTATTGGTAGCCCATGGAATGACTCCTGCGCCACGGACACTGTTGCACATTGGGACATTCCTCAATGTGCATCCAGACATTGGCCACAAAGTGGGGGAGCACACTAAAAGTACCCAATGTGCTTCAGGAATTCCTGAAGCAGATCAGGAGTGCCTGATTTACTTCAGGTGCCCATCAAAATATATATATATATATATATATATATATATATATATATAAATAAGAGAAGGTCCGTGCATTGACGATCATAGACGGGGAAACTATAAGCCCCATAACCACAAAACCCACCGAACACATTCCCACAGAACACGAGGTAGATTCGTGGCACAAAAAACCCGACCTACATACCTCGCAAGACCCCTAAATACGACCCCCCTAAAACCGCCATTCACACCAAGCACAGCGGCGCTTGGTGATGGCAATGGCGAACGGAGCTGCCAAGGAGACACAGGACAACGCACAGGAGGAGGAAAGAGCAGCGAAGGGGCAAGGATCGTAACCTTACCTCCTCCTCCTCATCCCTTTACCTCCATCGCTGACGGGACCCCCATCCACTCGCCGCCGCTTCGGTCGCTTCTACGACTCTCTGGGAAGACAGCACTGCACTACAGGGAAAAAACCCCCCAAAACTACCAAAAAATTGTGACCACACCACTTCCGTTCTGACAGAAAAAGGCTCCGCCGGAAGTCGGTAAGCCAGGAACATGGTCCGGGCGGAAACTGCCACCCAAACCATGCCGACCGGAAGTCCGGCCCCCCTCCCGACCAGAACTGACGACATTAAAGATGGTGGCCGCCATGGAGCAGCGGCCGCCACATGGGGGGCTCCCGGGTGCTGCGGTAGCCCACAGCCCGCTGCTCCACCCCACTGGGGGAGAGAGGCTTCCCCGTCACTGAGGCGACCCTCCGAAGGACGGAGGGTCCACAACACTCCTGGAATAGGAGGCCGAAGGGAGAGAGACCGCACAGCTGACAAAAGAGGGCGAGGAGGTGACGGACGAGGCGATTGCACCGCAGCCATCCTCTTAGCGAAGGTCCCCCTTTGCCCCCCCTCGACAGGGAGGTGGCGAAGAAGGGTGAACAGGGAGCAGAAGAGATGGACATGGAAGAGGCAGGCAAGCTTACAAAAAACATACTAATAATAAAACCCATAATACAAAAAAAACCACTCCCGCACAAACAACACAAACGCACACATATACACACACATACACACATATATACACATAAACATATATACACATACACACACATATACATACACAAACACACACACACATATATACACCTATACATACACATAAACACACGTACACATATATACACACACATATATAAACACATACACATATATACACACACATATATAAACACATACACACAAATACACACATACATATACACACACAAATATATACAAACACATATATAAACACACACACATACCCCCAAATATAAACACACACATACACATACACAAATATGAACACACATACACACACACACATACAAACACACAAGCATACACATACACACAAAACACATGCTCACAACATTTCCAACCCTTACATACTCAGACTTTCTCGCATCTCCTTAATAGGGCACAGCAACGCGTGCCGGGTACAGCTAGTTGCATATAAGAAGTATTTAATGTATATCAGACATCCCTGATTGGTATATCATTCACTAATGAGGATTTGTTGCATTTTTAAATGCATGTAAAGATTTGAAAAGATGTAAAATGTAGACTCTGATGTAGGATTTCGGTCAGTAACTGCAATAAAGTCCAAAATTAAACAAAATCAAATCTCAAACTCCAAAGGCTTTTGTAGCTGCATATGAACCTGGGGTTTGAATAGCAAACAATGACTGAGGATATGTGAAAACCACTAATACATACGGGTTTCTATGAAGTGATGATTTGCTCTCCATCCATGCTCTCCATCCACAATAAAAATGACACATTGCACATATCAATAGACCAAGTTATTTATTTATTTGCCACATTTATATCTCACCCTTCTCACCCCGAAGGGGACTCAGGGTGGCTCACCAGAAAAGCATAATTTGATGCTTTGAGAACATATAAAAATAAAACAACATATACTTCAAAATCACAAAATTAAAATATTTCACTTAAAACCATTACTTAAAATCACTTAGTCCAAAAACATATTCCATGAGCCATTCCAACTGTCATTTCTATGTTCATTATTGCACTGGGAGGTCCTTGTTTGCACTGGAAATCTTTCTGCAAAAACATTAGTCCCACAATCATGTCTTCACTTTCTTCTTGAAGGCCAGGAGGGAAGGAGCTGATCTAATTTCTGTGGGGAGGGAGTTGCATAGCTGAGGGGCCACCACCAAGAAGTCTCTGTCTCTCATCCCCACCAGTCGTGCCTGTGAGGAGGGTAGGATCGGATGATTTTAATCTCTAAAATGGTTCATAGGGAGAGATACGTTTGGACAGGTAAACTAGGCTGGAACCATTTAGGGCTTTATAGGTTAGGGATTATGAGATTAATATCCTTCGTCTGAAGATGACTACCTAATGGTAATTAGTATATTCTTAGATCCACAAGATAAAGGCTGCCCTTTTCCCAAAAAGCTTTGTGTTTGGAAATGTCACACAAATACAAGGATTTGCTTCACTACAAAAGATATGAAAAATAGTATGCAGTTATGCCAAAAATCACGCCTTTCCAAATTTTGCTACATGCCAGCACCTAACAACAAGACATTTACTTAACTGTGGCAATGGTTCAGCTCTTTCCCAGCCTCTTTACTGTGGAGTGTATTTGGCCTTCCAAAGGACAAAAGCACTTGAGGAGATGCATGAGTTAAGAGAAAGTCAGAGACAGGCTCAGGAGGTGGTGGACAGTTTGTAGACAAGGGGCAGGATGAAGAAGAGAGGTGAGAGTATCCTGGACCTCAAGTATTTGAACAAAGAATTTATATAAAACATGGCTAAAGGCAAAGAAAGGCTAGAAGATGACAGCAGCCAAGGGGACATGCTGAGAAGACTGCAAGTCAGCAGAAAGAAGGATGGACGAAATACTCTCACCCCTAGGAAACTGGCAGAGTGGCAAGCTTGCAACTGTTATGCTGAAGCTGGACTGATATTTTTCTGGCCCAAATCCAACAATGTCTTGTCAACCAGTATGACAAGATTTTCTTTCACTCCTCTCCCATCTGCAACCTTCTGTGCCATCTAAAAACTTGGAGGATTAACTAGTCCTGTAGAGTGGAGTAGGGAGTGTTTAAAGAACCAGTTATGTTCTTTAAAGTTTGGCATATTTGCCCTTATTTATGTAAGGCAATTGTGATCAGAGACACAAAATACTCTTTCCTCCATAGAGTGATAATGTGACCTCAGAAAGGTGCTGTTTTTTTTGTTTTGTTTGTTTTTGTTGGAACAATATAATAAATATATAAATGTTCCAGTAGTTTATCTGCATGTTTTTCAAGCTATGGTACTGAAGTGATTGTTAGGAAAAGGACAAAATTGCAGTAGGTGCCATGTAATGCTAAAATCTAAGCTAATACTGTATATTTGAAATAGCGCTAAATGTTTCATACATCTTTTTGTACTTAAAAGAAGTGTTGATAAAAGAAGGCCTCCAGTTTCTCTCATCCTTCTATATTTCACACCCCAAACTGGACCTCTTCTCTAAAATAATGTTAAAGATCCACTGTAATCAACTGCCAATAATGGATGGTAAACTGCAATAGGCTGAAACCAAACCTAAAAGGGTAGCAGATTAGTGTAAAGGTCTGCTCTGTTATTTCAACGTGTATTCCAGGCTCAAAAAGCTGCTATGAATTTCTGGATTCAGTCTTTAAAAAGAAGTTTTCTGTGCATGTAGCATTTTATTTATTTGTGCTTCGTTATTTGTGTTTGTCGCTTCATCTTTCTTAAATCTTAGGACAGTTTTAAGACTTTATGTCAGTAAGTCTTCATTCAAACTGGGGGGAGAAAAAAATCAAAATTGCAGTACAGAACACAGACCATAACCCACATGTGCTCTTTTTTGTGAACTACATAAGAAATTTTCAGTATTTTTTTCAAAAGCTTTATTGGGTCTTGATTTAGTGAAATATTTATAGGATGAAAATGTGCATTTTGAAGCAGAAGTAATTTTCAGACATGCCTGTTTATTCAAAAATTAAAATACAATGGGAAAAATACACTGATTCATATTTTCAGTTGACATGGAATGGGAAGTACTTTAGCAGGATAATGTTTTTTCAACAATAACAATAGGAAACACTCTCTACTAGGACAATAGTGCAGAACTTCACACAGTATGAAACCTTTCACTTCCTTTTCTCATCAATGCTTTAATTTTAAAGCTCTTTCTAGCCGCCTCATTTCACACACTGAGAAAATATCATACTGTGCATGCTAGATCTGGAAGGGTTGATCCAAGGTCCACAACACAGTTTATGCTTCAAGCAGGAGGAAAGAAAATCAATCTGACAGTAACATTGCCACAGGTATTTTCTGACAGAGACAGGGCAATTAGTGGGAAAACCCTACTGTATTATATTTATATGTAAGAGCTACAAAGCTAACATGGATTACATTTATGCAGAGCAGAGGCCATTTATTACACTTAAATGAATTAAAGTTGGTGTTTAAATGTAAGTTGCAATACTACAATGAGCATTCTGCCAGAAAGAGGTCAGATAATCCCAGCCCTAATTTTGCCCCACTAAAATTAGGAAATAAAACAAGTATGCGCAATTTGGATGACCCAATTTCCTGAAACGAAGGCAGGAGAGAAGAGAGTTTTTTTTTCACTCAAAGGAATTGATCAGAGCAAGAAAATAGGTAGAAACAAAGCAAGACTATTGACAGGGAAAAAATGAACTAAATCCCAGGCCAAAACTCTCTAATACGATGTGTTTACAAAGGCATTTTAAGAAAATGGGCCTTTTATCCATGAATAAGGGATGTAATTAGCTACTAACTTGATTTATTATTTTTATACTTTATTTATAGCCCGCCCTTCTCACCCCAATGGGGGGACTCAGGGCAATTTACAGACCATGGCATACAATGCTGCATTACACATATACTAATAAACATGGCATATCATTATTAAACAATTAGCATATCAGTTTAAACATCTGTATACCTTAATAAAACAGAATGTTTGTATGTGTGCGGAGGGCGGGAGGGCAAGAGGGCGGAAATGTGGCAGCTATTTGCATAAAATCCTTTGATTGGCCAGCCTTGCCACTCCAAAATTCTATTAGCCAGCATCCCAGAATCCAGGCCTCTACTTTCAAACAACAGAATTTCTTCCTACTGAGGGGAAAAATGTGGCAGCTATTTGCATAAAGTCCTTTGATTGGCCAGCCTCGCCACTCCAAAATTCTAAGACACCAGACAGAGGGCATTGATTGCCACTGATTAGCCAGCATCCCAGAATCCAGGCCTCTACATTCAAACAACAGGATTTCTTCCCACTGAGGGGAAAAATGTGGCAGCTATTTGCATAAAGTCCTTTGATTGGCCTGCCTCGCCACTCCAAAATTCTAAGGCACCAGACAGAGGGCATTGATTGCCACTGATTAGCCAGCATCCCAGAATCCAGGCCTCTACATTCAAACAACAGGATTTCTTCCCACTGAGGGGAAAATGTGGCAGCTATTTGCATAAAGTCCTTTGATTGGCCAGCCTCGCCACTCCTAAATTCTAAGGCACCAGACAGAGGGCATTGATTGCCACTGATTAGCCAGCATCCCAGAATCCAGGCCTCTACATTCAAACAACAGGATTTCTTCCCACTGAGGGGAAAAATGTGGCAGCTATTTGCATAAAGTCCTTTGATTGGCCAGCCTCGCCACTCCAAAATTCTAAGGCACCAGACAGAGGGCATTGATTGCCACTGATTAGCCAGCATCCCAGAATCCAGGCCTCTACATTCAAACAACAGGATTTCTTCCCACTGAGGGGGAAAAATGTGGCAGCTATTTGCATAAAGTCCTTTGATTGGCCAGCCTCGCCACTCCAAAATTCTAAGGCACCAGACAGAGGGCATTGATTGCCACTGATTAGCCAGCATCCCAGAATCCAGGCCTCTACATTCAAACAACAGAATTTCTTCCCACTGAGGGGGAAAATGCACCATCAACATTCCCTCCCCACTTGGCTCTGTGAAAACAAAATGGATTCCTGTTTTCCCCTCCCCCTCAGCTTTTAGAAAACGGCTGCCTGCCATTTGGCCTTTTAAAGTTACCAATTACCAGCAGAGCAGGCCAGAACATTACAGGCCCCAAAAGAGAGTTTAGGACAGGATGGGCCACGACTGATGGGATTTGCAGTACCTTCACCCAATTAACTTCTCAGAAAACACTGTATGCCCTACAAATCACAAACCAGGCCCAAAATTTACAGTACGGCTTCATTAACTTGATTTCCCTGACTAGGCCTCAGTCTGGGTGATTGGCTGATGGACCAGCGTAGCGAAAGGCCAGAGTGTGCCATAAATGGTGATCGTATAGCCATCCCAGGGGTGAGAGAGGCCCGGCTGATGGAGACCCGACGGAGAGCCTTCTCCGTGATGGCCCCTATGATCTGGAACACCCTCCCGCCTGCTCTCAGGGCCACATCGGCCCCTACCAGATTCCTGGCTGACCTGAAAACCTGGCTTTTTTGCCAGGCGTTTGGGGTTTGACCGGACGTTTGGAGACTGAGCCATTCTGGCACTGTGCACTCATGTTTTTAAATTGATGTATCTGGGGTTTTTAAATGATGTAAGTCGCCCGGAGCACCAGTGGTGGAGGGCGACTCACAAATAATAAAGTTATTATTATTATTATTATTATTAATGGGACATTGTGTATGGCCTGAATTAACAGTAACCAACCTTGGCACACTGAGCCCCTATGACCCATGATTCATTCTACTGCAGTTTGGAGTAGGGAGGACCATGGATGATGGGACTTGAAGTACCATCACAGGTTATGAGATTTGTAGTACTTTCAAACTCTTCATTCCCCACAGACCAAGGCGGCCCTGAACCACAAGACCAAACTTGGCACACAGTACCCCCATGACCCACACTCCATCCTACTGCAGTTTAGAGGAGGATGGGCCATGAAGGATGGGATTTCAAGTACCTCCATTCACTTCCCAAGCCCGCTGCGACCCTCATCCAGTGCATAATCATGACCACACTTGGCACAAAAAGCCCCCATGACCCAATGGACGTCCTGATGCAGTTCGGAGGGCAGACCACGGATGATGGGACTTGAAGTACTTCCACTCATTTCACCAGACCATTGCCAACCTCATCCAAACACTGATCAAGACCAAACTTGGCACACAGAGCCCCCATGACTCATTCTACATTCTGGTGCAGTATTGAGGAGGATGGACCACGAATGATGGGACTTGAAGTACCTCCACTCACTTCCCAAGACTGCTGCGACCCTCATTCAATGACTAATCAAGACCAACTTGGCACACAAAGCCCTCATGACCCACTCTACATCCTGGTGCTGTTTGGAGGGGGATGGACCATGGATGATGGGACTTGAAGTACCTTCACTCACCTTCTGAGACTACTGCGACCCTCATCCAATGAATGATCAACACCAAACGTGGCACTAAGAGCCCCCATGACCCACTCTACATCCTGGTGCTGTTGGGAGGGGGATGGACCATGGCCAATGGGACTTGCAGTACCTTCACTAACTTCCTGAGACCACTGCAAGCCACATACACATCTAATAGGAACCAACCTTGGCACACAATGCCTTCCTCAAATAACCGGGGCACCGCCGGGTCCTCAGCTAGTACAGTAATAAAAATAACATATCAATTGAACAATTCAAACATAAATACAATAAAACAGCTTAAAAATAAACATTCAGTCCCAACCAAAGTGTGCTGATGGAATAGCAGCCAGAAGCAGCAGGCAATAGGTGAGTCGGGGGAGCCCTAAAAATGAGCACCCACACAGGTGTTCCAATGTCCAGATGATGAGTGATGTGGCCATTCAAGTAGCTGTGTGACAAGGCTGTGGGGGCCATGGGACACCCCACACAGGTGTTATGGCAGGTGGGCAATGGGTGGCACAGCTGTTAAAGTAGCCATGCAGTGAGGCTGCAGGGGACATATTCTCTCCTTTAAGGCTGCTGGGTCAGCTGGCTGGAATGAGGATGTGACTGACGGTCTCCTCGTGGGTAAGCCCAAAGCTGAGCAGGCAGCAAAGCTGGATGGCAAATGCTCAAGCCCTAGGGCAGTGGTTCTCAACCTGTGGGTCCCCAGGTGTTTTGGCCTACAACTCCCAGAAATCCTAACAGTTGGTAAACTGGCTAGGATGTCTGGGAGTTGTAGGCCAAAACACCTGGGGACCCACAGGTTGAGAACCACTGCCCTAGGGTCTCTCCTGCAGCAGTAACTTTAATATTTATATTACTTACTGTGAAAATGTCTTTGCAGTTAAGCAGTTTATCAAAACTATTTGCAGATTGGTACTGTTCTCCACAAATACACTTGGAATTGTATGTTTTGTAGGGAAAAATGAATTTCTGTACAGAAATATTATTTTCTCTCCAGTAAATAATTTTACTTAACAGAGGTGTTTTCTGTGCAGAAAACACTAATGTGTGTACAGAAAATGATATATGTAATGATTTATAATATGGAAAATTTCATACTTTTTGTGCAGAAAACAGTATTTTTCCCTGCACATAAGATGCTGTTTTCTGCACAAAGCCTGTGGATCTTGTGTGGAATAAAACCAAAACTGCAGTGATAATTGTCAGGTCAGGTTGCCTTTGTTACTTGAGAAGTAAAATTTTGATCATTTCTTTTTAGTATTTTATTGTAATTTGCATGCTTTTTCTGTAATCTGTAAGTAAACTTAAGTACAACTGCAAGCAGAGATGTAGTTGTACTGATAAAAATGTGTGTGTGTATATAATTAAAAATCTATTTATGCAAATGTCAAATGGTGGAATTTTAGTGGTAAGTCCCAGCTACAGAAAACCCATTCAATTACTTTTTGAAGGGTAAGTCAAAACATAGGAAAATTACACTCATTCAATTGGTATAAATTGGTATAAATCTAGTAGGGCTGTGCAATAACATTGATAGTTCTCGTAAATAAGATTAAATTCATTATTTCAATGTGATATCTGACACATGGGTGTGGTCCATGCAAAAACTAAAGAATCAAAACTTTTTTGTTAGAATTTTGTAAACCTTGGAAGCCTCCCAAAGTCACTTTCATTTTCAATGCAAGCAAGCTAAACAAACACAAAAGGGTTGTAATTCCTCTTTAAATTAATGGCCTCTCATCAATAGGAGAGGGAAGCCACAGGGAGAAAGCAGAGTTCCCCTATGTTGTTTAACATCTACATGAAGCCATTGGGGGAGATCATCCAGAGTTTCTGGGTGTGATGTCATCTATACGCAGATTATGTCCAGCTCTGTCACTCCTTCCAACCTGCTACTAAGGGGGCTATTCAGATCCTGAACCAGTGTTTAGCAGCTGTAATGGACAGGATGAGAGCGAATAAATTGAAACTTATTCCAGACAAGACAGAGGTCCTCCTGGTCAGTCATAAGGCCGAACAGAGCATAAGGTTATAGCTTGTGCTTGATGGGGTTACATTCCCCCTGAAGGTGCAGGTTCACAGCTTGGGAGTGATCCTGGACTCATCGCTGAGCCTGGAACCCCAGGTTTTGGCAGTGGCTGGGAGAGCTTTTGCACAGTTAAAACTTGTGTGTCGGCTGCGCCAGTACCTTGGGAAGTCTAACTTGGTCACGGTGGTCAATGCTCTGGTTGCATCCTGAATAGACTACTGCAATGCACTCTACTTGGGGTTGCCTCTGAAGACTGCCCAGAAGCTTCAACTAGTTCAATGTTCGGCAACCAGGTTGCTCATAGGGGCTGGGTACAGGGAGCACACAATGCCTTTTCTATGCCAGCTCCACTGGCTGCCAATTAGCTTCCAAGCACAATTCAAAGTGCTGGCTTTGGCCTATAAAGCCCTGAATGGTTCAGGCCCAGTTTACCTTTTCGAACGTATCTACCACTATGATCCACCTAGGGCCCTAAGATCATCTGGGGAGACCCTGCTCATTGTCCCTCTATTGTCACAACCACGTCTGGTGGGGATAAGGGACAGGGCCTTCTCTGTGGTAGCTCCTTGGCTATGGAACTCCCTCCCAAGTGAAATTAGATCTGTGGCATCCCTCTTGACCTTCCGGAAATAAGTGTAATCCTGGCTATGGGATCAGGCCTTAGATTAGGTTAACTTGCTGACATGACGACTTTTATAGAACTGACTGACTGCCCTTTGGATGATGATTCAAACTGGCGACTGCTGACTGCTTGATTGTTTTTATATTGTTTTATATTGTTTTATACTGTTTTATTGCCATATTGGTGTTAAATTATATTTTTATGTCTCTGGTATGGGCACCATGGGGTGCTGTTTTGTTAGCTGTTCTGAGTCCCTGTGCAGAGGTTGAGATAGGACGGGATATAAAAGTCCGAAATAAATAAATAATACAATAAAAATCATAGGAACTCTTACTCTTGTAGCTATCTGCCAAATTGCATATCTGTTTAGCTACCATCACCACCCAACACTGAATGAAAAGCTCTGCTGAGAATGGCAGAGAAGGCAGCAAATGGTTACCCGCATATGACATTTTTAAAAGGATAGTCTATGCTTGAAATGAAATTTTCTTGTTTTGTTTTTAAACATGTAATCAATCTAATTAATACCAACATGATGGCTCTGATATCCCTCTTCTAATGTGTCTCTCCAAAAGGAGGGGAAAAGACAATGATCAATTCCCCACCCTGTCAACACTTTTATGGGAACAAAGTGTATGTCAGTATGTGTGTGCATGCACAATAATATTGAGCAACGTCTGTTGTGTCTCCATTTCTTAAGAAAAGCCGTACACAGATGGGATTGTAAAGGGCGACTTTTCCATAATCATTTAAGATGTAGACATAAAATGTTTACAATGCATACAAAATGATGCCAGTTGTAAAATCTAAACTCCCATATTAAACAAAAGGGTTCTTTATCGCCTATCCAAGGCCCCATCTACACTGCAATATAATGCAGGCTCAATTACACTGAACTGCATTATATGTATCTCTACACTGTCATAGAATCCAATTCAAGGCAGTTACTCTGCATTCTGAAACTGCATTATATGGCAGTGCAGATGAGGCCTAAGTTTCTCAAGAAAAAGTTCTTCCTTATAGAAAACTTCGTTGCATGCCGTGCCTGAAGATACGAGTGAGAGGGTAGAAGAACTACATACACCAACTAACCAGATATTTGACCACTTCAAAGCCCTGGACCTGGAGGCAATTAATAAAATCATCTCCACAGCACGGGCGACTACCTGCTCCACGGACCCTTGCCCATCCCATCTAGTTAAGGACTGCGCAGAGGGGCTCTCGATTCCCCTGATGCAGATAATAAATCACTCCCTGGAGCAGGGAATTTTCCCGGATGCCTTCAAAGAAGCCTCGGTCCGCCCACTCTTGAAAAAGCCCATCTGGACCCCGCGATGCCAGCGACCTACCGTCCCCGTCTCAAACCTCCCGTTTCTCAGTAAGCTGATTGAACCGCGGCAGCAACCCAGCTACAAAACTTCCTTGAGACATCAGAGGGCTTGGACCCCTTTCAATCAGGGTTCCGCCCCGGGCACGGGACCGAGACCGTCCTGGTGGCCATCTCGGATGATATCCGCTGCCAACTAGACAAGGGAGGCTCAGTAGTTCTAGTATTGCTGGACCTTACCGCCGCATTCGACACGGTGGACCATGATCTGCTGATACGACAACTTGCCGCCATAGGGATACAAGGAACAGCTTTAGCTTGGCTTAACTCCTTCCTGTGCGGACGTAGTCAGCGAGTTGAATGGCTAGGCCAAACATCTAGGATATCTCTCCTCGAGTGCGGAGTGCCCCAAGGCGCCATATTATCACCAACGTTGTTTAACATCTATGTTCGGCCGTTGGCTGGTATAGCCCGGAGCTTCGGCCTAGGGTGCTACCAATATGCCGATGACACCCAGCTCCTACTGAAACTGGAGCCTGGCGCAACTTCGGTGCCCAAAAACTTCACTCGAGGCCTAGAAGCAGTGACAAAATGGCTCCGCGCCCACAAACTTAAAATAAATCCATCAAAGACGGAGATCTTATGGCCGGGCTGCCCAGAACCACCTTTCTCACTGCCCCCCTTTGAAGGGGAACCGCTGATTCCGTCCCCCTCAGTAAAAAGCCTTGGTGTTATCCTGGACTCCAAATTGTCGATGGAGGCCCAGGTTGCCTCCACGAGCAAAAGGGCCTTCTTCCACCTGCGCCAAGCGAGACAATTGGCGCCCTATCTTCCGATGGAAGCGCTAGCTACAGTAATCCATGCCACGGTCACTAACCCGCAGGCTCCAGATTGTGCAGAACGCGGCCGCCAGACTTCTCACAGGAACATCGATGAGATGCCACATTACACCATCTCTGCAGCGCCTGCACTGGCTGCCCGTTGAGTATAGAGCCTTACACAAGACCTTGACCTTGGCTTTCAAAGCCCTACGGGGCCGGGGCCCAACATACCTAAAAGACCGCTTGCTGATGCCTGCTTACTCAAGGACCCCGCGGCCAGCAAACAAGAACCTTCTTCACGTACCAGGCTTGAAAGAGGCCCACCTGGAGACCACGAGATGGAGATCGTTCTCCGTGGTGGCCCCCGTTCTTTGGAACTTGATGCCACCGGACCAGAGAGCCTCCCTCGACCTGCCCCAGTTCCTGACCGCTCTGAAGACATGGCTATTTAGGAAAGCCCATGGTTAATGCAGAACCAGGAACTCAAATACCGAGCCTGGCCCCTGCATTTAACCACTGAATATTTTAATCTAGTTTTAAATACTCTATTTTAATTGTGGAATTTGTTGTGTGTAAGTCGCCCGGAGCACTAACGTGGAGGGCGACTCAGAAATAATAAAGTCAGTCAGTCAGTCAGTCAGTCAGCATCATTTTCAGGACACTCAGGGGGCCTTACAGACAAGCCATATATGCCAGGATCTGATCCCAGGTTTTCTGCTTTAAAGTGCATTATATGAGTCCACACCGCCAGATAATAGAAAACCTGAGATCATATCCTGGGATATAAGGCCTGTCTGAAAGGGCCATTAGAGCCCTTCCACACAGCCCTATATCCCAGAATAACAAGGTGGAAAATCCCACATTACGTGACTGTGGACTCAAATAACCCAGTTCAAAGCAGATATTGTGGAATTTTCTGCCTTGATATTCAGGGATATTGGGCTGTGTGGAAGAGCCCTGAGAGTAAAAATGAGCCTCAAAGCTTGGTAAGGACCCTTTTTTATACTTTTACAGTCAAAGAAGGGGATGAGGGAGGAGAGGGTGGCTCTGCCATCCCTATTCTATGGGCTGCTTGAGTCTGCAGAGGTGGAATGGCTGTTTGGATTGCCCCTGGGATTGCCAATGGCCATTCTGAAGACAGTCTCCACACACCCCACAGCTGCAACGATTCAGACCTTATTGAAGGGTCCAGAACTTTGCAGGAGATTTTTTTAAAGCAATGGAATAAACCTGGTTTTCTGAATTTATTCCAGGTTATCATAAGGAGTCACGTAGGAGCAAAAGGGTAACAATGAATTCAAATAGGCTTAGAAAAATAAACGTTTTTCATTTGCAATATCAATAGGCATAAGATCAGTCAGCATATACAAAATAATGTGCTTACAATAGCATTAATCATTCAAACAATTATACACAAAACCACTTATATTGGTGATATACATCCTTCCACACAAATGGAGCCACTACTCACGATAATACAGAGTCAATAAGGCAATTGTCCACAAATATCATACAGTAATCTTGGTGCAGCAATGAGTAGGGGATGGAGACTGGCTCACGAAGATAATAGGATGGGGAGATGGTCGAGTGGAAAGCAGGAAAAAATAGTAGGAAGGGATTTGCCAGCACACCAGCCACTGCATTAGCAGAACTCATCACGTTACGCCTTTGAACTCGGCTTGGTGCTGCACACAGGCGCTCGTCAGCGCTACTTGCGGGAACGCCGAACGCTTCTCCCCCGATTCGGGCTTCCTACTATCTTTTCCTGCCTTCCACTCGACCATCTCCCCATCCTATTATCTTCGTGAGCCAGTCTCCATCCCCTACTCATCGCTGCACCAAGATTACTGTATGATATTTGTGGACAATTGCCTTATTGACTCTGTATTATCGTGAGTAGTGGCTCCATTTGTGTGGAAGGATGTATATCACCATCATAATTGGTTTTGTGTATAATTGTTTGAATGATTAATGCTATTGTAAGCACATTATTTTGTATATGCTGACTGATCTTATGCCTATTGATATTGCAAATGAAAAACTTTTATTTTTCTAAGCCTATTTGAATTCATTGTTACCCTTTTGCTCCTACGTGTTTACCACGGTGTAGCCCATTGTTGTTTCCAATATCATAAGGAGTCCAAATGTCTAGAGAAAATATAGGCTTCCATTTTTCTTCCCCGTAGCTCTTACACCATGATATGTTGGGAGTTGAATCTAATTGAGGACTTGGGGAAAGAAATTGAGAAAGGAATCTGGGAAGGATTGTGTTGGGGGTTTCAGACATTTAAATGTTTACCATTTTTATCTGAACATTCAAATATTAATTTCATACCTAACTAATTTAGAGGAGCCACTCATCATAAGCAGATGTCAGTAAAGAAATGTCAGCAGTAATATGACTGAATTCAACAGATGGATTCAAATACAGATTGTGGAGAGGCAAGGCCATGCAGTTTAAAAAGACATATTTATTGGGTTTATATTCTTTCATTCAAATTGTTTATAAGTGGCTGTTTTTCCACTGCATACAATCCTGACATTTAGATTGAGGTGAAATGTATTTGTTTGTTTATTTAACAAATAATGGGATGACTACTAATTTGCAAATACAATTGCAGGTTGGTTTCCTTTGACTAGCCAATCTACCCACACACCTTCCCACCAATAAATACAGAAATTAAAAAGAAAGAGAGAGAGATCTCTAAACTTGAGCCTTAGAAAAAATGGTTGTAAAGTATAACAGTTGTGGGTTGGCAAAAAAGATATTAGGGATTTCTTTTAAGCATTTGTTTTGCAATAACTTAATGAAGGCATTAAAACAGTGCACCAAGTCCTGTAATGCTAAAGAAACTTTAAGACTGAATATGAATTGTTCTAAGGATTAGACAGGATTAAAAGGAAAATATCTGTTATTTCACTTTTATATTTTATACTACAAGAACATTTCTGCAAAGGGATTTTTCTCCCTTACAACAACATTCTTTAACAAAAACAAAGATTTTGCAGTTGAAGACAGACATCCCAATCCTCTGTCCCTATTGTTTTTACAAACAAATTCAGAAATAAGTTCAGTTGTTTTCTAATTTGGCAATGTACTTTTAATACCATAATGAATCATTGATATTAAAGTCTCTCTGCACCCTCTACGTCAAATCTGGGTATCACATGGCCTATAGAGGACTTGCCACCAAATCTTTTTTGTGGGAAACTCCTGCCCTTTCCCCCTTAAAATTGCAAATCCTGGGATGAAAAGTATATTCAAAATACTTGATAGTGGATGAAAAACATGGAAAGAAACTTAGACTGGCAAGCATTTTCTGTTTTGGACTTGTTCTGTGCAAATATTTGCATGGTTGATTTTCACAATAAACAACATTTTCTGCTCCAGAGAAACATTAGGTCCTATGTATAAAATATTACTTTCTGTGAAGAAAAGTTGCAATTGGGTGTTTGCTCTTCATAAAATTTGCAACCCCCACCCAATGTTGAAATATTATTTTCGATGGAGAAAATGCTATTTCCTGTGCAGAAAATGCTGTTTTCTAGATATATTTATTTATTTATTTGCCATGCTTCTATACCACCTCTCTCAGCCCGAAGGCGACTCGAGGCAGTGAACAAGCGGCAACAAGTGTCCATATACAATACAACACAAGATAAAAACAGTCATATAAAAACATATAAAATTAACAGTTAAAAACTACAAAATACAAATCTCAGCTCCACAATCTTAAATCCCTTCTGACCTTTAGGAAAAGAGTAAAAACCTGGCTATCTGAGCATGCTTTTGGAACCTCATTGTAACCAGACAAACTCAGTATTGTGAATGAATATGGAATGGCTTAATGATGCAAATGGACATGGATTTTAACCCAGAAGTAATTGATTTTAATAGTTTGAAATTGTTTTTATATGAATTTTATTATGTGATTTAACCAGTCTGTATGCTGCCCTGAGTCATCTTCGGGCTGAAAAGTGTGGGATAAAAGTGTGGTAAATAAATAAATAAATGTGTAAAATTTCATGCTGAACAAATCTCAATTTGCAGCTTTTTCTAAACAAAAAACAGCATTTTTGTATGGGAATTAATAGTTCCACACTAAAATATTCTTTTCCCTGTTGGAAGTGCTTTCTCTGCAGAAAAATCACAAATTCAGGACAAAATAAATCCTGAATTGCAAATAATTTCAAAAGCTGCATGGCTTGTGAAGGCTTTCTTACAGTAGGAAGAAAACTGCTGAAAGTTCTTATTGCTACCTTTAAGAAGACACTTAGTAAGGATTATCTCCCTAGCTTCATCCCTTACAATAAGGTACAACATATATCTAGGAAAGCAGCTCAAAACGGGAAATAGACTTAGCAACCATTTCCAATTTTGTTTGTGGGAGATTGTGTGATCCATAGTGGATCTCAAGAGAGGAAAAAATGTATCTCCCCTGCTCTCATCACATTTGGGTGGCATGCTTCATCTCAAGTATTGAATATAGATTGGGTGGTCTTATGTAGTGGCAGGGTATTTCAGAGCAAATGGTAGGAGGTCAGGAAACTCTAAAAGTTTGTTTCCTTGTACTTTCCCTGAACATTAAGCCCTGTTCTCTGAATTTATGCAGAATTTTTTACCCACATTGGAATATACAGAGTTTTGCTAAGACATTTGTTATAGAGACTGGTGCTTTCTAAAATCACTAAGAATTTCTGTGTGCTTTATACCTGTATGCTCTACTGTTTGCATTGAATGTTTCTAAAATATCATACCTCTAGTCAATATATCTATGACTTCCAGTCTGAGCTTGTTTCCTTGGTTCATTGATAAAATTGTGTTTGTCCATTTGTCAGCACAAGGTGTCCAAAACTGAAAACTCAGCTTTCATTTAGACTCAGACCTATTACTTTAAAATGCCTCAGCCCAGGTCCTGGATAGATGAATATGTCAGTTTTGATTTATGCAATTTCCATTTATAAAACAGACAAACAACCAATCTCAACTTTTTTTCGGTACTGGATATGAAAACATCTGCAAATCTGATGAAAGAAATTTCTCATCCACTTCTAATTCCCAATATCTCATTATAATTTAGTACACACAGAAAACAGTACAAAATTTGATTCTTTGTGGTTGAAGTTAAATTTTGCAAGACAGATGTGCTCTTTATCATTAGAAAGTCTGGCTGAGGGACTAGGGTTCATAAATTCTGGTGAAAATTCTGTTCCCTTAAAATATTGGGTATATATTCTTGATCCTGCACAGTCTTAGAATCCCATTTGGCAATGGTAGTGAAGAGAACTATTGATCAATTTTTCTTAAGATTGGCTTTGCAGGGGGACTATCGCCTTTGATGATCATCTCTATCTCCTGACACCAAGCACATCCTTTTTCCAGTCTGCCTCCTCCTCAGGATTCCTCAGTCCTTGCTATTGGTGGGGAAAAACCTGTCAATAGCTTTGAATTCCACAACATTGCCACCAACTATCTTGGTGCAATGGGGTGGTGGCAGGCCAGCCATAATGTGGTCTCCGGGGAGAAAGATTCTCCTCCTTTCCCTCTTACTCTCCCCTTCCCTTTGCTATCCCCAAGCTATCTACTTACTATTTATTTTATATTTTACAATTTTATTTCTTTTTGATGTCTTTCAAAGCTGAAATTGCAAAAATGGTCTGCAGTAAAAACAAAAACATCATGAAGTAGTAGAAGTGCAGGAAGGCAGGCTTATGAGATTATGCAGAATTATGATCCCTAGATCATGCATTGCCAAACTGGCTCAAATGAAGAGAGTTACAATATCAAAGGTGTTCAGCCCTGTATGGATCAACTATCATGAGAGTGTGGCTGCAGCAGAACAGTGGGTTCATGTGATAGTCCTAGGTGTGCTGCCTACAAACTTTTCTGAATTTAGCTGACTTGACTTTACTTGCATTATGTCTTGAGTATTTCTGTGTGCTCTGTGTACAGCTATCCTTCAAGAGTGTCCAGAAGTCTCTAGATGCATCACTAAAAGTGCTAATTGGTTATATTGAAACAAGAACTTATAATTTCAAAACTGAAAGAAGTACATTGGTTATCAGTGGCTTTTTAACCCTTCAAGTTCTGTCTTGACTTACGCATACTATTGCCTTATAAGATGAGCCAAGCAGTTTGAGCTCTTGGTTCAAATAGGCCCCTGTGTCCAGAATAATGATGTTTTATTTATTTGTATGCTGCCTTTCTCCTAGAGTGAGACACAAGGTAGCTCACTTCTTTTCAATCTAAAATCATATTAAAATACTCAGTCAGGAACTATGAGCATGTATTGAGAAAACTATCTGAAACAGGAAGTTCTTTGGTTCAGTGAGACCCATCTTGACTTCAGACAAACATCTACTTAAGACATCACAGAGGCATAAAACTGAGCACCTATCTTCCACTGGGAACATTTCTCCTCAATGGGATCACTAATCTCTATACCAATTGCTGGCCTAACAATTAAAGGCAGTTCCATTTTAAACAATACACATGGAGTAATGGTATTGGCTAGCTCACTTAAATGCTAATTTTCAGTGGAAATGTGGTATAAAAATGCAATAGACATATATACAGATAAACAAATAATTTTAAACATTACAAGGAATGGAAAAACATTCTCTATAAGTGAATGGTTGCCATTCATTATTGAACAGAAAAAGAAAATATTTGAATGAAACTAATATTATGGTAAGGATAATAATATAATGTCTTAACAATATTTCTTCACATGAGTTTATTATATGGGAAATATACTCAGTTACCCACATAGTTTACTTTGCCCTATGCTCCATCTTTATGACTTGATAACAGGTTAACTATTATCAATTCTCAAAAGGAAGCACATACAGTTTGCTCCAAAATTCAGTTCATTTGCATATTTTATCATCACCCTCAGTGTTATTCTATGCTTGTTATAAGCATTGACCCCTCCCCCCAATGATTTAGTTGTGATCATACATATTCATGTTATGAGAGTCTTTTCATGTGTGTTTATAACTGTTCAGTATGTGTGGTCCTTACTGCTAATATACTACACAAAACTAAAATCTTGATGCAATTATGAATGTAGTGAAGCCAACACTGATTTCCCTCCCTGTCATTTTAATAAAACTGCTCATTTATTTCACTAATCTAGAGAGTGATGAAAGACATGAATCATCTGACCATACAATCCAACCATCTAGATAAGTCAACATCCTGTTTAGTGCAGGAAAAACAACACTGTGGACTCTCAAAATATTTATGGCAAACTGGACATGTACTCAAAACTATTCCGAAACTGTGCTCTGCCCAAAATGTGGAAACAAGACATGAAATTATATAGGAGTTGCAATTAATTGTATTCACTTCACAGCATTCATTTCCAGCATAATAAGAGTATCCGCTCCAAGCAGGGACAGTTCCAACCAATCCTCTCTCACTCCACTTTTCCAGTGCTTTAAAAATGTTCCAATTTCTCTCTCATTCTCCCACTGTTCTCACATTCTTTCAACTGCTAGAAACTAAGTTCAAAGTGCAAAATAAGTTTGCATTCAATAAGCTCTGGATTTTATTGTATGGAGGTGGTGAACTGGAAGAGTAGTGGACTATCACCTTTGATGCTGGTACCCGTCACACAGGACTGCTGACCCACCAGCTCCCTACAATGAAGCCATAATGGAATAGTGTTAGACAGTGCCTATCAAAAGCCCCATTTGTGCCGCAGCTGTGTGACTTACCTTGTGCAATTAGTCCTGGTGCTTCTGTGGTGCATCTGCCACACGAGCTCTGCAAAATTTGTACAGTTTTCGCAGAGCATGTAAGACATACTTATTTAGGCAGGCATTTGAAGGTCTATGGTGTGTTTTTATTTCACTTTTACTGTGTCTTTACTGTTCACTATGTTTTATCTGCTGTGCATTTTACATGTTGTAACCCGCCCCGAGCCATTGGGAGTGGTGGTGTACAAATTTAATAAATAAATAAATAAATACTCCCCTAACTGTAATTTTTTAATTAAAAAAAATCACCTGGCCTATTGAAATTGTGAAGTACATGTATAATAATAATAATAAACAGAAGAAAAATGGAAGAAGCTCTTGAAATTGTGAAACAACAAATCACAGCAACAGCCAGAAAAATTGAGCAATATGAAGCTAGAGCCATCCAATACAAACAAAATCAACTCTTTCAATCTGCTCAGATGTGGTTCTACCAGAGTCTGAATCAGCAGGTGGCTATGAAAAATGAAAAACCAGAAAAAACTGCTATAAATGCATTCTGGAAAGATTTGTGGGAAACAGAAAAAGGTTACAACAAAAAGCTGAGTGGATAAAAGACTTTGAAAATAAATTTTCAAAGAACAAAATGAAAACCTTGGAAATAACAACAGAAATTATCACTGAAAGAGTGAAGAAAGTCAAGAACTGGACATCACCTGGCAATGATCAACTGCACAGATTTTGGCTTAAATATCTGAGTAGCCTGCACTCAAAAATGGCCGAACAATTCAATGAGATGCTGCAAACTGAAAACATCAGCAAATGTATGACAACTGGGAAGACATATTTGATACAGAAAGATCCAGCAAAAGGGATAATACCAGGAAACTACAGGCCAATAACATGTCTGCCTACAATGTTCAAACTGCTGACAGGCATAATAGCTGATCAAATCCAGGATTACTTGGAGGAAATTAACATCTTGCCAGCAGAACAAAAAGGCAATAAAAGAAGAAGTAGGGGCACAAAAGATGAGCTTCTAATTGACAAAATGATACTGGAAAATTGCAAAAGCCACAAAACAAACCTCTACAACTTGGATTGATCACAAAAAAACATTTGACTCACTGCCACATTGTTGGATTATCAAATGTCTAGATGCCATCAGGATTTTTGAAAATATTAGACAGTTCACTGAAAATGCAATGAAACAATTGAAAACTGAGTTGTTCATGGGCAAGAAAAGCTATGGAACTGTTAACATCAAGAAATGAATTTTCCAAGGTGACTCACTGTCACCACTGTTGTTCATCATAGCAATGATCCCATTGTCAGTAATTCTACAGAAAACAAACCTAGGCTACCAAACAGCAAGAAATTCACCCAAAATTTCCCACTTGCTGTACATGGATGATCTAAAGCTTTTCAGAAAATCTGAAACTGAAATCGAGTCACTGACCAACACAGTCAGAATCTTCAGCAGTGACATCAGTATGGAGTTCGGCCTAGACAAATGTGCCACAGTGGCATTAAAGAAAGGAAAAATTACACATAGCGAGGACATAGAGATGCCAAACGGACAAACCATAAAATGCAATCAGCCTGAAGCCTAAAAATTTCTGGGCATACTCCAGTTGGACAATATCAAGAATGGGCATGTGAAAAATGTGGTCAGCAAAGAATATATCCAAAGAGTCAGAAAGGTTTTGAAGAGCAAATTAAGTGTCCGAAATACGATCAAGGCTATCAACACCTGGGCCATTCCCATCATTAGATACACTGCTGGAATTGTGAACTGGATATAAGCAGAGCTGGATGATCTGGATAGAAAAACAAGAAAACTGATGACAATCCACTACTCATTACACCCGCGTAGTGATGTCGACAGACTTTACCTGCCCAAAATATCAGGAGGCAGAGGGCGTCTGCAAGTGAAACAAATGGTAGAAGAAGAGAAACATGCACTGGCAGATTATGTAAAATTCAGCCAAGAACCAACATTGAGGGAAGTCAATAGTAGTAAACTACGTAAAATGCAAAAGACAAAGAGTGAATACCGTAAAAACACAATCCAGAGCAGAAGAGAAAATTGGCAAAAGAAGGCACTACATGGACAGTTTCTGGCAAAAATTGAGAGCCAAATTGACAACATGGCTATGGCTCACAAATGGAACTATGAAAAAGGAGATGGGGGGCCTGATCCTGGCAGCCCAAGAACAAGCCATTAGAACAAATGCCATCAAAGCCAGAATTGAAAAGTCGACAACAGATCCCAAATGTAGACTCTGCAAGGAAGCAGATGAAACAATAGATCACATCCTCAGCTGCTACAAGAAGATCGCACAGACAAACTACAAGCAGAGGCATACCACCATTGCTCAGATGATTCATTGGAACCTGTAACACAAATACCATCTGCCTGCGACAAAGAACTGGTAGCATCGCAAGCTGGAAAAAGTTACAGAGAATGAACATGCCAAACTCCTCTGGGACTTCTGGATTCAGACAGACAGAGTTTTGGAGCATAATACTCCTGACCTGAAGTATGGATCGTCGATGTCGCAATCCCAGGTGACTGCAGGATTGCAGCGAAACAACTGGAAAAGCTGGCACGATATGAGGATTTAAAGATCAAACTGCAAAGACTCTGGCACAAGCCAGTCAAGGTGGTCTCAGTGGTGATCGGCACACTGGGTGCAGTGCCTAAAGACCTTGGCCTGCACTTAAACATGATTGGCCAGCTACAGAAGGCCACTACTACATCCAGCAGAGTGGCTGCTGTGGACTCATCTTGCTGTGTTTCAAATAATAATAAAAACAAAGGCAGGTAAGTGTCACAGCAGGATAATTGTGTGAAGTTGCCCTTCACCATGACAATAAGTTGCCGCTATCCATTGTTGCAGGAATAGTGTGGAATATGAGAATGTGTGTGTTAATGGCCTTAGCAGTGTGGAAAGAGATTAAGGATCTCATCACATTGACTTCTTGCTCCATCCTAGGATGCTTCCAGGATGAAGCCAGGACAGAGAACACCAGAGCCCTTCACACAATTCAGGACTGTTCTAGAAACTTTCTTCTATTGTCAGGAGGTCTGACTTCTTCCAGTGCTGTGAATATAACATTCATGCTGCAAGTATCATGTAGTGAAGTACTTTGTAGTTTGGTGATTTTGTTCGTTTATTTGGCATTCCCAATAAAAATAATTCAGGCTCTAATTGTATCTTTAATGTAAAGTGTTTTTGCACCTTCCCCCAGAATGTCCTTGCTTTTTTTTACAAGATCACAATTTTTCCAACAATTATTATTTCTTCCCTTATACATCTTAGTGGATTTCCCTAGATTCAGGTATCACCATTTTATTATGAAATATTCTAATGTCGTAGTACACAAATTTCTTTAAACCAATATCCTTCATCCTCTTCTCATTGTTTGTTTGTTTATTTTGTTTATCCTTCCTTTCTTCCACCATTGGACTCAAGTCATATTACAACAAATTAAAACCAATCAGAAAAAAGAGCATAGAAGGGGCCTACCAAGCCTATAACAGGAAGGACTTTCTTGACCTGGAAGCAGCCAGCAAGAAGACTCTCACTGAATGCCCATGTGACAGTGGTAATAAAGTTATGAGATCTCCTTGAAGATCTTAACACTCAGGCTTCTTCCACACTGCCATTTATCCCAGGATCTTTTCCCAGATTGAACCCCCAGTGGCGCAGTGGGTTAGATCACTGAATTGCTGAACTTGCTGACCGAAAGGTTGCAGGTTCACATCTGGGGAGCAGCATGAGTTCCCGCTGTTAGCGCCAGCTTCTGCCTACCTAGAAGTTTGAAAACATGTAAATGTGAGTATATCCAGTGGTAAGATAATGGCGCTCTATGCAGTCATGCCAGCCACATGATCTTGGAGGTGTCTACGGACAATACCAGCTTTTCGGCTTAGAAATGGAGATGAGCATCAACCCCCAGAGTCAGACATGACTGGACTTAATGTCAGGGGAAAACCTTTATCCAACCTTTACTATTCCTAGATTATGTGCTTTAAGCTTGATTATATGAGTGTCCACTGCCAGATAATTTGGGATAAGCAGATAATATGGGATCCTGGGATATAGGGAGAATGTAAAAGAGGCCTCAGATAGGCTTCTAAAAGTTTTAGAGTAATACATTGTAGAAAATAGGAAGGTAAATGCAGGATAACTGCAGCACAGTTAACATACATTTCATCTATTATCTTCAACCAAAAGAAATAGTCCACATATTAGTTTAAAATCTTTTCTGAGCCTCTCACAAATACAATTTTTGAGAAGCAGTGATCATCCAGGAGGTGCTATTTATCATCAATATTCATGCAGGTGTTCTTGAAAACATGACAACCTTCTGAGCTGCAGCATCTCAAAAATGATTATTACATGAGTTGTAAGGGCTGACTTTAGAAAGACGTGCCTCCTTTTCCCCCTGTAAGTGGAAATGGATTAAGTATTGTGAAGCAATGGGTACAGTACTTTCATTAATTGCACTATTAATGTTCCACTGCAGGTGTCCTCTGGTAAAAAGAACACTGCTGGTTTTCACAGGGAACTACTTCTCCATAATAATGTGATTGAAAATGTAATTGTTATCTCCATCAGCATTCCAAAGAGAAAGAATTCACAACAAAGCACCTGAAAATATTCAAAACCATTTTAATCCTCGGGAGGCTGCTTTTCCAATTCACAAATGGATTAATTTTAAGAATCAGAATTGAACACTTACTATTCATTTCTGGTCAAGTAAAGAATCACAGTGGAATGGATCAGGAGCTTACTACAACTTTGTGAAATATTGTTTTGGTTTCAGAGTCATATCCATTGCAACAAAATCTAAAATGCACATCATGACTATCTTGATCAAAAAGCACATTCAAAGCCCCATCAAGCAAACACGGTAAAAATCATACATAGGGAGGGAAATGGAACAGTGTCAGTGTCTCTATGTTGTGGTTGCACCTGAATGCAAGGCTGAGGGAGTGGAGTCTGGGGCTAGGAGGGTGAAACAGGTTACTCGTGGGCAGGAGTCTGATGAGGAGAGTCAGAGGAAACAAATCAGGCAAATACTTAATGAGTCCTCTGATGAAGATACCTTTCCGGGGTTTTCTGGGGATGATGGGTCTGATGATGAAGGGGAGTCTATGGTGGATGGGGATGATGGTTCACAGAGCTCAGATGATATGGACTGGACGAAGGTACAGCAAGTTCGTGACATTTGTGAGGAACCAACTAGCAGGGACTCATTCATGGGGTTTACTGGGGATGGGAATTGGTCTGAGGATGATCAGTCTTCCTGTTGGGGCAAAGTAAGTCATGGCCAGAGAAGAGAAGATTGTCATGAGAGACGAAGGGCAGCACGTGAAGCTGTAGTGGCAGCTGAAAGGATTGATGATGGAGCGTTAGCTCAACTGAATTCTGACGAAGGTTTGTAAATAAGAGGGACTAGAAAATAACCATTCCCTTGCAGCTAGCAAATTATTGCTCTGTTTTCTGTATCCTGTATTGTCTTGCTGCCTTGCTGTGTTGCTGCATTCCTGTGGACTAATTCTTGGATGTGAGTTTGGATCCTGGACTCCTTCACTGACTTGGGTATTGCATGTACTGGGGATCCGCATCTTGTTTCCTTTGTATTGCTACACCACGTTTACTTCCTGTGTGCTAGTTGCCGCTGTTCCTGCTCTTCCGTTACGACTTTGGACCAGCTTAAACTACTCCACTTTGCTGCCTTCCCCTCTGGATTGATTATGGACCATCTTGACGCTGCTTTGCTGCCTGGCTCCTCCCCTTGGATGACAATATTGGCTTTGGAACAATGCTTGCTATTCCCTTTTGTGTTTTCTGTTATCATGCATTTTGTGGAGATTTAATCCGGGTTTTTTGTTTGGGACTCTATTTTGCTCAGTAGGTTTGCATTTTGTGTTATTGCTGCTCTCACACTGAAGTTTAAGTATTTTTGGACCTTTTGTCAATTTTTCTTGTGTTTTTGAGACTTTGTAATAAACTTTACTTTTATTTATATGGGCTTGGCTCCTTTAAGGCTCTCTGTCTGTGACACTCTATATGGGGCTCTGGAATAAAATCAGTGAAAGAACATATTAACATTTCATTCTCCATTAGTTACACCAAAATAACCTCCTTTGAGAATTGAGGCCAAAAGCTACTTAGTAGTCAGAATACAGTTAAGTCTCTGAAGACATTTTAATTTGTGTATTTTACCTGTTAAGATGCCTAAATAATACTATCCAGAGCCCTGGCAGTGCAGAAGTGTCATAGGAGACTAAACCAATGTTTCTCAAACTGCTCCACCAGATGTCTTTGACTTCAGCTCTCACAATTCCTGATAGCCGGTAAGCTGGCTGGGATTTCTGGGAGCTGAAGTCCAAAACGCCTGGAGGAGCAGCATGTGAGGAACACTGGACTAGGCAATTCATACTGCAAAATTATAGGAATCCTGAGATTAGTTGCTTGTTATTGATCTCTCCAAGAAAGGTAAACATTATAAATATCTCACAAAACAATAAAGTCCATAGTAATGAACCATGGCATTCAAACTACTAGAATTCTGAAATATGGGTAAAGTGTTACTGAACTCTATAGGAATATTTTTATGACAACTTTTTAGCACTTATGTCTAGGATATCAGTCTCACAGGTGTTCTGCATTTAGAAATTGGAAACATTTCCCTAGTAACACACTAGTAAGAGTTTAAGAATTATGTTTTCTCTCTTTTCATAAGAGAATTTACTATCTCCTGTGGAATATAAACCAAACTAGTGTTCCTCAACTTTGTTCCCTTCATGTGTGTTGGTCAATTTCCTTCATATCCAACCAATATGTGAAAGCTGGTTGAAGATGGTGGACTTGCAAGCCAATATTTCTGGAGGAGACTAGTTAAAGGAAAACCATGTTAATGGTAGTCAACATTAAATCAGGGCGCATTTAATCAAGTGTAAGCTAACCATTGCGTCCCCACGGGGAGAAAGGCGGGGTGAAATAAATATAATAAATAAATAGCCAATGCAGCTCAGGCAAAGAAAAAGAAGTTGAACAGATGCAAATTAAAAAGACCTTGTGTCCCAAAATAAAATACACCTATCTTTATGTATTGAAATTAGCTGTCATTTTAGGACATGTCAATGATATATATATATTCACTGTTATTTGTAATTTGATCTGAACTTCAAGAACTTTCAGACACCAGACTGATTTCCAAAAAGGTTTTGGGAAAAAAGGGATTTAGATTTACTTACTTACTTACTTACTTACTTACTTACTTACTTACTGCATTTGTATACCGCCGTTCTCAGCCCTCAGGCAACTCAGCAGAAACGATTTGATGCCCCAAAACACTGTAAAACATTTAAAAACATTAACACATAATAAAAACTAGAACAGGAATATTAAAAACATTATTTATTTATATGAGTGCTGTTATCTTTTTATCATAATACAGGCTAGCTCTCTACATTTCACTAGTTGTTGATGTTTTTATTTTTTAAAACACCCTCATATCTTTCCTTTTCATGGTTTTTTTTGGGGGGGGGGTAGAAAGATAGTGTTATGGTCTAATTATATATTAGTACCTTTTTTAAGTACATCAGAAGTAGAAACCCAACTAGAAAAGCAGTTGGGCCACTTGACGAAAATTGTAAGAAAGGGACAATAAGTGAAGACAAGGAGCTTGCCGAGTGGCTAAACGACTTCTTTGCCTCCATTTTCACACAGGAGGACAGACAACATATGCCTGCAGCTGAGTCAGTTTTTTCAGGGAGGGAATTAAATGAATTAAACCAGATAGAGATAAACAAGGAAGATGTTCTCACATGCCTTACTAAACTAAATGTCAACAAATCACCAGGGTCAGATGGCATCCACCCGAGTTCTTAAGGAACTCAAGTGTGAAATTGCTGAAATTCTAGCCAAAATATATAACCTTTCTCTAAGATCAGGCACTGTACCCGAGGACTGGAGGGAGGCAAATGTAACTCCGATGTTCAAGAAAGGATCCAGGGGTGATCCAGGAAATTATAGGCCAGTTAGTCTAACCTCAGTTCCAGGCAAAGTGATGGAAACCATTATTAAAGAAAAAATTACTAAGCACATAGAAGAACAGGCATTGCTGAAGGAAAATCAACATGGTTTCTGCAAAGGCAAATCATGTCTTACTAACTTGTTAGAATTCTTTGAGGGTGTAAATAAACACATAGATAAAGGGGACCCAGTCGATATTGTTTACCTTGACTTTCAAAAGGCTTTTGACAAAGTCCCTCACCAAAGGCTCCTAAATAAGCTCTTCAGCCATGGAATCAGAGGACAGGTCTTGTCCTGGATTGGAACCTGGCAAAACTGTAGGAAACAAAGGGTGGTAATAAACGGACATTTCTCTGGGTGGAAAGAGGTGAGAAGTGGCGTACCCCAAGGTTCAGTTTTGGGTCCGTTACTTTTTAATTTATTCATTAATGACCTGGATGTAGGAGTAAATTCTGAAGTAGCAAAGTTTGCAGACGACACTAAATTGTTCAGGGTAGTTAAAAATGAAACTGTTTGTAAAGAGCTCCAGAAAGATCTCTCGAAATTGAGTGAATGGGCAACAAAGTGGCAAATGCATTTTAACCTAAACAAGTGTAAAGTCATGCACATTGGGGCAAAGAACCCCAACTACACCTACCAATTGATGGGGTCAAAGCTTTCCGAGACAAACCAGGAAAGGGATCTTGGGGTTTTGGTGGACAGCTCAATGAAGATGTCAACCCAGTGCGCAGCAGCAGTAAAAAAGCAAATTCTATGCTTGGCATGATCAGGAAGGGAATCGAAAATAGGTCGTCAAATGTTGTATTGCCTCTCTACAAATCTATGGTGAGGCCACATCTGAGTACTGTGTACAATTCTGGTCACCGCACCTCAAGAAGGATATAACGGAACTGGAAAAGGTACAGAAAAGGGCAACAAGAATGATCCAAGGGATGGAGCAGCTCCCTTACGAAATCAGGTTGCAACGCCTTGGTCTTTTCAGCCTTGAAAGACGGCGTTTAAGAGGTGACTTGATCGAAGTGTATAAAATCATGCATGGGATAGAAAAGGTGAATAGAGAAAAAATATTTTCTCTGTCACACAACACTAGGGCTAGGGGGCACTCCCTGAAGCTCCAAGGTAGGAAAGTTAGGACTAATAAAGGGAAATATTTCTTCACCCAGAGGGTCATTGGGTTATGGAACTCACTTCCAGAGGAGGCTGTGACAGCTGTCAGCCTGGACAGCTTCAAGGCAGGATTAGACAGATTCATGGATACCAAGGGAATCAGTAGCTACTGAAATGGACATCCAAGTGCCACCTCTGTGTTGATGGAGGCAGGCAGGATTTCCCGGTACTGGTTGTGGGGGTCGGGAGCAGGTGAGGGTTTTGCCCTCCTTTCTGCTAGAGATCCCTGTGTACAACTAGTGGGCCACTGTGTGACACAGAATGCTGGACTAGATAGGCTGAGGCCCGATTCAGCATGGCTCTTCTTA
This sequence comes from Anolis apletophallus, assembly GCA_030556195.1. Classification (NCBI taxonomy): domain Eukaryota; kingdom Metazoa; phylum Chordata; class Lepidosauria; order Squamata; family Anolidae; genus Anolis; species Anolis apletophallus. The sequence goes on along the minus strand of JARBWK010000002.1, from coordinate 15,926,029 downwards.
TGTTCTTATGAGTTTATCTAAATAGTAATATAAAGTCTATATGCATATATACAGGTTGACTATGCCTCATCTGAAATACTTATCTGAAATGTTTATATGGGACCCCAATCTAAACATGAAACTCGTTTATGTTTCATATATTCCTCAAACACGTAGACGGAAGGTAATTATATAGCCAATATTTAAAATATTTTTGTACATGAAACAAATTGTACATTGAGTCATTAGAAAGCAAAAGTTTCATTATCTACACTGACACTATGATTCACTTTGGAACCAGTTTGGCATGAGTGATCAGATTGCCATGCCTGGAACCAGCTTGAGGCCAGGAAGGTGATTACATCTACCATGGAACCTGGCCTCAAACCACTTTACAGGCTCTCCCCACCCCACCCCCTCCGCTACCTGCTGAATCTTGCATCAGTGCACCAGAGGCATACAAGTTGAACAAAGGGGGAAATGACAGTCAAGCATCCTCCTAGGACATCAGTTATCCCCTGTAATACCTAGTCATGCCCGTGGGGTATTTTCCAGCAGTTCAGGATTCTTTACTGTGCTTCAGCAAGGACACGTGTTTACAAAGCATTCCACATTTTAAGATGCAATTTCATCCTGGATATGGGATACACTAGCATTTGCTACAGCATAATTCTGGGCCAAACTTGGCATTTCCTGATTTTTAATGCATTGTATACGTATCTTGGTTTATGATGCTCGTCTTACTATGACGTTTTATTGTTTTTAGATGTTGACTGTTTGCCCTCCAACCCCCTGAACAAAAGAGACGAGACACAAAGTATTGGGTTCAAATTGAGCAACTTTTATTTAAAGTTACCTATTTAAATTTCCTTAAGTCTAACTCAGAAGGTGTCAGGAATCAAGGTGTATTCTAGCCGGGGTATCATGCCCCCTTGGCTAACGATATCAATTTCGGGCGAAACACCTGGATTCCCTGATTATCCAACTAGGGCAACCCCTTTTAGGGAAATGAATGAGAGGTCTGTACTCGAGATCTTGAGATCAGCCTCTTTCATTCCAGGGCCATTACACATCGTTAACCCCTCAACGTGAACTTTGAGGTGAATGTTAACTTAATGGCCCTCACCCCTGAAGGAGGTGCCTTAGGTGCACACTGACTATGGGCTTTCCCTAGCTATTTTCGTTAAGGTGGCAGGGGAGAAAATTCCTCACCCGATCCTCTTAGTTAAAGAGCGATCAAAAATCTTTACTGCTAAAGGGCGGGAGTGGTGGGTCAACCGTCTCCTCCGCTGCAGAGCTCCAACTGAGCTCTCAGGAGGCAGGCCCTTTGGCTACGAGGGAAAGTCTGATTTCTGTGCTTGTTTTTAATGTGTATTTGCTGGGTATGTCCCTTGTAAGCTGTCCTGAGTCCCTTTGGGGAGATGGAGGCAGGGTATGAAAATACAGTTGTTGTTGTTATTCACATGCACAGTTTAGCATACATTGCCAGTGTGTGGGTTTTGTCACCACAGCCTCATGTCAGCTTTGAACTACATTATAAGGTCAGTGCAAAGTCCTCAGCCATTAATGTGGATACCTTTGGATTTTGGAATTTCAGCGAAGTGATGCTCAACATATATTATATGATTATATATTCTCCAAAATACACACACACACATACACACACACGAATGGAACAAATAGCAAATAAATGGGTTGTCCTGTCAAAGTTTGATCGGTGGACCAGAATAAAGATGCCACAAAATGATGTGTTCAATCTGTCATCAATAATGAATCTCTTTAAGGTTAAATGTAATGAAAGATTTGTACTATTACTGTCAAGCATTTGATGTATTAATTATTGAAACAAATTAAGATTATATTTGATTCACGGCAAACTAGAAAACTAGCAGGTTTTTACAGTCACATGTTAAGTGTGGCCTCAATCTGTCACTTTAAGGATCCAAATGTTAACTGGGGTGGGGGATGCTCAGCATAATTAGAGACTGAAGTCCTTACTTTTGGAGAAAACAGTAGTCAGATGAACCCAGTTAGCTTGACTACACTGAGTCAAGAAAACTGGGGACCATAGTGAAAACACAAACTTCTATACCCAGAACTTTTCCCTTAGGACAGCCTTCTACCAGCCTTACTTCCTATCAGAGTTTATTTGAAATATGGTACTGGGAAAAAGTTTTATGGATATGGTAGACTGGTAAAAAGACAAATACGTGAGTATTAGAGCAAAATCAAACCTGAAGTCAAAATGACTAAACTGAGACTGAGGGCCCATCTACACAGCACATAAAACATAGGATTTATTTAAGATTTTATAATAGTAAACAGAGCATGAATAAACAATTGGGGGAAGAGAGAAATCTGGTTGTATTTATATTAAGATATTCGCATGTGTACATATACAGTCCAGTGCATAACGGAGCAATTTTTTTTAAAAAAAAGAATGCTTCTGTCAGATGTCTCCTATCTGCCCTCCATCTTGTTCTGATACAGAGGAAGCCTGTGAGGATAGTGAGGGTCTGTGTGGGGACATATTCTCAAGTCCTGGGTTGCTGGGTTTTTTTGTCCTCCATTTAAAATCCACATTTTGTGCTGTCTGGAACCACCCTGAGGGACTTTGAACCTATGATAAAAATTCATGACTTGCTAGAAAATACAATAATACTTGATAAAAATAGGGGACAGTGGGGAAAGAGGAAGGCTGCATTTCAGATGGAGAGATTTAATCAAGGAAGCCACGGGCATGAATTTGTAAGATCTGAGCAAGGCTATTGGTAACAAGTTGAATTGGAAATATTTCATTCATACAGATGTCAGATGGGAATAACAAATATTTACCTTTGTGTGCTGACCCCATTCTCCCTGTCCTTTTTCAATGTCTTTCTCAGGCTTCAATAAATTAACAGAAATTAGATCCGTGTAAGCCTCATACTGGGCTAATACATGGAAGTCCTAAGTTTAAAAATAGCACAGCACAGACATTTTGTGAGCTGCTGGAATCTATAGAGCCAAAATGCTGGATGAAAAGTTTTGGTCTGGTCCAGGAAAATGGGTTCTGTTATTCATTTCAAGGATAATAATTCTGTTTAGGCATTCTGAGAATGGATTCTTGGATTTAGGGAGGCTGAAAATTCAGTGCAGACACAGAAAATTTATGAGGCTTGCAGGTGTGTATACAGTATTATGAGATATATACTGTGGAACGGTCCACAAGCAGCGTGCTGTAATAATTACCACATTTCTTTGAATGAGTTTCAACATTTAAATGAATCCAGAGGGGGGCCTAGAAGGAGAATTAAGAACTAATTACATTAAAGTAGTGAAGATCAATTGTATGTATCTTGGTAGCTTCAGTCTATTGTTGTCTTAACTTAGTAAGGCCAAACCTTAACAAGAAAGGATCAAATATTGTTAACCTAATTCCTCTAATTATAGCATCCCTGTTTCTAATGTTGTACTAAAAAGGTTTGTCAGCATTTCCATAAAATTGTTATCCTTCCACCCTTTGAGAAGTTTATATCAGTGCTGGACAAATTTGCACCAGATTGTGCATTCTGTATATTTCGGCCTCTTTAAATAAAAGGAAACAATGCTTTCTGATGTCCTGAAGCACTAAATTCCAAAATGATTAACAGCATCTTTTGGATGTGCATCAGTCCACACCCAAATGCATTTGCTAAACAACTAATCCTCCCTTCTTGCTTGGGTTCTTTTCTTTTTATCGTGTGAGAAGCTTTTGGACAAAGGTGGCTCTTTTTTTCATGGTGTGTCTTTCTGGCAAAAACTTGTTTTGAATTTATGTTTGCTTTGAGTAAGTTGATATCACCACAATAACATTGAAGTCACTGGTACAAAAAAAGAGGAATAAAGAAATCCTTTTGTTAGAAATGATTATTTTTTAATTTCTCGCTGATTAATATTCCAGTCATATTTTTCCCCTCTGTATTGTGTATGTTGGAGGATTTTTTTGTGACTGGAGCAGACATTCAGAGGAATTGGATTAAGTTCTTATGTTACTCTTTTTAGGTTCAAGTCTATAAATAGGGAAGGCTGCAAGCAATGTTCATTCTCTTCCACTGAACAGTATCCTGTGGACTACATCCAATTACTTGGCCAGAGTCGCACCACAGAATCAACAAAACTTGATTGATCTGTGTGGACTTAAGTTCTCAGTGATTCAATAGGTCTACTGTTTGGGATTAGTCATTGAACTCGAGTCATTGTCTGTTGTTAGGATACACTGGTATTACAAAATCTCAACTATCAGTGGCTCTGCCAATACCAAATATATTGACATGAATTTAGACTACCAGAATACTTTCCTCTATTCATATATCAAAATAAAGGTTTATGTTGCCAATTCTAAAACAAACATTGAGCTTATCCATACTTCACCTACTTAAGTACATGACTTTTTACATACTGAGGCTCTCCTGATTTCTATCTTATATTTTCTAACACAAACAGTGCCAAACACAGTAAGCTTCCTTTACTGGAGAATTGTTTCAGTCCTTTGGTCATTTCAATTGTCCTTTTTCTACTTCTTTTACACCTAGACAAAAAACTTGTTTCACTGTAGTCACCAGAACTAAACACAGTACTCCATTTATGATGTAACAGAGATTAGTTTGAGAAACATTGCCTGTTCCAAGGTAATCCAAGGAGTTTTGCTGCTGAGCAGAGCACAAAATATCTCAATGAACATGCCCTTCATTGTCTAAACTGATGCTTTGTTCTTATTTTTACACATAATAATTGGTGTTCCTTTTTTACATATGTGAGATAAACCTCTAGGAAGAGAGGAAATCTATTTAATATTTCAGATAAAAGCAGAATTGTTGTTGATGATTATTACCATCAAGGCAAATTCACCTCATGGAGACCCCATGAATGAGAGACAGATTCTCAACAGCTCTGCTCGGGTCTTGCAGATCTAAGACTATGGCTTCCTTGTTTAAGTCTACCCATCTACAATATGGTTTTCCTCTTTCCCTTCTGTCTTCTACCTTGCCAAATATTATAGCTTTTTCTAGTGACTCATGTTTTCTTCTGCTTTATCTAAAGTACAACAGTTTCAGGGTAGTATTTTTGGCTTCTAGGGAGAGTTCAAGTTTGATTTGCTCTAGGACTCATTTATTTGTTTGTTTTTGGCAGTCCTCATTATCCACAGAACTCTTCTCCCAGAAGCACATTTTGGATGAGATAATTTTCTTCTTATCGATTTTCATCTCAAAGGATTCATATACATTTTATGTAGCTTTTCTATGACATGGAGGAAGAGGAGGGGGAAGAAGATGAAGAGGGTACACACAGAAAGAATGTGACTTTTTTTCAGTAGCAAAAAACAGAAGAACTCTAAAAAGTTCAGGAAGAAACCCTGTTCTGACTTCTGCTGTTCTTGTGCCCCTCTAGTCTGTCCTCCTCCATATGCCCGTCTCCTCAGCTACATGTTTAAGGCTGGAGTGTCAGCCTTAATTTTGAATTTCCTGCCTTTTATGGTTTAAGTCAGCCCCATAATGTTATCTAAACATACTTTTCTGGTATTTAATATAAAGAAGCTTTGGGTTTGAATTAGGAGGGCTTTGATCTATCAGAGGCTCTGAGAACAGGGCAGGGTGAGAGTTCTGTTCTTCTACAGACATTTCCCGCTGTGATACATTAGAGGTTATTGTGCTTTGTTTGGGCCCAGGCAAGCACCAAATCTCTGTCATAGAGAAGGGACAAAATGACTTTGTCAGGCTGTCTTACTAATGTCTCAGATTGTTCTTTACATGGCAGAAAAAAGACAATTATCAGCCTGGTGACGATCTGTAAAATATAATGTGGCTACTTAGTTTCCCAATCTCAGTTCTAACAAGGAAGACTGCCTATATCTTTAATTTCCTTCACTTGTTATATAGGAAAGCTCTGTCTGGATTGAAAACAATGTTCTAAATAAATTTCTGCCTCCTGCCTCCCCATGTTATCAATACCGAAGCAGAATAATCTTTATGGATGTTTTATTTTCATCATCGTTTATCATTGTTACCTATTCAACTATTTGTCATTTGTTTTCAAACACAGGTTAATCTCTCATCAGCCATGTGGATATATTCTATATATTACTGAATATAGTCTCACACTATTATCCATCAGTTATTCGTTAAGCTGACATAGCAAGCTAGTTATTGTGCACAGGGATTGATATCGGTTCACAACATGAATACAACTAGATGTTGCACATGATTGTAGACTATAGAGTCCAGATGAAACAAATATCCTAAACTTCTACATAGGACAACCTACTTTATTTGTTTTCTCAAAATTGCTTTGGGATACATACTTTAAGTGTGTGTGTGTGTGTGTGTGTTTATAATTGAAAACCCAGAACCTCAACCAATGGCTGATACCAGATGAGAGACTCCCTGGGCACACAGAAGATTGGATGACTTGGAAGGCACTGAACAGACTGTGCTCTGGCACCATGAGATGCAATACCAACCTTAAGAAATGGGGTCACAAAGCGGAGTCCATGACATGCGTGTGTGGAGAAGAGCAAACCACAGAGCACTTACTAGAATGCAGCCTGAGCCCTACCACATGCACAGTGGAGGGTCTTCTTATAGCAACACCAGAGGCACTCCAAGTGGCCAGTTACTGATCAAAGGATATTTAGTATAATGCCAAGTTTTTTAAACTTTGTGCTTTTTAAATACAGTACAACTGTACCCTTGGTTTACTTCTGATACAATGAATAAATATAACTGAGGGAGAAAAAGAAGTATATGGATGAACATTAGTAGCCTTTTATGATCAGCACTCACAACAGTATGAAGAGAGAAGAGAGGTGTTCTAAACAGTGTTTCCTAATCTTTGGTTCCATGGGCGTTTTGAACTTTAGCTCCCAGATAACCTGACAGTTGGCCAAGCTGGCTGGGGCTTCTGGGAGTTGGAATCCCAAACCAAGATGTTTTGCCTTTCAATTCCCAGAAATCCTAAAATCTGATAAACTGGCTGGGATTTATGGGAGTTGTAGGCCAAAACACCCACAGGTTGAGAACCACTGGCCAAGAGACTTCAGTGGAGTGATGGGAAAGCTATGGAAATCAATGAGGAGGAGCATGATTTTAAAATAGGCTAGCAGAAACACCAATACAAAAGACATGTTATAAGAATACTATATAGGCTAATCTCAGACATGTAATTGTTAGGGTAGAGCTATGCTATGATATATCTCTGCCCTTCTTCAAGTTGATTCTTGTTAACTTCCTTAAGGTGATTTCAGACAGAACTTACACATTTTAAATAAAATATCAAGGCTGTTTACAAAAATGGAAACAGAAAACTGTAATATGCATTTATATTCAATTAACTATTTGCTCCCGTTATGTTATGAACGGAAGCAACACTTAAATATTATGGCAGACACATTGGTTTCAGCATAAGTGGCTACTTAAAAATATTAAGTTCACCTCCATCCAGGTCAACAGCCTTCTTGGCCATCAACAAGAGGAAAGTCTGCTTTTTGCTGTATTGGGGCTGTTTCTGCAAGCAGCAAATTAATGGCTTATGATACACAATTTGGCACATTTAGGTCACAAAGATAATGATGTAGAAGAATCATCAGCCATCAGCTTGTATATTGAATGTAATGTAATGTCATATAATGTCATAGTCAAGGGTATTTGAGGAGAATTTATTGTTTTATTTCAGGCAGAGTAATGGGATTTTTTAATGTTTCAAGGTAGGGTATTGATGTGATGTAAAGAACCCACAGGTGCTAGTTCAGATTTCAGTAGAGGGCAAAGAAATGTCGGTAAAGGCAAAGCATTCATGGTAAGAATCGAAAGTATTTTAATTAGAATACTAAATCATTAAAAATAATCGCATATCATGTAAGATCCCAAAAGGAAGGATGACTACTTCATTTCTGCTCTTCATAAATAGTCTCTTTTATTTGATATTAAAAAGTCCACAAAGTTCATCATGGTTGATCAGCAAGAGTGACCCTCTCTTTCTTGCTCATCTCATTGGTACCCCATTATAACTTCAGCAGGCACAACCACAATGACAAGGTGTTTGTAGGAAGCCCTGAGGATCAGTGGTGATGACACATAGATCAGTCATTGTCAACCGCTGAGCCTCGGCACACTAGTGTGCCGTGAGCAATCAGCTGGTGTGCCGCAAGAAAACCTCTTCCCCCCGCCTTTCTTCCCCCTCCGAGGTTTTCCCGCGGCACACCAGTCGAGTGCAGGACAGCGGGTGGGGAACACGGCCCTCTCTAGGACCTAGAGAGGCAGGGGGGAGAGGCAGGGGGAGGCTCAGGAGGGAGGGGCCAGGCCAGGCTCTCCTCCTCCACCAGAAGTGAGCCCACAGGAGGAGGAGGAGGAGGCGGGAAGCTGGCGCGAACCGGGAAATGGCTCCCCGCAGGGCCCAGGACCTGCCTGGGAGCCGAGTTTGTCCGGCTCGGCTCGCGTCTTCCGCGGAACCTGGCGGAAGAGGCGAGCTGCCCAAACCCGGCTCCCAGGCAGGGCCTGTTCCCCAGGCTCTCGTTCTGGTTGTGAGGGAGAACTGGGGAAATGGAGCCAATCTCGAGGCTTGCCTTCTTCCAAACCGCTGTTTGGGAGAAGGCAGGGCCCCAGAGGCGCCTGCTCCGTTTCCCGAGCCTCCCTCCGCATGCGAGAGAGGCTCGGGCAACGGAGTCAATTTCGGGCTTGCCTTTTCCCAAACCGCTGTTTGGGAGAAGGCAAGAGCACCAGAGGTGGCTTCTCCATTTGCCCGAGCTGCCCCCCCGCATGCGAGAGAACGGCTCAGGCAAGCGGAGAAGCCACCTCTGGGGCCTTGCCTTCTCCCAAACCGGTTTGGGAGAAGGCAAGGCCCCAGAGGTGGCTTCTCAGTTTGCCCGAGCTGCCCCCCGCATGCGAGAGAACGGCTCGGGCAAACGGAGAAGCCACCTCTGGGGCCTTGCCTTCTCCCAAACCGGTTTGGGAGAAGGCAAGGCCCCAGGGGCGCCTGCTCCGTTTGCCCCCCACCCCTCCCTCCTCCCTCTCCTCTTCGCTGCGGTTCCCTCAGGCTCCCTGTCAATTTCCCCTGAACTCCATCTGTGTTCACATTTGGGCATATTGAGTATTCATGCCAAGTTTGGTCCTGATCCAACATTGTTTGAGTCCAGAGTGCTTTCTGGATGTAGGTGAACTACAACTCCAAAACTCAAGGTCAGTTAAATATATGTATTACTGTGTTAAAGTGTCATTTTGTTTCATTTTGGTTGGTGGTGTGCCTTGGGATTTTTTAAATGTCAAAAGTGTGCCTCGGCTCAAAAAAGGTTGAGAAACACTGACATAGATGACCCATTCCCTTCCTTGTGCTGATTAGTGGTGGTAGTGCCTGTGTATGTGTGGACAATGGATCGGGCTGAAACAAACCTGATCCAGTTCAAATGGTTGCAAACTCTGAGAGGTTTTTAAAAAAATAAAAAAACAACACTCTAGAATACCCCCAGCTTTGCTCAGTGTGGAGCAAATTAAGGGCTACAAACTCCAGATACTTATTGGGCATTGCCATGTGTTGTGAAGATTACCAGTGCCAACTTTGAGTATGTTTTTTTTATTTAAAAAATCATGTAGAGACAGCCTTGGTCTATGAAAGCTTATGCTACCAATTTTGTTCTCTCAGTTGATCTCTGAAAATTCTGCTAGTTCCCTTTGAATGGTATTTCAAGCTACCGTGTTTCCCCGAAAGTAAGACAGCGTCTTACTTTCTTTTCCCCAAAAGTCCCCCTACGTCTTACTTTCGGGGTACGTCTTATATAACCCAAGACGTACCCCGTCGCCACGCCCACGCCGCCACCGCCGCCGCCGCCGCCGCCGCCGCCGCCGCCACGCCGCCGCAACCTCCGCGGCACACCTCTTTGCCAGGGCTCCAGGCAAGGGAGGGAAGGAGCCAGGGGCGGGAGGAAGCGGCGACGCGTCACTGTGGCCGCTGCGATCCTCACCACGCCCCTGGCTCCTTTCCCCCCCTTGCTTGAGGAAAGAAGGGAGAGGGAAAGGAGCCAGGGCGTGGTGAGGATCGCAGCGTCACAGTGACGCGTCGCCGCTTCGTCCCGCCCCTGGCTCTCTTCCCCCACCCTTGGAAGGGTGGGGGAAGAGAGCCAGGGGGGGGGAGAAGGGACGACGCGTCACTGTGACACGTCATCCCTTCTCCCCGCCCCTGGCTCTCTTCCCCCACCCTTGGAAGGGAGGAGGAAGAGAGCCAGGGGCGGGGAGCAGGGACGACACGTCACGGTGACGCGTCCTCGCGTCGTCCCGCCCCTGGCTCTCTGCTCCCACCCTGGGAAGGGGAGGAGGAAGAGAGCCAGGGGCGGGAGAAGGACGACGCGTCACTGTGACGCGTCATCGCTCCTCCCCGCCCCTGGCTCTCGTCCTCCTCCCTTCCAAGGGTGGGGGAAGAGAGCCAGGGGCGGGACGAAGCGGCGACGCGTCACTGTGACGCTGCGATCCTCACCACGCCCCTGGCTCCTTTCCTTCTCCCTTCTTTCCTCAAGCAAGGGAGGGGGGAAAGGAGCCAGGGGCGTGGTGAGGATCGCAGCGTCACAGTGACGCGCCGCTTCCTCCCGCCCCTGGCTCCTTTCCCCTCCCTTGCCTGGAGCCCTGGCGAAGAGGTGTGCCGCGGAGGTGTGCCGCAGGTGTGCCGCGGCACACCTCCAGTTGCGGCGGCGGCGGCGCGGCGGGACGAGGTACGTCTTATATACGGGGTATGGCTTATATAAGCCGACCCCCCAGACACCCCCGATACGTCTTACAATCGGGGGTGTCTTACTTTCGGGGAAACACGGTATGTCTTTGTTTCTTGTAGTATTGGTAACAACGAATCTAGCAAAATTCACTTTAGATTTTTGGATGGTTTTCTCTGACTTCCCCCTATAAAGCCCTATACACCTTGGCCATAGCTTATTTGAATGATCATATCTTTGTTATTCTAGCAGAACACTGTCATCATCTGGAAAGGGCCTTCTATTTGTCCCACCACCTTTTCAAGCTTGTTTGGTGGAAATAAAGGAGAGGGACTTCTCAGTGGCTGCTACCAGACTTTGGAACTCCCTCTCTAAAGAGGCCATGATGGAACCATCCCTGCTTACCTTTTGTGAGTAGGTAAAAACATTTATCTGTCAACAGACATTTATAAACTGAGGAGGGTTGGGCTCTTAAAGATGGTATGATTGGAATTTTGAAATGATGACTTTTTTTAAAAACACACACACACACATTCTGATATTTTAATGGTTTATGGTCTTGATAGCATACATTGTTTAATTCATTTTTGTTTTTATTTATTTATATTGTTTTGTATGTATTGTTAGCCACTTGAGTTCCTATAACAGGAGAAAGGCAGAGTAAAAGCAAAGTAAATAAATCACTGAAATACATTTTTAAATCTTTCTATAAATTCTTCTATTCACATTTTTCAAAGGTGTCTCTTACGTGATCCCCAGCTTTACCCTGTAGAATGCTGGGGCTCATAAAACAAAATGCCAACGCTATAGGAAAAGACCCAATCACCCAACCTTGGATGGTCCCATTCTTTAAGAAGGTAGGGAAGAGACATCAGTCATTTGTTTTATTTTCAATTGTCTTTTTATTATGTGAGATAATTATTATTTGGGTATGTATTGTTTGAAAATGCAGTAGCTCTGAAGTAGACCAAAAATCATCAGAACTATGAGATAGTATGAATCTACCCTTATTTCAGAGAATTATGCTCTGATCATTTCTACTCAACTTCAATATTATGTTTTGAACGCTTAGGTTAAAAAAAGCTATGGGCTTATGAATCTTGCAAAGTGTGCTTTATGTGCTATAATGAGACCATTCTGCCCAAAATGCATGTCTGTATTTCAACATGTAAATAGAAGTAGAACTATTGAATGTAGGCAATTTTATGACAACATAATCTGCACAATAGTAAACACTGATGTTTCTTGCTAAGAGCACACTTAACTACACCTACAATCTCCTGCACACAAGTCCTTATGACAACCTGCAATATGTAGGAATGTCCTTTGTTTTCTGAATTCCTGGAAAATAAAATACCCCACAGTTCACACAAGGCACATTTCCTTCACAATACACAGCACTATATCTTCAAGTCCCTAGAAAACCATATTTTTGAGCAAGGAAAAGTATATGCATGGTTGGATTTTGAACCAGTGTTTTGTTGAAAACCAACTTGTTTGTCCAGCTGGATCATCAGCTGTAGTAAAACCCCTCAGACCTCCTTTGGCTGATTGCATACCTCTAACCCATCAATATGGTTGTCTAGGATTGTGGTTTCTTTCTATAGGATCAGCATTTAAAAAATCTCCCTGATTTCTCCCATTCAAAGATGTGCATATATGGTATTGTGCTTCCAGCACTGGTTGGCTGATCTGGCCATGTACAGTGTCAGAGTTCCCTCTACTGGTTGAAAAAAACTTCATAATCTATGATTGGGTGAACAGATATATTTATTAAGGACAAATAAAATGTCCCCAAACAGCAAGCAAGCTATTAGGTTCTTTAGAAGACTTCAACAGTTTGAAAGATTTAGGATCAGAGAAAAGTTTTTTTAAAAGTGTCCAAAATTGAGCCAGATGAGATGGCCATGAAGTTGTGCATCTTATATCCCATCTAAAAATGGAAGTTGCAGACTGACTACATTGGTCACTGCAGTGTGTTGCAAGGATAATTATACTTGTGAAAGAGAAAAATAGCAGAACGTACCTGTTATTCCCCATTTTTTTAAAGGCCAAAATTCTGATGTTACTCAATGATAGTGGTGCACTTTTCTTGAAGTGTGCCATGGGAGGTGGGAAATCTGTTGGCTCTCAGCAAATGATTTTCCAATGTCTTACTTTTCACACAACTGCTGTGTCTGCCATTTTTCCTCTCCTGGCATCTTTTCCTGTAATTAATGGAGCATGCTAACATTTTGCCAGTTGCAGATGTTTTGCTAAGCTTGGGTGAGACACACAGGTTTTTCACAATAGGAAGTGCAGAAATTGTGAAAAACACAATTCTCATTATAACTCTTTATAATTTCTAAAGACATCTAAAATCAAATAATTTTGCTGGCTTGAAGGATTTGAGACCTTGAAATAGAAAGTTCTTTATTGAGTGATAAAAAAAATCATATTCATCGATTTGCAGATTCCACCCCAACTGGAAATTATAGTATTCTCCAAGGCACACAAGTGACTGAAGCCAATCAATAACTTCCTAAGTAGGAAATGGATAATATTCCAACATGGCTTAAATGATTCACCTTAACTGTTGTCTCCCTTCCCCACATCCTTTATGAAATATATTATATATCTTTTGAAACCATTAAAGGAAAGACAAGTGACATTGACTTCTTTGACTCTGTCTGACCATGGCAGATACTGCTACTCCCAGGAATGTCCTGCTGTGCCTCAAACCAGAGGGTACAGCTTAAACAGAAACAAATAACCCCAGCTGATGATTTCAATCTAAAGTTGACCCACGTGCATCTAAGCCATCAGCTATACAAAACCCTGAACAAAGGACCTCTGATCACCCAGACATCCAAAAGGGACATTTCTTTATTTGACCAGCCTGAAAATGAACCCAGCAAATCATCACACATTGTCCCTGGCATCCCAGGCTCTGTATCTACATAATCCTATCATCAGCGTGCCTTTTCTGTTGCAGCCCCCACCTTGTGAAATTCTCTTCCACCCGACACCCGTGCGATCCGAGAGCTTGTTCCCTTTAGGAGAGCGTGCAAGATTGCCCTCTTCACACTCGCTTTTGGCTAATCCCGGAAATGTTTTATATGACCATGTGTTGAGTTTTAAAATCAGTAACCCTGTGGTTTTTTAATATTGTTGTATTCTGTTGTTTTATCGAATGTTGCTGTGATCCGCCCCGAGCCTGCAGGGAGGAGCGGAATATAAAACCGAATAAATAAATAAATAAATAAATAAAATTCATGCTAGGGCACCCATTGCCTTCAAAATTGGATCTCCAAATATGGACCTGTAGACTCCCTCTGCCCAGGAAGGCACTCCTAGTCAGTTGATTGGCCGACCCAGGGCTTCCCCATCCAACAGGGAAGGAATCCCCAGCTGTGTCACTGGGGCCTGCACCAACTAAGCCAAGGCAAGCTGGCTTAGACCTGCCTCCTGACCAATCACAAGTGGGGGTGCAACTGGCCAGCTTCCACGTTCAGCCAATCATGAACAGGTGAGGGAAAATTAAACAGAGATAATGTTAGTGTGTGTGGTTTTTACTGCATAAAAATAGTTACACATTCTAGTATGGCAATGCTTGCACATTTTGACATCTTTTGATGTACATTGCATCCCTTTTGCAAATTGAAAATAAAGCCTTGCCTTCACCATAGTGGCTCTCTATCTATTTGGGAAATATTGGCAGTTTGCATAACTCACCAGGCAGGACCCTCCTCAACTGTGATCCATTGCTTTTAAATTCTGTTTTCACATCTATACTGACCATTAAATGCAGTTTGAAGCTAGCATCAAACTGCATAGACCAGACAACAAACTCCCACATAAAGGTGCAAAAGAAAGCCCTCAATGTGTACCAGTGCTCTGTGATTTATGTAATCACCATCCAGACCTGGTGCCAGGATTTTCCATGTAATTACTAGGGTTGGTTTAGAACCCAAAAATCGCGGTTCTAAAAACCAATGGGGGGGATTTTTTTAATGCTTAACGTAATGACTTACAAAAAAATTTCAAAAAAAATTCTTATTTGATGTGTTATTACTTACAAAATTTTGTAATTAGTTCTAAATTGTCCAAAGCAGGGAAACAGGACTGACACTGTTTTAAGCACAGACAAATCAAGAGGCAACATTTCCCTTCTTCTCTGGAGTGCAATTCACTGGGACCTATTATTATTATTATTATTATTATTATAAAATGCCTGGGCCTGCTTGGAGGGAAATATAATGAATTAATATTATTAATATTATTATAATAAAAGGCCTGGGTGTCCTTGCAGGGAAATATAATGAATTAATGTATTATTAATATTATTATTATTATAAAAGGCCTGGGTGTCCTTGCAGGGAAATATAATGAATTAATTTATTATTATTATTATAATAAAAGGCCTGGGTGTCCTTGCATGGAAATATAATGAATTAATATATTATTATTAATATTATTATTATTACAAAAGGCCTGGGTTTCCTTGCAGGGAAATATAATGAATTAATATATAATTATTAATATTATTATAAAATAGTTGCCCACCTCTGGTCAAAGCTTGCTTCTCTAGTGCTCTTCTCACTCCAGCTTTTCCCCCTTCAGTTTTCCAAACACCTCTAGGAATCTCCGTTTGTCCTCTATGATTTTTCTTGATTTTGAACTTTTCCTTCTCCTCTCCGTGCTCTTTTCACTCCCTGCTCCCCTTCTCTCAGCCTTTCTTATGTCCTTCTCATCTGTCCTTCTATCTAGCCTAATTTCCTGGGGGTTTAAACTGCTTTTTTCCTCTCAGTCCTCCAAACCACTCTAGGAGTAGCGCTCTGGTTCTCTATGGTTCCGGTTGGTTTTTTACTTCCTAGAGGAAGGCCTTTCAGTTAAATTAGGCTCCGACCATGCAAAGGCCTTGATCTGACTGTGAGTAATGTCTGGAAAGCTATTTTGGAGGGGATAAGTTTCCTGTTAGAGGGGCATCCGAAATAATTTCAATAATAAAGAACTTTTGGGCCCACGAAGTGCGAAAATCAAAGTCCACTTCCAGTTTGGCGGGAAAAGTGCGGTAAAGCTTAAAATTAGCATTTTGAACGGATTTAATACGAATTATTTTAATTTCTTCATCCGAAAACCCAACCCTAGTAATTACCTGCACAGCAAAACCACTTTCTTCAAAACTAGTTAAAAACTGCATTAAATTGTCAGTGTAGATGAGGTCTAAGGCCCTCATTTACATCTCCACCAACTGTGTTTGCAAAGATTATGGGATTGAGAGGGACTGTGATGATGTTGTAAGGTTTAAAAATGCTTGGAGAAAATATGTTTTAATACTGTTTAAATTACCAGAAATAGTGCCCAGTAGTTAACTAATGCCACTTTTGATAAGTGATACAGATTTAAGAACAATTTTCTGTAAGATATAGAGTTTAAACAACTTTGTGCTTTAGAACCAAAATGCTCCATCTTATTGTACAGTGCTCATTTTGATCCTCTTCTTTTTAGATAAAGTACAAGTGAAAAGGCATGCACTAAGGTGCTCATTTTGATCCTCCTTGTGACGACTTGGCCACTGATTCTGGAGATTATTAATTAAAATAAATCCTCCCGGTAGTACTGCCACCAACCTAATTATTAACAATCAGGATTTTAAATTAAATAAGATGTTTATATGGTAGTTCTGTCGACCGAGCCACCCAAACACAACCACACTGTGAGGAACTAAAAGATAACGAGATGGAGGCTTTTAAAAGTTAACAATAAAACAGAATTTATTAATTAACAGCTAGCAATGAGGCACTGATCACAACGGTTCTACAAAGAGGCAACAATATCGTATGGTTACTGATGGTAATAATATGCTAGAGCGTGCGGTTACAGATATTAAAATGCTAAGCGTGTGGTTACAGATAAATAGTTCCAAAATGCTTAGATCTTAACAATACTTTAGTCAGTACTGTGTCTTGACTAAAATATAAGCCTGTCACCCTATTGTCTAAAAATAGGAGTGAACAGCTGGTTCCTAACAGGAGCTTCTAAACACCAGAAGTCCCTCTGAGTCTTCCCTGCCTGAGTCAGCCTGCTGCTGACTCTCCAGCCACAGAACCCACCTTTCCCTCTTTACACTGAGGAGACAAGGTGTTTAGTCTGACTCTGCAAAGTCAGCCCTAATGGCTCTAACCTAACTATCAGTGTCACCCCACACCCTGGTTGTGTCACTATAGTATATGACTGGGCAGTTCCTATGGCTGAGGCTTGGAGGATATTGTCACTCCAACCTCAAACCACACCAGCAAGAGCTAAGATCTGTCTCAATCAAAGCTCTGCCCAAGACTGAGAATCTTTCTGCCAAGATCCCTCCTTTAGTCAGCTCTGCTCCACCCCTCTGGCACTCAGCCAATCACAGGGCACTCCTATCTCTGAGCAGGATTGACTCTAAGGCCACGGCCCCTCTCTGGCTATGACCTCCCCCTTCTGGCTGTTAGCTGCAAATCCCTTTGCCAAAATGGATGCCAGCTTTCTTCCAGCAGAAAAGGAAAAACCTCCAAGCAGGCTTTCCACCCACTTAGGACAGGTGAGTCCTTACACTCCTCCTTTTAGATGAAG
This sequence comes from Anolis apletophallus, assembly GCA_030556195.1. Classification (NCBI taxonomy): domain Eukaryota; kingdom Metazoa; phylum Chordata; class Lepidosauria; order Squamata; family Anolidae; genus Anolis; species Anolis apletophallus. Next base: position 15,908,751 of record JARBWK010000002.1, on the reverse strand, counting down.
TACAAGTGAAAAGGCATGCACCAAGGTCTGTGTTAACATGTTAATAGCCAAACTCAGTTCTCACCCACTTGTACACATACAATCTTACTGGTCTTTACCTATACAAGAAACAGACTAGGACAAAATAGAATCACCCTGCATTGCAACTAAAGACTGTATAACTGAATTATTATCCTTTGGGGTTTTTTTTCCTTTGATGACATTGCAAGTTTGGGACTTCATCCTATGGGTTTAGGGTTTGGTTTCCATGCACTTCAGTAATGGGAGTACAATGGAGGCCATCACATCATGCAAGGGCTCTTCCAGTGGGACTTTGTGAGGCTCCATTTCTGAAGCTCATATAAATAGAGCCCTAAACCTATATTATTCAGGAGTCAGGTGTTACTCTACTCCAAATGGAGAAAAGCAGGGGAAATACAGCCATCAATGTAGTAAGAACATGGGATGGCTGGCCAGCCATCCCAGAAGACAGGGTAAGACAGTTCCCTCTCTTTCCTTCCACTCCCCACCACCATCACCACCCCACTTATGGGATGAAGTCATTTAACTGTGAGAAGTAAAATAATCTTTCCTTAATTGCCATTATCAAATTACAAATTGAATGTATATGGTGGTTCCCACCAATCACTAAACAGATTTTCTTAACTGATGAAGAAGTGAGGAGATACCCTTTGATCAAAGACAAAAGTGGCCCATTACCTATCTCTACTGGGTTGAGGGTCTACAAAATGCTGTTCAGATTCCTCATATCAGATTTTCCATTTTCTACTGTTAACCATAAGCATGAGTAGAACCTGATGTCACTTGAGGCAGATCAACAATTGTCACGAAGGTCATGAAATTCTGAGCCACTCCTAACAGAAAAGCCTCAGCATGGATTTTTGAAGCACAGTAGTATGTACTTTAAGCCACAGAAACTAACACTAACCCAAGATCATCCCAATTAATACAGGAAGGGGAATTATTGATCAGTGAGGTGGGAGATACACCAACAGAATTCCTATTCTATCCCAGCTACTTGTCTTTAGGTATAAACATTCAACCTACACAGATTGTGGGACAGGACTTTTGAACAGAGGGATGGCATATGCAATAATAAAACAAGTTTTCAGACCTATCTTTTTTACTACTTCATTATGAATAAAATTCAAAATGCCAGAGCATAATTATATCATAATGACACATTTGTACTTAATAGAGCTCGTGGTCTGAAAATAGTTCCTGTATTGTGGAAATATAACTTCCTGCATAAGATGTTACAAAGCATGGTTTGTATTTAATGTAGACAATTAAAGGACTGCTATGGCACTGCATTTCTTTATTCTACAGAACTGCTATTTTTATTTTATTGCTGAAAGAATTTAGGAAGAATGTACTGAAATGAAATGTGAAAAGGAATGAGGAACTGAATGTAAAACCATATGAAAGATATGAGAAATAAAGTAAAATATTTAGTATTTTGTTATCACCATTAATTTTCTGCTTGGTCCACTTATGAATTGCAAAAAAGAGAATAGAATGCATTGTAAATAAAGAAATACATTCCAGAATAATAAAACCATGAGGTTGAGAGGTTCCTCATGGGCCATCAAGCCCATGATGAACCTGGCTAATGTAGGATCTCCATATAAATCATCCCCAGCAGGTAGCTGCTTGCCTTCTTTTTAAAGACATCCATAGAATATCCTATCACAACTCTAAGCAATTAGCAAAGCATATTTACTGTCAAGAAGTTCCAAGCCATTAGACCTGAACCTAACTTCTGGGTCAGTAGAGAACAGATCTGTCCCCTCCTCTCTGTGATATCCCTTGAAATGTTAAAAAAAGTGCAATAATGTTATTCCTAAATTTTCTCTTCACAAAGATTAATATACTTTTGTACCAGTCTTGCATGGCAGAGGGTTGGATTGGATGGTCCATGTAGTCTCTTCCAACTCTGTGATTCTGTCCTTGCATGTCTACTGGCTATACCTGAAGATTCTATCTTCCTTCACCCATTGGGGATGGCCTGTAGCTCTGTGGAAAACTGCAACATTTTGTGTGTGAATTCTTGGAGGTTCAGTCTCCAAGTTCTGAAGATAAGGCTCAGAAAAGTTCCTGACTGTAACCATGCAGAACTATTTCTGGGAGTAAGAATATATAGTGAGCCCAGTGGCCATTCTTCAACCACGGAATATTCCAGAGGCTACAAAAGCCTTCAAAATGCCGGGCACAACAACATACTTGGGAAAGGCCAAAATGCCCCTTTTTGTATTGAAACAATTATATTTTTCAATGTCGGAGGCCCACTTATTTAAAGTATGCATTGTCATTTATGAAGATTTCCAGGCACGACAATTCACCCTTGGCTGCTGTAATAGCTCCAGGACCACATTTTGTCCACTGTTTGTTTTGACCAGGTTCTCTCAAACTGTGCTCTTCCAGATGTTTTGGACTTCTGCTTCCACAATTACTAATAGCTGGTTAACTGGATGGAATTTCTAGGATCTGAAGTCCAAAACACCTGGAAGGACAGAGTTTGAAAAACACTGGTTTAGAAAATGGAGAAACAACAATCCTACCTAATACATATAAGATAGGTTGGTATATTCTTAAGTCAATGTGCCTATTGTATGTAGGCATCAGATATCTGAGGAAGAGGAGCAGGTAGCAATGCATAATATGGCTTAAAAGAAATGGGGATGTGCAAAAACTAATCCCTGTATTTACATGATATTTCTGCCATTCTACACATTCACTGTGTATATAATGTATATATGGATATTTCTTAGTCTGAATATTTTGAATATTTTTCCTTCATAAGTGGGTGTGCAATCAGCACATGAATCTTTGCTTTGAAATCAAATCACTTTTGAAGCTGTACTATGGTTACAAAACCACATTGGGAATTTTTTTTTAAAAAATACATTACATATACATTTCCTCCAGGTAACATTCAGTCTTCATACCTCATTCTTGAACTCAAACCCTGGTGGTTGAGTTTATCTATAATAAATACATTCTGCTTGCTTGTATTCTCCACCCTGTTTGCTGGCAAAGCACATTTTTTTCATGGTGGCATTAGTTACTGTCACTGATATGACTCAAAGGCAAGGACGCAAATTATTCAGTTTTCATCTCCAGTTTTTTCCTGATTTAACATTGGGGCACACCTGAGTATGCATTTGTGCATGCTTCACATATAGCTGACAAGATTATTCTTTACCACTAGTACAGTATAATTTTCCAATACACTGTTGCTCACACAGGAGCCTTAGTAAATAGATTTAGTTTAACACCATAAAACTCTGAGGACTGCAATATTGGCTTCATTCTAGACAGAAGAGTGGCTGACTCATTTTTGGCATTGTCAAAATAATAATATCCTCTTGTCCTCTTGCCTCCAATTCAAGCAACAGAAGTAATGCTTGAACCTTCAATTGAATGGCTTGTTGATGAGGCCTAAATGCAGTCTAATGCCAATTTGCCAATGAATTCAAGCATTTCTGGATGGCCTGGCATGCACCCTAAATGTGTATTGAGTTTGCTTTTTGTAATCAGAAAGGAAGCTTGCTGGCTTTTTGTCACTGGCTTCTAAATTGGAAATGGTTTATCCTCAAATGCACACACAAAACCTAATCCAAGCAATGTTGTTAACTGCGTTTAAGTATACGGAACTGTTTTAAAGGCCTTTTGTGGATAATATATGATTTAGACACAGATTTTGAGAAAGTGTTACCTAATTGATTAATCAAAAATGTAGAACACTGGACATTTCAGAACTGCTTGAGCTGCTCAAGAGAAGAGACAATTGTGCGGTTGACAGAATATCTCTGATGGTGCTTAGCATTCCTGTGGATGAGCTACACATACAGAAAACCAGAATTTGATGGTGCAAATCAAATGAGCCCTTTCATAAAAACCTGATGCAAGAAATATAGAGTCAATAAAACAAGACATTTGCATTTTGCCAGAGTTAAACATACAACCTGGGTATTTAACATTATGTTTTCTGTCAACACAGAAAAAAGAAGGCATTAAGGAACTTTCTAGATCTAGTTCATATCTAATTCCATTGCTCTTAAGTGAATGTGAGGAATAGGCACATTGGTGTGATTTTTTTTGGTGAGGTTTCTTTCTTTTCTTTTCCATGTCAGGAGTGACTTGAGAAACTACAAGTCACTTCTGTTGTGAGAGAAATGGCCGTCTGCAAGGACGTTGCCCAGGGGACTCCAAGATGTTTTTGATGTTTTACCATCCTTGTGGGAGGCTTCTTTCATGTCCCCACATGGGGAGCTGGAGCTGACAGAGGGAGCTCATTCATGCTCTCCCTGGATTCGAACCTGTGACCTGTCAGTCTTCGGTCTTGCTGGCACAAGGGTTTAACCCACTGCACCACTAGGGACTCCTTTTTTGTGAGGTGCAGGGCAAAAACAGCCACCAACTAGGACAGAGAAGATGAAACCCACTGTAAACTTGAACTAAACAAGGCAATCAAGTACAACTTCATTTGTCTTTTTTGCCTTTTGCTGCTCCGCCTGAAGGAAAGAGACTATTTGCATTTACTAAAAGAAGAGTAAAAAAACTCACTATGAATCCATGGAGGGATGGGAAGAGGGGTGAGATGACTTGCTGGCTTCTCCAAACAGTAGCATAGTGCATGCATATGGTCTAGTAGGGTTGGAATAAGCTATATGAATGAGTTTAGAGGAGAAAACAGATGTTTATGTACATATATATGTAGATGGCTGAAGCAAGAGATTAGTAGGGAATATGGTGAAGAAAGAGGAACTGATTGTGTGCAAATCGGTATGAGGTACATATAACAGCAATGTGGTGTGCCTGTGGAGAGGGGAAAGAAGTTAGGCTGGGTATTATCAGAGTTGAGACTGAGGGCCAGAAACTATTTTCTTATATTTTTCAGTGGTACAATGATCATATTAATGGTAATACGTCAGTAACAAGACTGTTTCTGGACAGAGGGAAAGCCAGAAGTGATGAAATATTGAGTGATTTGAGTAACTAGTCCCTTTAAAATAGTAAAACTCCAAGCACTTATCTTCTAACTTCTAATCCAGCTTACTGGATAAGGCAATTGCAATCTGAGCCAGGGGTAGTTCAGTTGCCATTTCCTTCTCCCCTGTGTGGCACTCCCCTCTCCCAGCAAGCTCTGTGCTTGGGAAGCCCAGGAAGGGAGAACGGGAAAACACCAGCTGATCAGTTCAAAGCTGGCAATTCAAAAGGATTAGCTGAGGAAGGCAGCAGGAAGGTTGACTCAGACTCTGATTCTAGATTTGCTGCTATGAGCCCTCCCAATATGTGGAATGGAGAGTACCTACTGGGACCTGGGGAGAGTGGTATTCAGGATAGTCTGGATTGGCAGCTGTATGCAAGCCCCCACAGCACACCCTTCCCCCCAGTCAGTGGTATTGGTAGAGGCGTTGCCAACAGAACTCAGTTGCCTCTACTAGGTCATCCCAAAGTATCATGTTCATTGGTCCTGATATGGGTTGGCCAATGCTGGGATCCAGGACCCATGTGCAGTTTGCAATCCTATAATAACATGGAACTAATAAACAAGTTGTGATGTTTGTTGTCCAATTTTCTAGTCTCCTGTCTGTTGTTTTGGATGTAGCTCCTTGTACACACAATTTATTTTGTGTACATAATATTTTTCTTCTGAAAGACCTGAATGTCCTCTCAACAATGTTTTCAATGTTTAGGAAGTAGTTTCAAAGAACTCACAACACGCAAAGGCATCATTCAGTGAATGACAGAGGAACAGAAAAGCAAGGAGAAGGAGGCAAATAGTTGTGGATCTTCAATAATGTGTGTCTGTTAATGTTGTGAAAGGTTATTCAGAACCTGACAAAGTTCCATCACTCTCTTGTTGTATGTTTGCAATTTATAGAAACCCTATCACAGAGATTTTTTTCACATTTACAACATTTTAAGTACTCTCCATCTTCTGAACATGTTATGGGAAGATGAAAGATAAGTGGAAATCATTGTGTTAGATTTAACTTCTTTTGGAAAGTTTGGTAAATGTAAGCTGTGGCATATTAGCAAGAAAGAAGAGCTCTTTATGAACTTGAGCAAATGCCTCTGCTGTTTATGCATGAAGGTCTGCCATTTGGGCTGTCGCAAATGACTATTTTTTCAAGTGGTTTCTTAAGAGGAGGGTTCACTGCATTCAGGAAAATTATACCTCACCATTAACACTGAAAACATGAAAATTCTAATCACTTGTTTCTCCTACGGCAAATTATAGTTTAGCTTGAATGGCTAATTACCCTAACCCTGACCTGAAAGGAGAACTGTTTTTCTCAATGACTTGCAGGTGATTCACTCTTTTCTACCCATTTCATCTCCATTCTGAAACTAAAGCAACCCATTTGAATCAAATTATGCATGCCAATTTTAGAATGTGAATTCAGGAAGAAAATATAAGCCAAGCTAAGCCCATTTATTTCAGTGAAGAGACTGGGTTGTGAGCACCCCACCCTAACTCTTCTCCCCACTCCGCCCCATCCAGGCTGGTTATTCATTGCATCTGATGTTTCAAGATTTAGAAAAGTTGTGATCTCTAATATATATTAGATGTCGAGTGATGACATCAAGGAATCCCTGATTGGTGGGAAATGATAGCACATATTTAAGAATACCACCCAGACAGGAATTGGGCTTCTGTAAATTAAATATAAGGTAAAATTTCATCTTAAAAGTACACTAGCTTTATACATTTTTGAGAATTTTTAGTGTGAAACTACTGCTAATATTTTGATGACCTCAGATATACCCTATCTCTGAAAGCAATTTTGTCTACTGTTGTTATTGTTGTAGGTCTAACTCATGGTAACCCTAAAGTTAACCTATTATGGGGTTTATCGACAAGATTTATTCACTGTGATCTCCTCTGAACCAGAATAAGCTTAACTTGCCCAAGGCTAAGCAGGATTTCAAACTCTGATCTTCCAGAGACTCAGGGCCCTTCTACACAAGCCAAAAATTCAAGAGGAATTTTCCCCTGCACTTACCCAGAGAAGACTCTGACAAGGCATGAAGCCTTTCTCTCTCCCTCTCATTGGGAGATGACTCATCGCTGAGCCTGGAACCCCAGGTTTCAGTGGTGACCAGGGGAGCATTTGCACAGTTAAAACTTGTGTGCCAGCTGCGCCCGTACCTTGGGAAGTCTGACTTGGCCACGGTGGTCCACGCTCTGGTTACATCCCGTATAGATTACTGCAATGCTCTCTACGTGGGGTTGCCTTCGAAGACTGTTCAGAAGCTCCAACTAGTCCAACAGACAGCAGCCAGGCTGATAACAGGAGCGGCATTCAGAGAGCGTACAACTCCCCTATGGTGCCAGCTCCACTGGCTGCCAGTTTGCTACCGAGCACAATTCAAAGTGCTGGCTTTAGCCTTTAAAGCCCTAAATGGTTCGGGTCCAACTTACCTGTCTGAACGCATCTCTCCTTATGAACCATTGAGATGTTTAAGATCATCTGGAAAGGCCCTGCTCTTGGTCCCGCCTTCTTCGCAGGCACGACTGGCGGGGACGAGAGACAGGGCCTTTTCAGTGGTGGCTCCTTGGCTTTGGAATGCCCTCCCTAGAGACATCAGATTGGCCCCTTCCCTCCTGACATTTTGCAAGAAAGTCAAGACCTGGCTGTTTGAGCAGGCATTTGCCGATGAAATGTAATGATTTAATTAGATATATGGAATGATGACGATGTGACGGAAACTGATTTCAATATGACGCTGAGACTGCAATTGTATGTTTTTAATTGTTAATTTGTTGTTATATGATTTTTTTTGGTTTGTTTGCTTGGGTTGTATTGAGGGCAGAGACTGCCTTGTGTAAACTGTCCCGAGTCGCCTTCGGGCTGAGAGGGGCAGTATAGAAACGTGACAAATAAATAAATAAAATTTATACAATAGTATACAATTGTACACAGTACAATTTCAAAACTAAAGTGCAATATATTTCTCATCAATAATTTGATGCTCTACAGCTATACTCTAAGTACACTTGCTGAACTCTGGAAGGCAACAAATGACTGTAGAAAATCAAGTAATGAAACTGAGCATGTATTTGCTGTTGGCCTTTTACAGAACTTTAGCTAGAAGAGCTTAGCCAGCATCTAATCAATACATTAAGACATTGGCATGAATAACTTTCTAAGTGTTAATAAAGATTGTAGTTATATATTGGAAATGTTACAGTCAAAAACCATGCACAGCTTATAGAAATACAAACTGCCATGGTTGTCTGTTTTCCAAGTGAATGAAAAACCATTGGCAATCTCCTGCATACCACAACAGGTTGTAAAGGATCATCTTTTCCTTCGATCAATACAGCAAATGTGATGGAAATCAGGATGAGTGACATTATTTCAGAGAGCGATTTTGCCTGGATCTTAAGTGTGTATTGATCTCATATAATGCAGCATTATGTCCTTTAATTACTCTGCAGTATGCAATTCATATAATGTTATCTGCTTAAAGCAGCTCTTTCCCATTAGACCCAAAGTTCATTTGGTTTGGGGAGGAAAAATATATTATTTTTATTTCAATGTACTTTTAAGCATATATATGAGTAGCCAGTGCCAGCCTTTATATTGCCTCCTGAGACAACTGTGCAGTAACTATTTCAATTCATAGACTCCTATTTTTATCACCATTTCCCATGACTGACTAACTTTATTTTATTACTTTTCAAAATCTGGAGTTCATATATAGTAGCTACAGACACTGAAATTATAAGACAAGTTTTTTCTCTCTGCTGACCATCATGAGATGTTTGTGATAAACTTCAAGACAATTTTAGAGCAACTGTGAATTTATACAACACAATTTGTAATGTTTACTCAAAAGTAAGAATCAGTATATTCAGTAAGTACATAGTATATGTGTGATTGCACTGGAAAACTTCTCCTGAATTTCTAATTTCTTTCCACTTACATAGATTGATCCTGCTCTGACACTGTGCAAAATTTATCATAACCCCATTTTCCTCCAGAGATGTGGATGTATTTTGTAACTTAAAAAACTACAAACAACCCTGAAGCTATATGTTGTAGTTGAGCAAGCTGAGCCTGTAGTTGCTACAGGTAGTAACAGGGAGGAGGATACTTTTTCGGACATGTCACTTGAAGAGGGAGGTTTGGGCAGAATTACTGCAGCTGGGAGGAAGAGAGCTGCAAGTGTTGTGAGTTTGGAAGGTGCAGAACAAAGGAGAAAGGTCCGACAAATACTTAGGGAGCCTACCAGTGATGACACTTTTGAGGGGTTTGAAGCAGAGTTAACCTCAGAGCTGGACTCAGCGTTGGTGCAGGATGTCAGGAATGTGTTAAATGCTGAGTCCAGCGAAAGCTAATTTTTTGGCTTTTCAAGTGATCCTGATTGGCCTAGTGGGAATGTTGAGTCCGATTGGGGTCCTTTAACTGTTCAGCAAAGGTGGGAGGATTGGAGGAACACACCCAGGGCTGCAGCTGTGGGGACTGAGGCAGATTTGGGTGAGGAGTCTGATGACTCTGAGTTGTAAGGGTATAAAAGTAAGGTCTGGGGATTTGGGACTCTGCGGTCGGCCAAGGTGTTGCTGGTGGGTTGCTAGTTCCTGTATCTGGTGCTCTTGATTCTTCGTGTCTTAGTTCCTGATTCCCAGTGAGATGTGAGTAATTGGCTGATTTCATGATGGGTTCTGGGAGCTGCTATGGCAGCTCTAGCTGACACTGTTGTTTGTTGGGGGGTTGGGGCTTTAATGTGTGTTTTTATGTTTAGTGACTACCGCGTTTCGTTTGATCATTTCCTGTGTTGCTGTGAGTGCCTGTCTCTTTTTGGTATTGTATAATGGGTGGAAAGGGGATGCTGTGGGTTGCGGGGCTTTGATGTGTTTGTTTGTATACTTAGCTCCTGGAATTTGAGAAGCACTCCTCCTTTCCTTCTCGGAGGGATCTTCGCATTACACAGACTTCAAGCCGGGATAAAGGCCAAAGACTACGAAAGACGGACGTCTTCTCTGTTTTGTTTATAGGCTTTTTTGGGTGTGGGTTTTTTTTATGCCAGACTGTGGCTATGTTTTTGTTTGAATAAACTGTACATACTTTTACTAGCTTGGCATGTCTGTGAGCCATCTGTGGGAGTCTCAACACTATACTTGTTCATTTGGTTCTATTATTATTCTGACACAAAAACACAGTATGTCACAGCAAACGAGATATATATGCTGGATTTCATATCACAAAACCACAAGTCCCAAGCATCTAGGACTGTGTGATGTATTTTAGAATGATGAGCACAGATCCAAGTAAGGTAGCCTTTTGCAGTTGACAAATTGCGATTTTGTCAATGTTTATTGTCTCCAAATGCTGGCTGAGATCTTTTGGCATGGTGTCCAGTGTGCCGATGACCACTGGGACCACCTGTACTGGTTTATGCCAGAGCCTTTGCAGTTCAATTTTGATGTCTTGACAATGGCTGAGATTTTCCTGTTGTTTTTCATCAATTTGGCTGTCACCTGGTATGGCAACATCAATAATCTAAACTCCCCCCCCCCCCACAATTGTGATGTCTGGTGTATTGTGTCCAAAACTTTGCCAGTATGGATTCTAAAGTCCCACAGTATTTTCCACTACCTTTGCAGATATTTGATCCCACCAATTCTTTACTGCTGGCAGGTGGTACTTGTGACATAAGTTCCAATGAATCATTTGAGCCACAGAGTTGTACCTCTGTTTGTAGCCCATCTGTGTGATTTTCTTGAAGCAGCTGAGGATTATTATTATTATTATTATTATATACCCCAAAGGGGATTCAAAGTGGCATGACATAAAACCATGCTTGGAATGTACATTACGTTTGCTATCCTTTATCATTGTGCCAACTGGCCATGGATATCCAGAGACCTCCAGTTTCCAGTGATGACCATGAGCTCTTAGGAGCTCTGTGGTCCACTGCCAAGTACGAGTGATCATTCAGTGAGGCTGAACTGAGTTCACCACAAATACTGTAGATGATCTGGACTCTATTCCTTGGAGTATTTAAGCAGCTTCTCAGAATCCAGGTCTTGTCCAAATCAGTTATCAGCTCTGCAATATACTATCCCCTGGCTTTGTTCATCTTTTTTTTTTTTTTTTTACAAATTTGGTAAACCTGTACTGTCCTCTTGGACAAGAAGTTTTTTATATTGTTAAAATGATTATCTCACAGAAATCAAGTCTTTTATAAGTGATGTATTGGTGCAGAAAACTGGATACACATGAATTCTACTTTAACTACAGGAGCAAGGTCATTCATAATAATAGCACTAATGGGATAACCATTTGTTACAAGATGAGTCGTTGATTCACAAGAGTCCTCTTCATCAAGCTATTGAATTTGGCTCAAATGACAGTGATTATTTTTCCAAATGAACACAAGATCTCTAAAACATATGGCAGTTCTGATTAACATAAGAAAAAAACAGCTAACCAAGATTTTAAAGGATGTTGCTCTAAATTAACATAATAAAAAAAATCTCTTTTAAAGTTACCAGTGGGATGAAAGTTGAATGTATCCTCTAAGAAGAAACTTGTTCCAAACAAGCACAAAAATCATATAACCATTTCAAGCTTTTACAAAAAAATTAAAGATCTAAATGATCCTATCAATATTTCAACAATCACTCCTTTTGATGGATTTTTATTTCTAAGTAAAGATGTTGCCTATCACTTCTAATTGGTGGTAAGAGATTTGGACACTACTGTTTAAGAAGAATATTGACAAGTTGGAATAGATCCAGAGGTAGGCAACCAAGATGGCAGAGAGCTTGCAAACTAATCTTTATGAGGAAAAGTGACAGCATTTAGATATATCTTCAGCTTAACAAATGCAAAACTGAAAAGCGAGATGAAAGCCATCTTAAAATATACAAAGGACTGACACATGGTATATGACACTAGGTTTTTTTCCCTATTTGGATTAAATATTAGGAGAAATGTCTTAGAGTGAGATTTATTTAACAATATAAAAGATTTCCTTCTAAGTAAGAAGTTCTTTCAGATTGAAATTTTTAAACTGGTTGATTCCCTTGGCAGGCAGTAGATTTTAAATAAATTCATTCACTGTGCATGTGTATTGCATATTTTCTTCAAAGATAAAAGATCTGACCATATTGCAAGATGTTAGAAAATAAATATTTAATGATCATGAAGAAGACGCATGCTCAAAAAGTGTAAAAAAAACCAAGGTTGATTTATTTGTTTATTTGTTTGTTTATTTAATCTATACACCATCTTTATACACAAAAAAGTCTTCAAATTAGTTTAAAATGTTAACAGCCCCATTTTATTGTTCCTTGCATCACATAGGTATTGTCACATATATTTCTTAAAAGCTGTCCACACCAGTGTGCCGTGAGCCTGGGTGCCCAAGAAAACCTCTTTCCCCAACACCAGCTGATCAAGGAACAGCGGCTGGAGCCGCCCTCTTTTATTTTTAGGCAAAAAATCTAATCTTTTTTAAACCGGTAAGGGTGAGATGGCCTCCTCCTCCTTCACCCTTCCTCCTTCCTCCTCCAATAGTGCAATGTCAGCGCCGTGGCGAGGTGCCTTCTTCCTCCTGAATCTTGCGCCCCCTCACCTTCCCCATTGCACCCTGTGGAGGAGGCCCGGGGCGTGTGGTGCGGGCAGGGAAAGATGAGGGGCATGCTTCAGAGGGGGAGAAGCAGCAACCCAGTCCGCCTCCTCTGCTCTTGGGACCTCCATCTCCTGTCTTTCCCTCTTTCACACACTCTGCTTGCGTGCTTTGCCTTGGGCTGCTCCTAGCCTTCCCTCCCCCATCCTTTTGACTGGGCAGAAGGAGGAGGAAAAAAGCCACGGGAGAGGTTGGCAGGCAAAGGTGCCTGGGATTTCCTTCTTTTGGGTCGCTTCACCTTCTCTCCTCTCCTCCTTCCTTTCCCACCTCAGTTCCCCCCCTCTTTTCCAACACCCTTTCCCACCCGTCTTCCCTTTTTCTAGTTTTCCCCTTCTTTACTATACCCAGCCGCTCCCACTATTCCAGCCCCCATCCCCACCTCAATCTATTCCACTTACCCCCTTGCCATTTCAATCTTTCCACTATTCCAGGCTCCCCTTTGCGGGTCTTCCTTTCCCCATTCCAATCTTTTCCATCCCCCCCCCACACACACACCAGACTGGAGTCTTTCCCACTTTTCCAGGGCCTCCATCCCAACCTCTTATTCAATTCTTACTCCAACCATTGATCAATTTTGGGCATATTGAGTATTTATGCCAGTATTCTCTGTTGGTCATGGGAGTTCTGTGTGCCAAGTTTGGGGCTGGGGGAATCTCAGTGGTCTGTTGAAGTCAGAGCTGCGGAAGGCTGGGCCCATACTCCCCCAAACATAATTTTAGGGGTGACCACCACTGTGTTAGTGTCATTTTGTGTCATTTTGGTTGGTAGTGTGCCCCAGGATTGCACTGCAGTTGTCTTAGCCAAACATTTTGACCACTGGCACTGTTGCTGTTGTTTGTTCTTCTTGGATTTCTGTATTTTTTTTAAAAAGGACTCAAAGAGTCTTGCATAAACATCAACAAAATTATGAGGAAAATATAACAGTACCTCTTTGGGATTATAAAGGTTAACAAGAGTTACAGATAGAAGTAATTGAGCTAAGGCTTATATTTAAAAATTGGCCAATCTCATTTCCCCAAAGATAAAGAAATATCTTAACCTGATACTGAACCAAAAAAGAAAATCTGCCTGTGGAATGCTGTCCTCAGAGAGATCTGTCAAGGCCAAGGACATTTGCAAGAGTGGATAATTCCACAGAAGGACAGACAAAATAATCTTCTACTTCACCTTCCTTCTATGGTGTATTTGCAGAAAGACCTTTTAGAATGTGAACTCAAAAGTATGGACAGGCTTAAAATTAGAATGGGGTTTGGAGATATATTGCAGCCTGTGATGTATGGGCAGAGCTTCAAGACTCCACAATCAATCTGCCACTACATTCTGACTAGCTATGTTTTTGGAACCATCTTCAAAGACAGCACAAAATCTAGAACAATAGAGTTTCATAATCAGATAATATGAAAGACTTTTGAAGAGGTAAATACACATCTAAAACCTAACAAAATGTCTCATACCATTGAGGTGACCTGTGGTGGAGATGTCCCAAGACATGAGATTCCCCCAAAATCTAGATGGTAAAAATGTTAATGAGAATGAACACACGAGCAAGGAAAGACCACATCAGTTTTATTCTACCAAAACCTTCTTACAGGGGCTGGACTCCTTCCCTAATTTCTCAAAGCTTGCTTGTGGATTACTGTTGTTGTTGTTATGTTTGATTATACCCCACTTTTTATCTCCACAAGGAGACTTAAAGTGGATTGGACACTATGCATCAAGATGCTTGACTACATTGCCCTCTGGCCTAATCTAGCACTTCTTTTTAAAACTATGAATTTTCTGGAGAAACGTATGGTGCAGATGCATGTTGAGCATCCCTTATCTGAAATTCCAAAATACTCTAGCTGAAATAATGACAGCATCCCCTATGCATCCTTCTGATGTTTAATGTACATAAACTTTGTTTCATGTATGGAATCTTTTTTTGTAAAATTTCCATCAAGTTATGTGTATATGGTGTATATGAAACAACTGAATTTTGTATTTAGACTTGGGTCCCATATCTAAGATATCTAAGTGCAGTTATTTACTTAATCAGATAGAGGTATTCCAAAATCTGGGGGGGGGGGGGGGTCCAAAATCTAAAACAATTATGGTTCCAAAACATTTTTAATATGGAATACTCAATCTGAACAACTGTGCTATCCACCTCTACTTAAACAGGCTTGAATAATAAAACAAAGGTCTGTTATTTCCTTTTCTTGTACATGCCACAAATTTCTAAAACACTTTTGCATTTATATGGAGTTTTTTTCACTCTAGGAAAAGGGAATGAAAATGTGTGTGCATCTCTTGTTTTGTTTTTTGTGGGGTCTTTTTGAGATTAAAAGTTTAAAAGTAAAGAGCAAAAGAAAGATTCTCCTCCGCTATGCATCCTTTAAGAATTGCTTTGCAACTTCTGTGGTCATACATTTCAGTCTTATACAGTCTTTCCTGCTGAAATGTCATGCTGGCTAGAATTCAACAGCAAATAAATATTGCTGTCCTCACTAATTTGAAACAGTATGATTTTTAAACCTTTAGCTGCAGGAGATTTATTAAGATTGCTGTTTTCATCACCCTCCCTTCAGTCCATCAAGGCAGGTCAAAGCTGCATAAAGAATATTCTTTAAAGTCCCCATTATTTCCATCTCTTTAAACTCCACTACCTTACAGAAGGTTGCATCTGGTGCCTAAGCTCAAAAGAAGAGCTTTTTATTCACACCTTGTTAAAAACAACAAGTTTTAATCTAACACCAGCTATTTCTTAAAGGAAGAACTTTCATGTATGTTATTGAATTTTGAGTTTATGAACAGAAAATATTCTTGTAAACAGCTATTTTTCACTGTGTTTTCCATTACTAGTGTGCCCTATGTGTTAAATCATTCCATTCATAGGAGCAGGATTATGGAAAAAGTATCTTAAGAAAAGAATGTGGTATTATTATAATTCTTTCTATAGACCTGCATGGTTTAAAATTTTGTTTAGATATAGTGAACTGATTACACCTTTCTCTACTTAGAATGAAAATCAGGTTTCTGCACAGTTAAAAGACACATTTGGATTTGGATAATAATTTGACAATACAATATGATTCTCATATCCATGGGGATATGCTTCCTGATTTTATGTGGCTATGTGAAATCATTAATTAAAGAAAACAGAATTATTTTCAAGGGGATGAATGATGAAAGTATGGGGAAAAGAAAGTGAATTATATGTGGGGATCTAAGTGAATACATGAAACTATGGATAAATGAAATGGTGTACATTGGTTCACTGATACAGGGACATATTGTGTATGAGACTTATGTAGGACTCTGCCATTTTATGATCAGCAATAACCCAAGCAGTCCCATGACATAAAAAGATAAAGTATTACGGATGTGCAGAATTTTGTTTGGAAATTTGGGAGTCAGGAAAATTCAGCAATCTAGTTGCCGGATCTCCGAAGACAGACCAGACAGGACCAGCCAAAGCCTTAATTGAGATGGATCAAGAGCAGCCAGATCTTTCAGCTAATGGGGGTGATAAGGCTGAGTCTCACTCTACTTGAGGTGGAGGCCACAGCGTGTGGTTGGCCCTGCAAATCAGACAAGAGCAGAATCAGACAAGAGCAGACACCAGGCGGAGGTGGCTACTTCTCTTATTTCTTCCCTAGCAGCCTCTTCCACCCCTTCCTGAAACCCACCCTCCCCAGGCCGGTCTCTGCTTGAGACAAATAAGGTTAGAAAGAGAGAAAGAGAGATAAAGGCAAGAAATGCTTCCCTAGGCCTCACCTAAAGAGAGGACCCTGCCAGGATCTAGCTTTCCCAGCAGCACTCTGTGCGGTGCGGGTATTGAAGGAGTCTCTGTGCTTCCTCCCAGGGCAAAGTGGGAGTTGATGTTTCACTCTCTCTATGTTCCTCATGTTTCTTTCTCAGCCAATCAGAGGCCTGGTTGACTGGATCCTTTGTCCTCCCCTCTTGTAGCATGTGCTGTTTGGGACTTCAATTCCCAGAACCCTGTATTGTGTTTTTTTATTTGGAAAATATGTTATGGTAAAACTCAAAAAAATTCCCAAAAATTGGTGGATTGGTGAAACGTTCTAAAACTTGATAGACTTGCAGTCATAATACGGCCTACAAGTGAGGCAAGGTTCATCCTGATAGATTTTGAAATGAAAAATGAGCCTCAAAAATTTTCCCATTGGCATCAATGGACCGAATCTTACCAGAACGAAAATGGCCCCCCTCTTGATTTAGAGAACTTCCCAGATCATGGAATGGGGCAACCAAAACAGAACCAAAAATGGCATAGTGTTTGGGTGTTGGGTGTCTAAAGCATCCTCTTCACACATATAACAACCTTTTCTAAAGATGCAGCTGTTGTGCCTTGGTTGTCCCCAGAAAAAAAGTTTTTTCTTGTGTGTTTCCTACATTTGAGGTTGTTGAGAAAGGACCCCATTGGTTCTAGAGGGAGATATTGCCACCTGATTTCTCAAAGCACTGGTGTCTCTTTTATGATGAGGGATCTGTGCATATGGGCATGAATGGATATTGACTGTTCAGTTTATATAATTTATCAAATACATTTATTTCTGTATATTTCCATAGAAACTCCCAAATTCTTGGAGAGCTTGAAAGGGTGGTACTGCCACTTCTCCACCGCCACCTTAACTTTCCTGCCACTTCCCTCCCAAACCAGGACACAAGGCAGCTTACAAACAAAAACAATGCATCATCATTGCTAAAACAGGCTTACATTAAAATATAATTGCATTTTAAACATGAAATTAAAAGTAATACAAAGATGTTCCATACAGTACAGCTATGAGCAGCACAAGATCTCATTCTCAAGGCCTTTACTTGAAAGTTTGTCAGTAGAAGAGGACGGAGGGGGGCATTCTAGACTCCCAGAAAGGTAGAAAGGGAAAAGTGGTTTCAGAGAAAGTAGCTGTCCCCTGTGCATGCAGACCTCACAGTCTGTTCCCCACTTTTAAAATTCCAGAGTGGTGTTTAGTAGGAGGAGTCACAAAACAAGAAGATTAGTGTGTTTGTGTGTGTGTGTGTGTGGGGGGGGGGGTAGGAGGCAAAAAGAACTTGGAGGGAAGGATGCAGGTAGTTAAGGCAGCAACAATAGGATATCTTATGATGCTTATCACTGCTCCTCAGTCCTACCGTGGCTGCCAAATTATAAGAGAATAAAGTATCCTTAAGAAACTGGTCCCCGTGGAAAAAGTAACTATATATTTGTTTGTCTTCTTTATATAGTCTAGAACTGGGGTGTGCAATTACCGGCCCTCCAGGTGTTTTGGACTTCCAACTCTCAGAAATCCTAGCCAGTTTACTAGCCGTTAGGATTTCTGGGAGTTGAAGTCCAAAACACCTGGAAGGCCGGTAATTGCCCACCCCTGATCTAGAACCTACTTGGCTACCCCCCTTCCCCTTTGACTTTTCTTCACATCAGAGGTTGAGAAAATCTCGGTGTGTTTTGATCTGAAGCCCCTTAAGCTTATCTGTGGCTCCCATTGCCCCATTAGATTGGACAAAAGCAAAGATTTCAAGACCTTTTAAAATCTTTAGCCTGCAAAATCCTGCATATAAAGAAAGGCTGTTCTTCTCAAACTCAGCACATTGCTCGTATCACCTTACTATATCTTTGTACTTGGTTTTGTCATCTAAATGTAGAATTTTGCATTTGTCAATGCTGAATTTCATTATATTAATATATTTTCTAGTTTATCGAGGCCTTTTGAATCCTGGCTCATTTTCCAATGTGTTAGCTGCCCCGCCCATTTTTGTATCATCCACAAATTTGATAAAGACTCTTTCTATCCCATTACCTAAATCAGCTATGCAAAACATAAGTTTCATCAACATACTAGTCAGATACAGTACCATTTTCAGCTTCCCCACCCCACCCCCCTAGGAAATGCATCAGCTGTAGAAGCAGTGCTCTTGCTCACATGTTCTGCTCTGAGCTTAGTACAAGCAACAAATTGAATTCCATCTGCTAAGCAAAAGCTGCCTGGCCATTTTCCAGATCATCATTCTGCCCTGCCTGCTTCTGCAAAGGCCAAGTTCAGCAGCTTGGAGACAGCTTTTCCTAGACAAATTTCTTTTTTCATGTCCAACTATACACAGAGTTGGATTTAGGGGATATCTGTTTGTAGCATGTCCAGCATAGTTTTCAATATGTTTTTTCCAGAACCTCTGGATTGGCAGGCAACACAAAAACATGTGCATGCTATTTCCTAGTTCCTTATTGTGTTGCCAGCAATATCTTGGGTCAGCTCCAAAGAATGCTAAGTAGTACCATAGCAATGTAAGACCAGCATGTCTATTTAGAGTTGATAGCTTTCAGAATGGATTTGGTTCCTTTCCGTCTCCATGCATTTTTAGTACATTTTGTGTTGAAATTCAGAAAAAAGATTTGTCCTTGCATTTTAGCCTTCAGAAGGATAAAATATCATTGTGATATTACTTCTACAGTTTGTATTTTTTTCACAATTTTTCCTGCTTGTTGAATATATGCAGAAATTAAAGCATTACTCCTGTCTATCATCTATCTTATTTATCCATCCATCCATCCATCTTATCTATCTATCTATCTATCTATCTATCATCTATCTATCTGGGAGCTCCCGGTGGCACAATGGGTTAAACCGTTGTGCCAGCAGGACTGACAACTGACATGGCAGAGGTTCAAATCCGGGGAGAGCGTGGATGAGCTCCCTCTATCAGCTCCAGATCCCCATGCGGAGACACGAGAGAAGCCTCACACAAGGATGGTAAGAACATCAAAACATCTGTGTGTCCCCTGGGCAATGTTTTTGCAGACGGCCAATTCTCTCGCACCAGAAGTGACTTGCAGTTTTTCAAGTTAATCCTGGCATGAAAAAAATCTATTTATCTATCTACCATTGCCATCTATAAATTTTAAAGCATATATGTGTCATTGGCAATGCCTTCTGATTCTCACCTAACTGTCCGGGGGTACATCTACACTGCAGAATTAACATAGTTTGACATAATTTTAATTGCTATAGCTCAATATTAATGAGTTGTAGTTTTGCAAAGTCTTCAGCTTTCTCTGCAAAAGAGTGCTAGTTCCTCACCAAACTACAATTGCCATGACTCCACAGTATTGAGCTATGGCAGTTAAAGTATTGTAGTGTCAAATTGAATTAAGAATAAAATGTAGATTCACCCCAGGTGTTCTTCTGTAACTCACATCCAACAATCTGTTCTCATCTTGTTTCTGGGCACAGACACTGTTTACATAAGGAACATAGGTATGTTGAGTGCTGGGGTCTGGATCAATAAGGCAGCTAGAAATAGTTGGATATTCTGTTCAATGTCATCTTATTGGCAGTGGTCAAACAACAGGAACATTCCCTTGGCTCAGTTCAGAACCAAGCACGCTTTCTGTCCCAACAGAGATAATACAAACGGAATCAATTCAAGAAACTAGAAGACTTCTCTTCTGCCTTATCATGTGCAATTACACCACATGGACCCATGGTGTGAAATTCCACTCTCACCTTTTTGAGCCACCTTCTAGGGCCCCTTCTACACTGCCATATAAAATCCAGATTATCTGCTTTGAACTGAATTATATGGCTATGTATACACATATAGTCCAGTTCAAAGCAGATGTCAATTATCTGATTTGAAGGGGTCTGAGTCATTTGGTCTTATGTGTACTGATAATTTTGAGTGTTGTGGTTTTGAATTCAAAACTTATGTGTTTCTCCAGAATCTCAATTCACATTGTCATCTGGAAGAGAAAAATAGGGAAAGTGTTCCAATTGCATTCCACAAATTTCCATGACCCTTCTACCAGCTACAGGGCTTTTGTCTATGGATTGACTGCAAAGGTATAAAGCTGAGGTGGAAATGAGAAATGCCCATCTCTGTCACTTCTTTAGCTTTATTTTCCCCAATGGTGCATGTGCATACTCTAATAAGAAAAGTAATCTTAAAGTGCTTTAGAAAGCACTTACACAGCCTGAGCAGTTAAAATTCTGCACCAACCAACTGGCGAACCAGATTATCTGATTTACTGTGGGGCTGAAATGGAGAAATCAATAGTTAAACAGATTTCCCATAATGCTTAGTTGTTTTGTTTTCATTAATTGAATGGCTTTAAAATAAAATTAATTGTTTGTCCATTTACATTTTAACAGGAACCTGACAAGGGACAACTTCTTAATGGGCCAAAGGCCAGGTTTCAGATCAGCTCCAATGACTTTCAGACCACCTAGCTTTCTTCAGTAAGGACAATTTATAGAATGTTTGGTACATAAAGATAAGCTGCTTCCTAGGATATTTCTCTTGCTTGCTTCAGTTAGGAGACATGTTAACAATGGAGATAGGTGCTGAATTCTTTTATCCCTTAGTATAATATAGAACAACAATACTCACAATGTATATGAAAAAAGCAACATCAGTGTTAAGTTTTGTGTCCAGAGCCCAAGGAAAATAATTTGAGACTTAGTCCCCTTCTACACTGCCATATAAAATCCAGATCATTTGCTTTGAACTTATTATATGGTACTGTAGACTAATACGATCCAGTTCAAAGCAGATAATGTGGATTAAATGCTTTGATTATCTGGATTATATGGCAGTGTAGAAGGGGCCTAAATCTCTAATTATTTTCCATAGTTCCTCTGCAACTCAAAAATATTTCAAGGCTTCCTTCAGAATAAAAGAAACGTTGAAAAAAGTGGCCCATCGCCATATTTAGGCATTTGTGGTGTCAAATTGCATTAATTCTACAATGTAGATGTACCCAAAGACTATTATTTTGAAACTTGTTGCTTTCCAAGTAAACAGACAAACAGAAATACTATGAAAGCGGGGAATCTATTAAACTCCACTGCCTATATATTTAATCACTGAGTTTTACAGAATCAATGAACAGGGTTCGCCATTTATAATCACAGTTCATCTTCACTGCTCTATAATGAAATATGAGGAATTGACAACAGGATCTAGGAAGATACTTTATCCATGCTACAAGAATGTATGGATGAAATCGTGTTCAGCAGCATCTTAAATGTATTGTTACTCTTCCAAGATTAGGGCTGTCATCTTTTTACAGAAGGAGGATTATTTCCTTCCTCAAGCCATCAATTCCCAGTTTGTGCTCTTGCTCAAATATATCTTATATATAGCTAGTATCTATATTCAATAACTCCACTGTTTTTCTTTCCTGTCTCATCCCTAATTCCCTGTTCCCATTCTGAGCATCTTTTGCCAAATCCCCGGGGAAATACTACAGTCAAGTGCTTCTTCCATTTAGAGTCGAGCTAGATTTTTTCCACCAGTCTTAGTTTTCATGTTGAATTGTGTGTGCTCCATGAGGGACAATCTTTCATCGACCAGATAACCAAATTGTGCAGAAAATATTTCCTTCCAAGTCCTATAGATTAATCACAACAATTCAGGCAGACTAGGGTAAAAGCTCCCCAAAGGCTGATTTTTACAGCTCTGGGGAATTGTACAGTCTTTGAGTTTGTCTACAAAGTTTGGTCAGACAAGCTAGGAATTGCACAACAGCCTTGCTACCAAGGTTCAGCTATTCCTGCATGCAGTACTGATCCCATGAGCTTTAAAAGGCAGACTATGTTTGCAAACCTCCTTCAAAAAGAAGTGTTTTTATTGAACACATTGAAATAACCATAATGAAAAGAAACTTATGAAGATTGTTTTATTTTATTTTGGAATCATAAAAATGACATGTGATAGACCCGTCCCTCACTACTGATGGGAAAACCCATCAATAGATTGTACCACATTTTTGTCACTTACCTGGTGTTGTGGGCCACTGAAGTAATGTTGAGGCAGGATTCTACTCTTCTCCCACATTCTCCTTACTGTTCTTGGGGCTATACATTTTGGATGTAACATTTTATTTTTTACAAATAATATCTTATGGTTGGAATTGCAAAACTGTGGGACAGTGAGTTATTGAGCTTAGGCAGAAGAACCATGGATTGGCAAATTGGTGCAGCTACATAAATGCAGAGATATGTGATAGTGAGGGTGCTCGTGCCAGTATATTGCTGCTATCACTGTTGCACAGCTGCCATGGGAAAAGGCTTCATGGGAAAAGGTCTTTCCCATGAAGCCTTTGATGTAAAGGTTAGTCTCATGTAATGTGCATTGCTGAATCAGACATAAGATCTCAAGGCTCTGAGAAAAGGAAAGATATATTTGACATAATAATAATAATAATGTAGAACTGTGGCATCTGGCTGCATTAAGATCAGTACTGACTGAAAGGTCATGAGTTCGAAGCCAGCCTGGGTCGGAGTGAGCTTCCAACCATTTGTGTAGCTTTCTGTCAACCTTTGCAGCCCAAAAGACAGTTGCATCTGTCAAGTAGGAAATTTAGGTACCACTTAGGCAGGGAGGCTAATTTAACTAATTTACAACACCATACAATCTCCAGCAAGTGTGCAAAAGAATGAGGAAGTACTCCATTAGCATCACAAATGGACAGTGAAGCAACAGCTCCCCTGGCGGCCAGAATACCCCCCATGAAGCTGGAATGTTAAATAGCCTCTGTGTGACTGTCTATGTATGTTGTGTGTCTATGGCATTGAATGTTTCAATCTATATGTACATTGTAACCCACCCTGAGTTCCCTGTGGGGTGAGAAGGGCGGAATATAAATACTGTAAATAAATAAATAAATAAATAAATAAATAAATAAATATACAGTACATCCAGTAATATCCTTTCCAACATTTCTGTCTCCCATATGGTTTGGTAATCTCTCAAATCTTTAAAATATTCAATCAAATATATGCAGGACTCAGTGAAATTATTTGAATGAAATACTATTTGTTTGATTCTCACAGTTCTCTTGAAATTTTGATAGTTTTTAAAGTGCTTGATTTATGTTAATTTGATTTCTTGACATTTTTAGGTTTTATCAACCAGATCTTATACCTTCCTTCAAGGTCTATCAACTCTGCCAATGGAAAGCTGTGGCTAGTAATCTCCTGATAACAAACGTGCAGACATTCCAGACATTTGTGTGTATATGTGTGTCTGGGAGGGGAATGTCAGAGTTGTTTTGAACTTTTTATATTCATTTGTTTTTTATTTTCCTTGCACAATAGCTAGGTTGGGCTCCTTAGCCATGATCTCCTGATTCAGCCCTAACATGTTATTGGTCATGTTTTCAGAAGAAAAGAAACATAAAATGAAACATCAACTGGAAAAGATTATGAGATAAAAGATTATGATGACAAATAATAATCACTCCTCAAAAACCATTTTAAATCAAATGCATTACTAAATAAATAAATGCAGACAGAAGAAAATATTTAAAAGATATATCAAACATTGTTGATTTTTAAAAAATACTAAAGAGTAGACTTGTTTGAGGAAAAAATGATACAAAACTCATTTCGGATGTAGGGGACGTTGACGATTTGAATCTTAAATGATTTCCAAAATTTTTCGAAAAAAATCTGAAATTTCTGAAATTTTCTAATTGCTTCATTAATGGCGGGCGCGATTGCGCAATGTACAAAAACCTGCAAACGGGATGGGCAAAACTTGGCGGATTCCCTTTCACTCATTTTTAGACCGCTAGTGACAAAACTTGCTGCAGTGGTAGAAAAGATTATCCTCTGTCAGCATACTAACTTTTAACGTGTTTAGAAGATCCCTGGGTCCTTGACAATTTTTAAAGTAATTTTAGTAATCTTATAAAGAATATTACAAGAAGAAATGTGCTGCCTCTAGGATTATTTGGGAAAATTTAAATCTATCTCTGTGTTTTGCATATTTTTCTAGGGCACACCTCTCTGAATATGAGAAAATTGAATTTATCTCATAGCATTAAAGTAATTTATTACATTTGCTTGTTTCCACAATTGGCCAGCATAACACCCCGCTGCCCCAACCCTCAAAGACCAGGAGCGAATAATCGCTTGAGGACTGACCGTTTCCCTGCTCTGTGAAAGGCTGTGGTGGTTCTCCCCGACCACCCCCCTCTAACATCAGGAAGACGGACAAATGCCCCCAGGACTGACTACCTGCCTGCCCTGTGGATCCCAGCGGTCCTTCCCGACCACCCCCTCTAGCAACTGGGGATGCAGAAAATCCCCCAAGGAATGTCTGTTTGCCTGCCCTGTGTATGCCAGCGGTCCTCTCCGCCTCAGTATATCAAACTAAAGTGAGCATAGGTCAGTAAAGTGATAGAAAGAGGAATGGCTCAAGGCAGCACAACAAGGTTTAATTGGGCAAATTTTACACACACACACCCCTTAGAGAGAGTATGTGTAAGCCCAAGGAGATTGATTTGTAGTATTGATTCCCAAGAAAAGGATTGGATTAATAGATTTCTAGTTTCCCAAAGTACCGTGTGTAAGCCCGAGGAGAGGAAATAGGACTGCCAAAGCTTTATTGTGTTGATTCCCAAGAAAAGGATTGGATTATTAGATTTCTAGTTTCCCAAAGTACCACGTGTAAGCCCAGGAGAGTAAAGGGTCCTCCAAACTTTTTTTGTGTTGTTCCCCAAGTAAAATATTCGATTACTAGATTTCTAGTTTCCTAAAGTACAATGTGTAACCCCAGGCAGACGAAGGGTCTCCAAACTTTTGTGTGTTTTCCCAAGGAAATTATTATCAGCAAAGGGAAATTTTGGGTTTCCAAAGCACAGAAGTCAAACCCCAGGAGAAAATAAACCCTTAAAAGTTGTTTCCCTGCTTCAGGAATGTAATTAACAACACAGGGGAATTTGTTCCCAACCCAGTCCTTCCCTTGCAAAGCGGTGGCATGGCACCTTTCCCACCCAAGCAGCCTGCCCTAGTCCTTCTGCCTTCACGTCCCCGGCTCGCAATGAGCCCATGAGGCACGTGTGGCCCTTTTTAAAGGGCAATGGCTGCTGTGCCAAAACCCCGCCCCTCCAAGATGGTTTCCCCTCATTGGCTAGAGGCAAGCATCCCAGCATGCAACCAGCTGCTTGCCTCCAAATGCTGATTCCTTTCCGATTCACTTCCTGGATCAGAAAAAGATGGCAGCAGTGGCTTTGAAAGGGCAAGATTACTTCCGTGTCCCCAAATTGCTTTGAAATCAATTCAAAAAAGGATTAATTCCAATTTTAATCCAATTTATGAGGATTTTGATCAAACCTACCCATGCCTACTAAAGAGGTAGAGAAAGTCTCCGAGGGAAAGGAATTGTAGAACCTATTTACAGCCCTGGAAATGTGCACTCATCAAGTTATAATAACAACCTAGTGAATACAAAAAATTAAGAGTAAAAAGACTAATGTCAAGAACATCATACTTCCTTATCCTTCCAATGCTTTAGTTATGGTTAACAACCTTTTCTCCATTGTAATCTCACTATCATCTTTGTATTGTCGAAGGCTTTCATGGCCAGAATCATTGTGTTGTTGTAGATTTTTTCGGGCTATATGGCCATGTGCTAGAGGCATTTTCTCCTGACGTTTCACCTGCATCTATGGATGCAACCTCTGAGGATGCTTGCCATAGATGCAGGTAAAACATCAAGAGAGAATGCCTCTAGAACAGGGCTGTCCAACTGGCGGCCCTGGGGCCGGATCCGGCCCCCCAGCCTGTTGGGCACGGCCCCAGCTATGCCCCAGCCGCCATTTTTATTTTTTTTAAAAAATCTAATTTTAAAAAAATGTCGGCCGGGGGGGAGGGGGCGGGGCAGGGGGAGGAAGAGAGAGAGCTCCTCCTCCTGCACCGCCCCCTCCGTCCCTCTCCGCGCCGCCCGATTGCATCGGCGCCGGTGAGAGGGACAAGGGTGGTACAAGAAGGAAGAAGAGCTCCTCCTCCCTGCACCGCCCTCCTCTTCCCTCTCTTGCCGGCGCCGATGCCTTGCAAGGGAGAGGGGTCCCCCGGCGGCAGCCCCCTCCCTTGCAAAGCATCGCGGCAGCGGCTGAAGCCAGCGCCGGTTTCTGCAGCTGTTGGGATGCTTTGCAAGGAGGGGGTCCCCGGGCGGCACCCCTCCCTTGCAAAGCATTGCAGCAGCGGCTGAAGCCAGCGCCGGTTTCTGCGGCTGCCGGATGCTTTGCAAGGAGGGTCCCCGGCGGCACCCCCTCCCTTGCAAAGCATCGCAGCAGCGGCTGAAGCCAGCACCGGTTTCTGTGGCTGCCGGGATGCTTTGCAAGGGAGGGGGGTCCCCGGCGGCACCGCCTCCCTTGCAAAGCATCGCAGCAGCGGCTGAAGCCAGCACCGGCTTCTGCGGCTGCTGGGATGCTTTTGCAAGGGAGGGGGTCCCGGCACCCCCTCCCTTGCAAAGCATCGCAGCAGCGGCTGAAGTCAGCACCGGTTTCTGCGGCTGCCGGGATGCTTTGCAAGGGAGGGGTCCCCGGCGGC
Organism: Anolis apletophallus; assembly: GCA_030556195.1. Classification (NCBI taxonomy): domain Eukaryota; kingdom Metazoa; phylum Chordata; class Lepidosauria; order Squamata; family Anolidae; genus Anolis; species Anolis apletophallus. The sequence continues at coordinate 15,881,758 of JARBWK010000002.1, read as the reverse complement.
ACCCTCCCTTTCAAAGCATCGCAGCAGCGGCTGAAGCCAGCACCGGTTTCTGCGGCTGCGGGATGCTTTGTAAGGGAGGGGGTCCGCGGCACCCCTCCTTGCAAAGCATCGCAGCAGCGGCTGAAGCCAGCACCGGTTTCTGTGGCTGCCGGGATGCTTTGCAAGGGAGGGGGTCCCGGCGGCACCCCTCCCTTGCAAAGCATCGCAGCAGCGGCTGAAGCCAGCACCGGTTTCTGCGGCTGCCGGGATGCTTTGCAAGGGAGGGGGTCCCGCGGCACCCTCCCTTGCAAAGCATCGCAGCAGCGGCTGAAGCCAGCACCGGTTTCTGCGGCTACCGGGATGCTTTGCAAGGGAGGGGGGTCCCCGGCGGCACCCCCTCCCTTGCAAAGCATCGCAGCAGCGGCTGAAGCCAGCACCAGTTTCTGCGGCTGCCGGGATGCTTTGCAAGGGAGGGTCCCGGCGGCACCCTCCCTTGCAAAGCATCGCAGCAGCGGCTGAAGCCAGCGCCGGCTTCTGCGGCTGCCGGGATGTTTTTGCAAGGGAGGGGTCCCCGGGCGGCTCTCTCCCTTCCAAGGCATCCCGGCAGCAGCTGAAGCCGGCGAAACCGCCAGCTTCATCTGTGGCTAGGATGCCTTGGAAGGGAGGGGTGCCGCGTGGCTCCCCCTCTCTCCCAAAGCTTCCCGGCAGCCGGGGCGGGCCGGGGCGTGACCAGGGGCGGGCCAGGGCGGGGGGCCGGCCCCCAGGTCATCAGTGACCTGGAATCCGGCCCTTGGCCGGTTAGAAGTTGGACAGCACTGCTCTAGAACATGGCCATATAGCCCAGAGAAACCTACAACAACGCACTATCATCTTTATCATCATCATTATCATCATCAGTGAAATATTAGGAAACAAATTGGAAAATGGGAGAGGGAATAAGGCCCTTCATGTAAGTAAGTAAACAGCAAATGAATTATGCATTCTGAAAGAGAGAAGTATTCCAAGACCCCAACATTTTTCAGGTTATAAAATCATAGTTGACCTTTCAAAGCAGCTTGAGATAAATTGTTTGATTCACTCAGATTGAATCTCTTATTCTTACCATGAAAGAATTCTTTTTACTGTCACTGCCTTTCAAGTACCTTCTGACTGATCTTCATTGGTTAAACATGTTCCTGAATAAGGTCAATAAGCAGTCAATCTTATGTCTGAGTCAATGCCAAGAATTAATGATGAGTCCCAATTTGTTGCATTATCATGCAAAAGGAACCAAAGTATTGTAATGAGTTCTGGACTGAAATGCAGTTCATTTCCTCAGATGCAGGGATATGGACACAATCTGCTAAAACAGGACCTCCACAAACTACAGGAACACAGTATTTCCCTGACTTTGGCTAACATGGGACAAGGTTGCATTAAGTTGGCCTTGACCCGCAGTACTCTGAATCAACCCTTATGTAGCATTTGGCCACTATGGAACTGATCTGCTTCAACTGTGACATGTGAGTTTAGATGAAGTCTCCAAATTTCACCCCAGCTCATAATGGGTTCTTTGCTATCAAGAACTGGCCAGATGTATTTGATGGTTCCTCCAACTCCTTCCCAAACATTTTTGTGGAAGGGTCAAGGTAATAGATCTCATTCTTAAAGCCTGGATACTCCTAAACATAGTCCTAAACATGTAATTGAATTTTCTTCATATATAGAAAGAGAAAGAGAGGGGGAGAGACAGTTATCCCTATGAATGCAACATTCGAAACATGATGTGGGCACAGGAAAAGGCATGCCAGGCCTGAGCTTTTCTGCACTGTCCTCTCCATATTGATGTGAAAGTTTTCAATAGAGATTGCAACATCATTTGGCTGAAACTGTTATTCTCCTTTGTGCAATCCAAAACATCAGTGCAATCATAATAGGGTGTAGATGGTGTGGGAAATGGTATAAGCGAGGTTAGATCTGCCCCCTCCTTCTTGTCCTTCAGGAGGCTAGTGAAATGAAGCACTCCCAGAAGAAGGCTGAGACTGGTTATAGACCAAAGTGAATGACCACATTTATAGACTGAGTTGAGCTTGTTTTTACTCTGCGATTTTATGTATTTTATCCATATGTATCTTAATCTTGTATTGTTGGATGTTTTTAATTTGTATTGTAGTATTGAATCTTTGCTGTAATCCAGTCTGAGTCCCTCTACGGAGGTGAGAAGATCGGGATACAAAAGTTTTACATCAATCAATCCATCAATAAGGGAAAGTAGTACTGCATGAGCTAAAAAGACACTTATGCAATGGATGCAAGCTACATAGTTCGATTGTGGGGGACAGTTTAGGGCCTGCACAACCTGTGGCTCTCCAGGGGATTGAGACTCCAACTCCCAGACGTCCTAGTCAGCTTTTCCAATGGTCAGGAATTCTGGGAGCTGTAGTCCAAAATAGCTAAAGGGCCACAGGTTGTGAGGGTCTGGTGGAGAAAACAAGTGTATACATGCAGAAGACTACACAAAGAAAACAATAGGTTTCCCATGAATGTGACCTATGATTTTATTCATAGGTGGTGACCCATAGATAAATAAAACTTAAGATAATTCACCTATCAGACATATTCGAGATGTTTCAGAATCAAAATCCCTGTATTGGAACTCTTTACTTGTAGGACTTTTGTGTCAATGGCATTTTCATTGTTGTCAGAATTGGATAAAATATTCAGTTTATATTGCTGCTTTTGAGTACATTGTAGTTTTCAGCTAGATAGTTGGATAGGCTTTTGCACAACAGTTCAAGAGTCTACTTTCCCCTTGTTTGGTTGGGAGCAATCAGAATGAAAATTATAGTATCACAGAGTTTCTCTCAGATGTAACTTTCAAAATTTCAGATATGTTTAGTGAAAATCATACAAGAGATGTCTTTAAATTTTATGAGAAAGAAAATTTTCTCTCCCTATTATATTTAGGTAATATGTACCAGAAGTATATACCAGATAATAATATATACCAGAATAGTAACTTGTAGATTCATATACACCCACTAAACGTCTTGAAGTATGTAGATGTGATTGCTCCCTTTTAGACTCCATATTCAATTTATGTGATTGTGGGGATGAGGGCTGAAAAGGTATGGAATGAGTGCAGTCCCACAGGCTCCCCAGCTCCTGGAATTTGCCCAATTTGATGCATACTAAAGAATTGTGATGCAGTTGACATTTTCTTTTTGTTTTGACATTTTATTTCTTTTTTTCCTCAAATGATAACTTTGTTCCTTCTGTATCTCTGTCAACAGCACTGCAGATGAAAACACAGAGAGAGAGAGGGGGGAGAGGGAGAGAGGGAGGGAGGGAGAGGGGAGGGGGAGGGAGAGGGAGGGAGGGAGAGGGAGATTGATTTTCTGGTTAAAAGTTATAGGTCACAGTCACTCACATACACCCATCTGTCCCCTTGCTTGCATTTGCTTTATGTTTGAGAGGAAACTGATCCATTTTTTTCCAGACATCTTATCAGCATCTCTGTATTTTTCTATATATCCACCGAGAGAATACCTAATTTCTGTTTGATATTTCATATAACACCTATTTTAATTTCATCAAACTTAAGTCCAGAATTGTCCAACACAAATGCAGCCCTTAATTCCCAGATAACTTCTATATTTGCTCTTTTCGGCTGTTAGGATCAGGTTGTTTCTTAATTGATGTTTTTTCTTTTGCTCACATTTGAGGTGAATTGTATTACTGAAGAAATATTCCACTACATATAGTGGTCTGTATCTCGCCCTTACATCATTTTCTCAAAGGGTGCATTTTCAATGTCAGACCATTAAATAGATCTGACTGTATTCATGATGACTCAATTCACTTGCTGCGGAGTGTTAAGCTCAGTCCTTGATAAGGGACTTGGTATATTATTTTGTGGTGACAGCTTTGAGGTCAAAGGATTTTCTGTGATTTGAATCAATAGAGTCATCTAAATCCCATTTCTGTGATACTGCCCAGTCAGTGACATAAACCAGGTATTTGTTACTTAATTATAAGAGGGCAATGGTCCTGTACAGAATGATAATAAGAAGCACAATATAATTCATATTCAACTACAAAGCCTACTCAATTGTCTGAGAAGAAATACTGTCTTCTTTTCCAAACTGTTTCATAAGAATGTGATAAAGTGTTAGAAAACATGCTTGAATTCTTTGGCATTGCATGGAAATTGTACGGCGACATGAATGCCTCATGTTAGCCGGGTTTTTATGCTGTGATCCGCCCCGAGCCTGCTGGGAGGAGCGGAATATAAGAAGGAATAATAAATAAATAAATAAATAATAAATTCTATACTTTCATTTTGGGGGAAGACCTTTAGCTAATGAAAGAGGAAATAGGGGGTAAACTAATACTTCTGTGAGTAATGATCATTTTGTGACAGCAACCAAAGATTGATTGTGATGGTGTTCTTTACTACTGGTCTTATGTCACCTCTCAAATTCTCATCCTGGAGACAGTGGCAAACTATACCATTTGTTAGGACAGGAAGCTTCAAACCCACACAGCACCTCCCTTACTCTCCCTTGAGTTATTGAAGATTGCCTTTGTCCAAGGAAGAAAATGTGTGAACTTGAATTCCACAGAGTACTTTTTCAAAGCCATTCCTCCTACACCCACCTGTGCTTGCAGAGGGCCATTATTTGTGACAGACATTTGTCAAACTGATAACTTTACACTCCTCCTTCCAGAATAAGAAACACAAATCACTCTCTCAACTGAGATGGTGTTCTGGACTAGTAAACCTTTAACCTGTGTGCGCGCATGTGTGTTATGCTCTTCTTATGTTCTCTTCTCCTCCCACACACCCACACTCAGTTGAACTCTTCTATTATGTGAATTTATATAAAGGGGAGACATACTGTTGATATGTGTGTGTGTGTGCTTTGTGTTTTAAAGGTGAAAAAACAAGTTAATGTTTCATATAATAAAGAGGCAAAATGCCCCATTGAATTAGGCCAAAGTCCCACTGAATTTTTTTAAAAACCAGGAAAATGCCGAAAATTTTATTCCACAGATAGAGCACATGAACTTTCTGCAATTTTCATAACTCATAGATGATATGTATACAATGAAAGCAGTGGCCTTTCATGTTGTTGCTCCCTCCGAGGGATACTCAGTGGCTCAATTCTATTTAAAGCAGAAATTCTTAACTGGAGGTCCATGAAGATCTTAATGTTCTATGAAAGGGCTTCAGGGAGTCTAGGTGCCAATCTACATCGTTGAATTATGCAGTGGAGAGGGCACATTAGCCTGGGGCATCAAAACAACACTGCAAGCTAATGCTATTTATCCTGGGATAAATCTGTAAATCCAGGTTTATTCTGGTTTAAAAGAACAACAGCAAAGGTTTGGATCGTCTAGGAAGATGCAGATCTCTACTAGTGCCATGGCTATAGTGAATGCTTCCAGTGATTGCCATGTGTGGTACTCAATGACAGTCTCCACAGCTACCAGCAGTGTCTCCCTCCCATCCCTGCCTCCCATTTCCACCCCACACCCAATTACTTTCTTTCGGGGGATGGGGTAAACAGTTACAGGGAAGGAAACTCTGGTCAAACATACTTGTGCCAAAAAGCACATTGGCACTGGGGTGGGGGGTATGACCACACATCCTGTGGAATGAGGTCCCCCTCCCATGTGTGACTGGAAAAAGCAACACAAATTGGCATTTAAAATGTTAGATTATGACCCATTTTGGCCAGTGTAGAAGGGCCCTAGGAATGTACTGTACTGGTTGAGCATTGGATTACAACTCTGGACAACATGATTAAATTCCTAGCATCCAGTGAGTACCTAAAACATGTGAATGCCCTCACTTTTCCCTGAGGCATTGGTTGACCTTGGGAGAGTCACACTGCCCTCAAAGACCCTGCAATAGGTTCACCTTAGAGTCACCATAACTTCAAAATGACCAAAATTCACACAACAACAAAAACGAATTATGCATAGAAATTATCTTTGATTTCCTTCCTCTTACTTTGATTTTTTTGGTCTTTTTGGGTAATAATATAGACTTAGATCCAGAACAATCTTAATTTCTTTCAACAGATATACAATAAAATAATAAAGAACCAGAAAATCCTGACTCCTGTTACCATTCAGACATTATAATTTTGTATCAATAACATATTAATAAGGCTAGCTATGTAACTGCTCCATCTATGGCCAAAGAGAATAAATAGGAATACAAAAGCCTGCACTCATTTGATGTATTGTGAGCTGGACCATGGTCAGGAAATGGAACCTATGGGAGTTTTTTTAGCTTGCAAAGGAAAGATTAAGTATTTGATAGCACTAAGTTAACTGAAAGTGTTGTGTGTGGGAGGAGTGGGAGGCAGCATGCTGGAAAAGCAGAAGTAGTAGTCAAAAGAGCAGACTAGGTGTTGAAAGTGTGAAAACAGCTATTATGTAGATGTTGAAATAGCAGAACATCCAAAAAGGTGTCACTGAGAAGTGGGGATACCTGTAGATATAACTACCTGCTTAGGATATAGTTGTGTTGCTGTAGGCAATGCCAGCTATATCCAGGGATCACTGACACCTACTTTTCATCACCAGATTTTGGAATGACTTTCACTGTTATATACAATGTGTCAATTCTGGTTCAGCCCACATTGCCCTCGTAAGTCAGGGACAGTGTAAACACATCTTCAATCATTTTGGTAAGGCTGTCTCATAATCTCTGGCATAAAATAAGAACTCACCATTCTAATTAGAAATCAGAGAACCCTGAAAGTGGGTTCTCAGTTGGCCATTTATACAGGGCATCTCTATCCATAACAATCCTATTCTTGTTCACTAACAAATGGGAAACTACCTCAGCTACTGAACACAGCCCAAAGAATGTACTGAGTCTAGTTAGTCAGTTAATTATCAAAAACAAATCTACAAATTCTTTATAGTCTAAACTCTACTCAGTGTGTCTCATATGCATAAATATGGATACATCAATAAATAACGAACTAATGGTGTTCCTATAACCAAAGTTAAAGCATAAGGATGGCCTCTCCCTTCCCGTATATCTGCGGATGAGTCTAGACTTATTATAGTGGGAACACGGGCCTCACGTCATGTAAGAATATAAGAATATATAAATATATAGAGCACAACCCTCAGTTACACTTGGAGTGTGTGTGTGTGTGTGTGTGTGGTGGGGAGGCAGCCGCTAGAAGGAAAAGGATCCCAGGAAGTGAGATTTCTTAAGCCCCCTCTTGGTTTGGAAGCAAAAGGAGGGGGGGGTGAGGCATGCCAGTTCTCCTTTCCATTCCAGTACCTCCAAATAAGAGAAAAGAGAGGGCTTTTTATAGGAAGTCCAGGGTAGAATACCTCCAGGTTAATGCTTTTTCATTCCCTGGGAAGTTGGACTCCTTAAAATACCTTGGAAAACTGCCTCCTACAGGGAGAGAGCGCCTGCATCTCCTATCTCTAGAGTAGAAACAGCTTTAACAAAGCATTAAACCTAGTCTCCTCTACAGGCAGAAGGAAAAGGATCACAGAAAGAGTGGTATCTTAACTTTTATGCTTTTAATCCAGGTCTTAATGAAGGATATAAGAACAAATGATGCCTAAAGTAATGGAGAGAAGGGAAGCCTGTGATAAATCCCTCCCCCCCAATTGCCACCAATGGGGCAAGATAGAAAACAAATCTTTTGGCTCCCTAGATCAAAAAACAGATTTCTGTCCTCCCCAATTCAGAAGGCTCCTGAAAACCTGATTGGTCCACTCACCGAAATCTGGGACACCAAAGAGGATTGTGGTTTACCCGGATTGCAGAAGCCTTGGGGTTACCATTGGAATCATCCAACTGTGTGCAATAATGAATCTGGTGACATGTACTACACACATAAATACAGACTTATGCATGCACATACTAAAGGCTCACATTTCCCATGCTTCTGTGGGTAGCCCTTGTCACAGAACCACATCATGCATAATCACATAGAACAATACATAGTGTTGAGTGTACTGAGGTGAATTGCTTTCTCAGTATTGATTCTCTATATTAACGTGAGGAAGCTTAAAATCCAATCCTGGGAGAGAGGGATGACATGAAGATCTTTCCTCAGAAGAATTGATGAGGATCACCCAGGACCTTGATTCAAAGTGAGCAGAGGATATTTGAGGGAATAAAGGGAAAAGGGACTTGGTGAACTCTGAATAGGCAGAAGGATTATTTGTGAATAGCTACTGCTTAGGGAATCAGCAGGATGAACTGGAAGCTGCTTTCCTCCTTTATGATTCACACATATATTTTTTTTGAAAAAAATGAAATATTAAATAGCTTCCAAGGGAATATCTTAGTCTCCTCTCCCGTCCCCCTTTTTCTGAAGATATGCACATTGTCTGTCTTTATTACACTCTTTTGAAACCTCACCTCTCTTCTCACACATCTCAAAAGATGACTTCTAGCACCTCTGAGATTCCTTCAATACCCAGCTGTCTGGTTTCATTCAAGGCAATTCAGTGTTTTTATTTGGCTCAGAAATATGGATATGCAGACATCAAAAGATTGGAGGCTTTCCATATTGATAGAGATGATTACTAGGTATTAATTATTTGGCTTTATGTAGTGTACTGAGATTAGAAGCAGAAAAGGATTTGAGAGAGTGACAAAAACATTGCCTTCTTGATTATGTTGACCATGTTGGGTGAATTTTGGAACACTGAACTTCTAGTATCCAGAGTAAATGTTAGGAGAATGGGTACATTACTGTTGATTTTCACAGCAATAATGTGTATGTCAGTATATGGCAGCTGTTTAAAAATATTCCACATCAACAACTTATCATTTGGAAAGCAACTGAATAATAATTACTCACGAAACTTCATTCATAACAGACTGTTAGTGTTCAACTTATGAATGTACGAGCTTTTTCTTATGGCTTTGCACTCCTTGATTTCCTCTACTGATTTTGCCAAATGTCTCTTGATGATGATGTGTATGGTTTGTCTTGAACTAAATACAATCAACAAATTCAGAATGAGATGTTCAGTCTTCTGTTTGTGATTTTGTTAGAAGCTTATTAAATTACAATCCGATGGCCATATAGTATATATTGTTTAAGTCAATCTGAATTAAAGTGGAGATTCATAGATTGATACTGATATGTGACCCAGTTTGTGGTAAGTTTCTAAGAAAGAAAGAAATAGGCACAAATATGCTATCAGTCTATTGCACATTGGTGAAAAAAATCCATCAGATAGTCTGAGAGATACTGGTTTAATTATTCCCCATGGTGCCTGATTGTTCTAATTAGGACAAAGGTGAACATAGGAGCAGGAATACTTTCATCTGCATCAAAGGATGCTTGAGGCTTTTATGGGAAAAGGATGAAAGTGATCTTTTTGTTCAGGAAGGATTTCTTGCATTGGTTTTATTGCATCTTGGTTCCCTGAAATTGTTATACAATCAGTCCAATGTGCCATCTCTTTAAGTAAGATTCTTATATCTTTTGGTAACTAGGAGAGATGAATATCCGGGTCAATTTATTTATTTATTTGTTCAAACTTCGTATACCGCCACTCCCCGGAGGCTCGGAGCGGTTTCCATGGTTTGACAAAAATGCATAGTATACAAACAATACAATACAACAAACAAGGGGGAGGTGACTACATCTAAGACAGGGAAGGGGGGGCTAGGCTCATGACCGCATGGGTCAGAGAGCTATCCAGCAAATGGCCATCAAACGAGGGAAGCCTAGGAGGGTCCCACAGGTCTAACAGCGCCTTTAGCGTTTCCAATTCCAGAGGGAGATGGTCACCACATGCCCGTGGCTCCCAACCTACTTTGCACTCTCACATTTGGAGAGTGTGGGATATAAATTAAATAATAAAAGAAAGAAAGAAAGAAACAAAGAAAAAAATTTAAGCTATCTAGTCAAAACAGCGTTTTCCAGGGTATGACAAAATATATGGGGAGCTTGTTTCAGAAAAGTACCAAATCTATCTGAACAAACTTTACAGGAATTGAAAAAAGTGTGCTAAGGATATGCATTCTTTTGTTATAAAATGCAATTTTCCAAGCCCTGTACCAAATTGATTTGATACATTTTGATAGTTTTGATGTGTACATAATATTATGCTCTTAATTTTTCAATTATTATTTTTGGATTTGGTACCTTTTGAAAACATACATATACACCTCTAAAGCTCCAGCTTCATATAAGATAATTAAACCAAAAAGAAATAGAAAATAATAATGATGATGTTGCATTAAAATAGACTACCAAGAAAGCTCCCCCCCCTAAGAAGTACATTTAAATGAAAGAAAAAAAGAGGGCTTCCAAATGTAAATTTTAAAATCATTGGATAAAAAGGAATAATCATTTTTACACAACAGACAAGAATTGTGTTTTTCTTTACCAAGAAGTTTCCAGTTCCTAAATCCTGCATGTTTCTCAGACATGAACAGTGATAGTTGACAAAAAAGATTGAATTTATGAACATATGATTGATTGTATGAATGAGTCTTCTGGCTATATATTTTCAATATAAACATTATGGGATTTTTTGAAACCACCTGTAGTGCTGGTTAGAGCAACATTCCATGAAACAGCTTTCTTTCTTCAGGCCTTTTGAGTGGCTTGTTTTAATGGAAAAGTTGAAGTGGGAATAAGCCTTTTTATTTGCAAATGTCAAAAGCCAAAGGAGACAGAAAAATTTGTAACAGAAAGTTACACTGTTTGTAGACCACAGCTGTCACTTTTTGTAAAATTAGCTTGGGTGAGTTTTACTCCTTTATTTTAACTAGAAATCAGACTTTGGACAAGCGGCAAATAGATGCTACAAATTAGATTGTGAAAATGGCTTGAATTCTATATCATCTAAAACTTTGGACAAGATTGACATTTTTTGATAGGCATTTTTTACTTATATAATTAGTGTGAAATAAATGTGTTCGATAGATTTTTTTTAAAAAAAATGGACCTGCTTTTCAATACCTCCTGAACTGAAGACAGACATTGGTGGAAATTGTTATCAGAAAGGCATACATACCCAAAATTCTGATGGGAAACAAATTGTGACAACATACATATATTTGACTAAAAGGATTGCAAGACATCACATTAAAAATAAATAAAATGACAAACTTGCTTTCCAAAATGGAAGGATGTGCTCAATAATAGAAATATGCATTTTATGTTGATTTATTATTGGTTTAAAAGAAAAAAGAAAAAAAGAGGAAAGACAAGTCCAGAACAAATATATCTGAAACTTCTTTTAAAACATTGAATTTCAGGCCTTGTATACACTAGTAAAAAAATCCATACTCGCCCTGAATCTAGTACTGGCCGTTTAGATGATACATACTATTTTTGGTAAGTAGTCAGATTTTTTGCCCTTAACTCAGCTTTGCTCTGCTCTGAGCAACATCGGAGGATTCTCTGGAGTCAGAGGATCTACAGGCTTTGTGGCCATCTGGACAGTAGGATTGGGTCCATTTCATCCCAATCCATTGTTCTACTTTGTTTTGTTTTTCCATCACATATGATTATCAACATTTCCAATTTTTTATTGTTTTTAGCACTATTCACTGTTTTGAGTCTCTTTCAGAGAGAAAAAGTGGCATATCCACAACAGCAGCAATTTGGTATATGATCGATTTCTTTCTGGACTCTTGCATGGAATTTTTCATTTATTTTTCTTCTGTCTCTGTAATCAGAGAATAAACTTGGATGATGGTTATACTGATGGGCTTGTCCAAACTTTCTCATTGATACGTTTTTTTCAGTCTATGCATTATATCCCTTGACTATGTGTGCAACATTTCTCATTACTATTGCTACTACCTTCTTAGATTTTTCTTTTTTGAGCAAAAATGGTGCAATTATTTGTCTTCAAATGTCTTATTCCTTTCCATTTCAGATTGCGTACTTCAAATATTGCAATGTTTTTAACATTCCATTTCTTGCTTTAGAATGTCTAGCTTTGCCTGATTTTTGCTTCTCATATTCCATTTTCCTATAACATGTGCTGTGTAGCTTTGGACATTCCTTTAGCCTCTAAGCATGTCAACAGCTAAATGTCCTATTCGGTTGATTTGGAGTATGCTACTACCCATGGTGCTACTCATATTTTTATTTTATTTATTTATTATATTTTTATACTTTCACTGTCAGCCCGAAGGTGACTCGAGGCGGTGTACACATGGCAAGAACTGCCCACATATAAAATACATCAGAAATTAATAAAACAACCATATAAAACACAAATTTAGCAATTAAAATTTTAAAAACACAATCTTAGCATCTCATTATTAAAATCGATTTCTGTTGCATCGTCATCGTTCCTTAGGTCTCAATTTAGGTACAGTAATTATGCTTCATCGGCAAATGCATGGTCAAACAGCCAGGTCTTAACTTTCTTGCGAAATGTCAAGAGGGAGGGGGCAGATCTGATGTCACTAGGAAAAGCGTTCCAAAGCCGAGGGGCCACCACTGAGAAGGCCCTGTCTCTCGTCCCCGCCAATCGCGCCTGCGAAGAGGACGGGATCGAGAGCAGGGCCTCTCCAGATGAACTTAAACATCTTAGAGGTTCATAGGGAGAGATGTCTTCGGACAGGTAAGTTGGACCAGAACCATTTAGGCCTTTAAAGGCTAAAGCCAGTATTTTGAATTGTGCCCGGTAGCAGATTGGCAGCCAGTGGAGCTGGTGCAGCAGAGGAGTTGTGCACTCCCTGAGTGATGCTCCTATTATCAACCTGGCTGCTGTCCGTTGGGCCAATTGAAGCTTCCGAACAGTCTTCAAAGATAGCCCCACGTAGAGAGCATTGCAGTAATCTATTCAGGATGTAACCAGAGCGTGGACTACCATGGCCAAGTCAGATTTCCCAAGGTGCGGGCGCAACTGGCACACAAGTTTTAACTGTGCAACTGCTCCCCTGGTCACCGCCGAACCTGGGGTTTCAGGCTCAGTGATGAGTCCAGGATCACACCCAGACTGCGAACCTGCGTCTTCAGGGGGAGTGTATACCCATCTAACACAGGCTGTAACCCTATGCCCTGTTCAGCCTTTCGTCCAAAGGGAGGCATGGTTTTTTCAACAGTGGTTTTATAACAGCTTGTTTTAAGCTCGCTGGATTGATGCCAATCCCCCTCTGGCCTCCTTTACAAGCCAGGATAGGCAGGGGTCTAGGATGCATGTCGTCGCTCTCATCCCTTCAAGTATTTTGTTCACATCCTCGGGTTTCACCAATTGAAATTGATCCCTCAAAATTGGACAAGCAGGTGCTCCAGCTATATCCACAGAGACTGCCGTTAATATGGTGTCCAGACCTGAACGGATCAAAGCGACTTTGTCCGTGAAGAACCTAGCAAATGCTTCACAGCGAGCTGCCGAGTTGTCAGGGCTCCCATCCTGAATGCTGGGATGCAGTAGGCCTCTGACGACTCGAAACAGCTCTGCCGGACGGTTCTTTGCGGATGCAATATTGGCTGCCAGAAAAGATTTCTTTGCAGCCTTTATTGCTGCGCCATATGCCCTTAGAGAGGCAACAAGGCATGTTCGATTTGGCCCACTCGGATCCGAACGCCACACGCTCTCTAGGTCCCTCTTCCTTTGTTTCATCACTGCCAACTCCTTGTTAAACCAAGGAGAAGGTTTAGCTCGGCTACTTGAGAGGGGCAGATCCTGAGCAATCGTGTCTATTGCCCTAGTCATCTCCCCATTCCAGAAAGTGACCAGACCATCAACAGGATCACCAACTGAAGTGGCAGGAAATTCTCTAAGAGCCATCAGGAATCCATCAGGATTCATAAGCCTCCTGGGGCAGGCCATCTTAATAGGTCCTCCCCCCCCCTGTGGAGGTTGGAGGAAGCAGTGAGTTTAAACCTGAGCAGGTGATGGTCGGTCCATAGCAATGGAGCAATGGTCAGCTCTTCCACACTGCCACCATTCTCCCATCCCTGACAGAAAATCAAATCTAAGGTGTGGCCAGCACAGTGGGTTAGGCCGATTACCTGTTGGGACAGCCCCATGGTCGCCATGGCAGACATGAAGTCCTGAGCCATTCCTGAAAGGGTGGACACCGCATGTATGTTGAAATACCCCAGCACTAAGAGCTATTGGAACTCCAACACCAGGCTTGAGACCACCCCTGCTAGCTCAGGTAGGGAAGCTGTAATGCAGCGGGGTGGATAGTACACTAGCAGAATCCCTATTCTGTCCCGGTCACCTACCCTCAGGAGGACACATTCGAAATTGGTTGACTGAGGAATAGGGCACCTGGTCAGGGAGATGGAATCTTTATGGACCACCGCAACCCCACCTCCCTGCCCGCCAGATCTCAGCTGGTGCTGCACAGAGAAGCCTGGTAGACAAAGCTGGGTAAGATTTACACCTCCAGCCTCATCCAACCAGGTCTCCATTATGCATGCCAGATCTGCCCGTTCATCCGGAATTAAGTCCTGGATGAAAGCTGTTTTACCGTTAACTAACTAACTAACTAACTTTATTTCTTATGAGTCGCCCTCCACGAAAGGTGCTCTGGGCGACTTACACAATTAAAATAAACAGGTTATATAGTCACCACTTGTTACTAAATCATAGATTCTTCTGAAAAGCCATGTCTTAAGTGCCCCTAAAATGTATGTAGATCAGGAGTGGCTCTTTGGTCTGGCAGTAGGGAGTTCACAAGATTGGGGATACAATGGAGAAGGTTCTGTCTTGTGGACTCCAAATGAACCTCTCTAGGGCCAGGGACATAGAGAAGATTCTCATGAGCTGACTGTGGCAGTCTCTGGTGATGGAGTGGCATTAAATGGTCTCTCAGATATGGAGGACCCTGACCTTGGAGGGCCTTGAATGCTAGGACCAGGGTCTTGTAGAGGACTCTGTGTTCAACCGGCAGCCAATGTAAGCACTGCAGAGACGGCATTATATGGCACCTCATTGATGTTTTTGTGAGGAGTCTAGCAGCTGCATTTTGCACAGTTTGGATCTTGCGAATTGCTGCTCGAGGTAAGCCCACATACAAAGCATTGCAGTAATCCAGCCTCGACGTAACCGTGGCATGGATTACTGTAGCCAGAGCCTCTGTTGGTAAGTAAGGCGCCAACTGCCTCGCTTGGCGTAGATGAAAGAAGGCCCTTTTACTAGTGGAGGCAATCTGGGCTTCCATCGTCATTTTGGAATCCAGGATAACACCGAGACTCTTCACAGTGGGGGATGGAACTAACGGTGCCCCTTCAAAAGATGGTAATAGACCGATGAATTCTGATGGGTGGCCAAGCCACAAGATTTCAGTTTTTGCTGGATTTACTTTCAATTTATGGGCACGTAGCCATCTTGTCACCGCTCCAAGACACCGGGTGAAATTATCTGGTACTGAAGTTTTTCCAGGTTCTAGTTTTAGAAGAAGCTGGGTGTCAGATCTGGCATTCAACAGCACCACCTTTAATCCAGAGGGACCACCAACCTGGGTACCCAAACTTACCATGTCAGGAGGCCAATCTGGAACTACTAATACTCTATTTTCGTCCTTAGGCCGAATTCATGGTCTCCCTTTCCCGTATCTCCCCCTCCTCATTATTACTTCTATTGGGGCCCCCGGACCATGGAACTCCCCCTTCCCTCATCATCTTCTGTTTTCACATTTCCCATCCAAGGCTTAGTACCAGCTGCGTAATTTAGTAGTATTTTCTCTGATAAAAGTCCTCCCTTCCCTTCAGTTCCCACCCCCTCCCTGCGAATTCTGGATTACTCCAGCTCTCCATGAGCCACCCTTTCCCTGTAGATTGTAATTAAAGTTAATATCAGTAGAGTTTTGAGTAGCAACATGGGGGACAGAGTTCTCCACATAGTTCATAAAATGCAGGAGTGATTGTATAAAATTTAAAAGCACAGTCAATATAAAGTCTATAAAGTGCTAATGGGAACTGTAGTTCTTAAAGTGCAATTAAGATGTTAAAGTGCACTGTGATGTTAAAGTGCAGTAAAGATATTAAAGTGCACCGTGGCTTGAATATAAAGTTATCATTTCTGTACCCTAGTAGCTCGCTGAATACCTTCCAATCTGGAAGTGTCAACTTCTGGCACTATCTTTAGTTTCATTTTGGATTATCTCAATAATAGAGTTTTTTTAGGTAGAAGGTTTCAGGAGTGTTCTTCTGAGCAGTACTAGAAAGCATTAGTTATAGAGCCATGGCCATTCTCTCAGAGAGATCCTCCACCAGTATCATCCTCCACTACTACCACTTCTCAGCATACTTAGTCCAACTCCTCTACATAAAAACATTTCCATAGTAGGACATCCTCATTTACATTTATGCATATTGACATTGTATTGAACAGAAAAGAAGAAAGCAATTCATGAAGTTGTAGTGTGAGAGCCTGCTTTGAATTCACAGAGTACTTCAAAGGTACATGACATGATGTGAACTTCTGGGTAAACCCTCCTTTGAGTGACTAGGGTTATTGAGCTGGCTGACAGTATGCTAAAAATGACTCAGAAGAATTATAATGTGTATATTTCGACTGAAACAGTAATGAAAAGTTGTTTGTTGTTATTTGTAATACCTGCCAAAAGCTCATTGCAACCTAGGGTCAAACTTTTCAGCTAAAGCTGAAATGTTCAGCAGTATTCACGACACACCAAAGAATAGCCTAGATTTATCCCCATACCCTGTTGCAGCTATTGTTAATTGTAATGACCTAGCATTCCCAATAAATATGCATTTGGATTCCTTGCTAAGGATACCTAAAAACTACAATGGTAGGAGATGGATAGAATGGTGTAATATCTTTTCTCTTTTAAAAAACATTTGGGCATCATGTGGCTTTCTAGATAACATTGTGTTTCAACTCATAACAATTCTAGCCAGAATAATCAATTGTAAAATTTACATATTACAGCCCTATCTGGAGAAGCGCATGATTCACATCCTTGGATGGGAAGGGATATTAGTGTTTAGGCTTATGCACTGTGTCACATTGAACCAGAATTCTGTCCCTAAAACTAGATTTTTTAAAAATAAATTGGTGTTATCACATATATCCTTCTATTGCTTGCTTGTATCAGGAGAGGGGGTAGAGATCAAAACATGATATCTTTATTTCTCACTGCAGATTCTGAAATGTCTTAGTAACAAAAGATGCTTGGTCCTCTTTGCCATTTTCCCTCTACGCAATCCAACTGTTCCTAATCCAATGTACGTATTCCTTTGAGCTCTGCTGTAAGAAGTTTCACTGGCTGCCACTGAAGGCCAAATTCAGTGAATATAACCTCACTCTCAAAGGAGTCGCTTAGATGTCCCACATGAAACTGAATAGCAGATATGGAAGCACAGTGTTTCTTCACCATGTTGGATTACTTCTGACACATTTCCATCAGTGCAAATAACTCCTTTTCAAGCAATCTTAATTTATAGTAGCACATAGGCATCCAATTCAAAAAAGCTGAACTGGGAAAGGCTAGAATAGACCACAAGAAAACTTGTGTACTCTGGAGATATGTTATGAACATGGTATAGAAAATGTGGTACATTTGGACATTCACACAACTTTTCACAAGGTTGACTGCTATGCTGTTCACCAAGCTAGCAGAAATGTAGTAAGTGAAGGCAAACAGGTGATGTATTGGCTATGAATGAATTCCAGTTGATAACAGATGACTTCCAGTATTTCTTGTCAAAGAAAACCCTGTGAAATTTAAGGGGCACCGTAAGACAACAATCAACTTGAATATACAAAGAAGTGAAACTTTAGGAGTTCTTTTCACCTACATTCCATCTAGCTTGGTTCTTGAACAATGGGAACTATCCGACATTGAATTGACGTTCAGATTTAGCTTATGCTTGAAACTTTGAAATGCTGGTGTAAAGTGGCCAAATTTTGTATTTTACTGAATAAATCTATTGTAACACTCCAGCAAAATCTACTCGGGGCGCTTCCAGACAGCAGGAAATTGCTGGAGAAAACTGGTTAAAGTAATCAGATTTCCCCCACATTGGAGTCTGCATTGCCCACTCCAAACCCTGGATTTTCCCTCCCGGGTGGCTAGATACTATCCCAATATTGTAATTGGGATAGTGGTCAGCCACCCCCCAAACCCAAAATATAGGACCTAAAACTTACCTGAAAGTGGCTTTCAGGTACATATCCTGCTTGCAAAGTTTTGGTAAATCAAAATGGCACATGAGAAGGTGGAGAGGTGATTTCCCTTCCCCCCTTCTCCTCATGTGTCATTTGGTGTTCCGGAACAAATTTACAAGCAGGCTCTGTGCCTGGCAGCTTCTTTCAGGTAGGTTTTAGGACCTAAATTTGGGGTTTGGTGGGTGCCATCTTGGTGCCCGAAAACCTGAGATGGCTTTGTGGATTGATGCAGTCCCTAGGACCAATCCACACAGAGCCCAAACCTGGTAAGACCCAGATTTTACATAAGATCCGGATCTTACTAGGTTATTAATTAATTTGGAATAAAGCTGGGGGAGCCCTGTTTTGTTCTGAATTAATTTGGTTCTACTGGAGGTGTCTTTGGACCCCTCCAGTAAAACTAAGACAGGTCCTGTTTTTGGGGTCTGATTGGATGGGCCCTGAGGTGCAACTATAGCTAGAAAATGAAATAAGATGCCATGATTAAACCTTAATCCAACGTTGATTACTATGGACTTACACTGTTCACATTTTTCCTCACTAACTCTCTATTTCCTGCATCTCCTCTATCAAACTTTTCTACTACTTTGCAGCTTAAACTGTTAATTAAAAACAAATGAAGTCTGTTTGAATTCCAAAGGTGTTGGTTATCATTGTCCACACATTTCTAATCTTTATCAAATGTTTGCCAAGGGAGTTATAGTATCTTCAGCTTGTATTTGACTAAATCTCAAATGAAGACTCTTCACCAAGTACCTGCATTGATTATATGCCAAGATAATTGATGATACTCATTCTATTTTTACCATTATTGAAATACTCAGAAAATATATCTTAAGCCTCCTTTTAATTGTGGATTTAGGTTTCACCGGATTTAGTGCAGTTCATTTGCGGTTGAAAAACATTCCCTGGCACAGTTGTGAGCTCAACAGGATAAACAGAATGTGTTTTCTGGGCAAACCTGAAATATATCTCTGGCAGCTTTAGCTCATAGAATTAGCAAGCACAGTAGATGTTCTGAAGCAACGTCTTGCTGGGCAGGTAACCCTCTCTAATGCAGATACTGCTTCATGTCTGTATAACTAGGCTGAAGCATTGTGAGAAAGTAACATTTTGGGAGAAATGCAGAAATACTATAGATATCAAACATGTACAACAATCTTAGAACTTTATCACATAAGAGGAGATAAAGGAGATGCAGGAAAATAGCCATAATACTGTGTGCATCCTGCTACCAGTCTGCCTTCTTCCCATAATTAATTCACAAATAGTTTCCAATTTCATAATGTTCCCATCACTTATGTTGTGTAATGGGTTCACCATGCTTCTGTGCTGGTATACATGCTACCACTGAAGTGAAGTCATGGGGCAGGATTTTTCTCCTTTCCTATCCTCCCCATTTCTCCCTCGTTATTCCTGGGCTGTTTAATGTTTTAACATTGATATTTACATTGATAATTGCTAAAACTGTGAGCTTGCTTAAAATACTACTATCTATAAAATTACAGAACTGTGGAAATGCAGGAAGGTCATAAGAAGAACATAAGAACATAAGAAGAGCCATGCTGAAGGATATGTGTGTCACACAAGTGTACACAGGGATCTCTAGCATGGAACCACAAATTAACGAGGTAAATGAGCATGGAACCACAATTTACACAAATGAGGAGAGGTGTGATAATGAATTTATTCATATCTGCTCTGAGTCCCATTTGCAGTGAGAGAGAGAGAGAGAGTGAGGTAAAAGTATAGTAAAAATAAATATCAGTATATATCTGATATAGGTGGTTGCATGATTCCCATGGAATAGCAGCATCGTACAACAAATTTCTTTCAGGTAAATTACAAGATGCCCATTCCTACTAGACTTGTGCATTAAAGTGAATCGCTATCTGTTTCTGCTTGCCAGATAACAGAAGCCTCCCATAGCCATTTTCGCACGTCTCTCAACAACGGGCGTGCTGCCAAATGGACGTTTTTGTTACACATCTGAAAAAAACTGATATTTTTGGCCTAATAACAGCAATTGGGAACTTATGAGGCTCCTCTTTCCCCATGGGAGCCTTTCCTTTCTTCCCTTCAAGTGAGCCTAGATATCAGCAATAGGATTAAGAAAGCACCCTATCCAGCCCATCCAGCTTGTGGGGGGACTTCCCAAGCTCTCCTTCCATATCTTTCATTAAGACCTGGATTTTTAAAAAGCACCAGAATTAAGAAACCACACTTTTCTTTGCCTTCTGTTTGTAGAGGAGACTGGGTTTAATGCTTGTTGATGCTGTTTCTAATCTAGATGAGAGGCAGGCATGCGTGCTTACTCTCCGCAGCAGTACACCATGCAGTTTTTGGCATTTTAAGGAGACCCAAGGAAGGAAGAGCAATGACTTGTAACTCAATGGGGCTATCCTCCCTGGACTACCTTAAAATCCCCTCTGTTTTCTCTCCTTTCTGCTTGGGGTTTTGCTTCCTTAAAGCTGATTCTACTTCTTACTCTAGAGGAGAGGTCGGCTTCCCTTTTTGTTTGCTGGGCTTACTCTTATTAATAATAATACGAATATTTTAAAAGTATTTTCTAAAAGAGAGGGAAGGAGAAAAATAATCTAAAGGTGACCCTCCAAAACCCCAAATACATGTGTGGACACCCCACCCACCGACCCTCAGATCCCCAACTCCCAGACAATCCTACTAAATAAAAAGAATCAGGAAGATAAAGGGGGGGAAATCAACTGTGATGCCGAATAGGGGAGGAGCAGCAGTGATCGGCTGCTAGGCCCATACCATTTTGAGAACCTGAACAAAACAGAGAAGCCGAATGGCCGAAGGTACCGGATAGAAATAGATCAGCGCACAAGTCTAATTCTTACCATGTCCTGAAGTATAAAATAGGGGACTCAGAGCGGCTTCCAAAAGGCACAATTCGATGCCAACACAGTAAAACACATAAAACACAGTATAAAACCCCCCAAAACATTACACATTAAAATACAATTACATCAACATATCATACACATTCATTTAAGTTAAAAAAATAATATTGGTGCCTTGTGCTAGTGTGCAAACGCCTGGTCCCATAGCCTTTTTTCCTGAATGTCAGGAGGGATGGAATTGATTGTATGTCACTAGGAAGCGCATTCCACAGATGGGGAGCCACCACCGAGAAGGCCGTCTCCCTCATCCCCACCAGCCGCATTTGAGAAGTCGGCGGGAGCGAGAAGTCGGCGAATGGGAATGTAAAGTAATGGTGAATGGGAAGTGTAAAGTTAATATTTCCTGCAATTGGCTACTTTTCTTCAGTGACGATTGTCTTTGCTAGGCCTCTTTCCACCAATACAGCTGCGATGTTACTCTTTTATATGAAGAGACACAGTTTTTAAGTGTATTGTGGCCTAAGATGTGGATATTCTCAACTGCAAATTGAGTTTGATCCCACACCCAGTTTTAGGACATGCAAGTTAAAATGCAAGCCCAATCAATTTCTTGCACATCCCAATTTCTGATTGCATAATTTCAATTTACAGAACATAGGGAGATTTAACAAAAGACTTTCAACCAGCTGGGATTCAAACTTGAGCTTTTTAATTAGCAATGCAAACAATCATGCTAAGCAGAGTTACTGTTTATGCTAATCGATCACAACATGACAACTTTAAAGACTTGTTATTATTGCATTCATTTACTTTAACATGGAGGATCCATCAGTTACCTCAGAGCTCTTATGAATGATATCATAATTGCTGCTCTGGAAAAAAAAGTCCAAAATCTATGCCCTTCTGCAATCACTTCCGCTACACGACTCCTTGGTACAAAGGCAGGAACTGCACAGTATTTTTGATGGTCTAATGCCGTGTGTGGAAACTTCACCAAGTCCAGCTCCCCCTAATAATGAGCAATTGGCCCAAGATGATAAATTTTCATATGGAAAAGCCAACTTTCAAACAGATTTTCAAATGTATTTAAAATTCTCTTGGGAAGGAGTCCAAAATCCTTTCCTAATGCTTCCAGTTGTCCAAAATGGGTGTGTTGGTGGTTGTTTAACACTGAGGTTATGTCTCTCCAGAGCCCAAAATTTGGCTGAAATTGATGTAGTGGATTCTGAAATGTGCTCACTCCTGATCGAAAGAGTCACCACTACCACTCAGCTAGTACAAGAGTCATGCGGATTGCTATTTGATATCAAGAGGGAGAGAAATGTTCCAAATTCCTGTTCTTAATAGCCTAGTAACATTAAAGGCTGATTAGGATCATTTAAGTGCCAGCATCATTAACCTTTTTACTGGCCAGTGTAGCAGAAATTTGCAGTGAATGTGCATATTCACTGAGGCTGAACACAGCTGTCACAGCTTTACATCCATTTGTTTGATAGGCTGATGTACAAATCTGTAGTTAGGAGACATTAGCCATTTACCGTTTAGTTATGTCTGAGGTAGATGTGACATTTTTACTATGTGAAGGTAATCTCAGTGAGAGGAAAATGTTGTATTTTGTCATTTACGAAGTATATTGCAATAATTTATTTTGCTTGCATCACATGAGTTAGGCTGTTGATGCCCACAGTGGCTGTTCAGACCAGTAATGCCTGGTAAAACAAGCTGTTCCAATGCATTTTGTACCTGATAGATTACAGATGTTTGATCGTCATGGTAGAAATGTTGTTTCTCAGGGAGGGGGAATGTAGTGAAAAAAGCATTCCACATAATTTGTTCACATGGAATTAATCTTAGGCTTCTTCACACCCCACACCCCCCAATCACTAATTTATTTTTTTTGTCATATGATGATGGTTTGACAGAGGAATACATTCCTCTGAATATCCCTTAGACATTGCATGTAGTTGCTGAACCTTTTGAACAACATAGTTCCTTTCCCCACCGACTTCTCTTCCCTTTTGCATTTTTGTGGGGGAAGGGAATTAATCGATCTATTGCGGCCTGCGCAAAGCTTGGCCTGTTTATATTGAATTTGTATGTTTAATTTATGTGCTCGTGTTTAATTACAGGCCTCATGTTTGTTATAAAGGTCTATTCACTGTTTGGGGGCTGGGGTTAGTGTTTTTATTATGGGTGGGAGGGATTCCTCTCTTTAGACTTTCCCGCCTAAATTTACCTCAGACCTTTCCCATTTAATTAGCACTTAGTTTTTTCCCTCCAAAAGTCACCTCAGAGTCCCAGCCAATCAGGGTCTCAGGTTTTCCCGCCCATTCTGAAGTCTATAAAAGGGGGATACCTTTCTGAGTTTACCTCAGTGGCTACCAGGGACGTGTGACTGAGCCACGGAGTTGCTAGCTCCGGCCTGTCACCTCCTTTTAGTGAAAAATACCGCCTTCAACCAGCCCTGGACTTAACAGAGGAAGGACGTTCGACCTTCGATTTAAAGAAGTTCAGCGGCTGGGGTCTGTCCACCACCCGTGGCGGCGGACCAGAGAGAGGAAGGAGAGGCGTTGATCATTTACCCCATACAGACCAAAGAAGAAAGGACCAAAGTAAGAAGCTCAAGATTCTACGAGCCTGTCATCAGTTGTAAAAGTTTTGGAGCCAGACACTTCCATCTTTGTGTCTCGTGTTAATAAACTTTGTTACTTTGTACCAGAAGCTTGGTTCTGTCAAGTCTTTGGGGCCCTCTCCCTCACAGGAAGGCAAGCCGCATCCCCTGGGCATAGGGTGCTTAGAGCTGTTAACGTAGTCACTCCAGCCAAGCCCAGGCGGACCGCCATACTAAAAGGAGATCAGGTTGCGGCCTTAGCCGCAGGGCGTCAGCCATCCAGCGTCCCATAGAAGGCCTCTTGGCCAAAAGCAAAGAAAAGTAAAGAAAAGCCTAAAGCAACTTAAAGTAAAGAGAAACTAAAAGGAGATCAAGTTGCGGCCAAGCCGCAGGGTACAGCCATTTCGTCCCAAAGTAAAGTAAAGAAAGGCTCCCCGGCCCTGGGAGGAACTTAAAAGAAGCCTCTTGGCCTAAAGCAAAGAAAAAGCCTCAGGCCTGGGAAAGAAGAGCAACATAAGAGAAACCACAGTAAAGAAAAAAGGGCCTCTCTGCCTGCAGCAAAAGTCCATCCAGGACACAGAGAAGGAAGGCAGCCAGATCTGTTCCTGTAGCCCAATCCAGGATCCAGGAAGCAAGCTTGAGGCCTACCTCACAAGCAAGGCCTCCAAAGCAAAGAAAGAAGGCCCAAAAGCCAGGGACCCTCTTAGAACAAGCCTGCCGGCTCAAGCAAGAATAAAGCAAGCTTCTCCTGCCCTCTTTTTACTCAGCAGAAGCAAGCCATCGAGAAGGCCCAAAAGCCTGGGGTTCGCCTAGAATTCCAACCCCAGGGAGAACAAGGCACCCTACCAGCTTTCAGTTTCTTCAGGAGGCAGCAGCAGCAAGAGCGAGCCTCGCAGGCCAAAGTTTCCAGCATATGCGAGGCTCTCCAGCCCATCTTAAAGGCCCTGAAGTGAATCAATATCTTCAGAAGAAGCCATCTTGGAAGAACGGCCCTCCCATTTCTCCGATTGGCTCTCTGGTGTTGGGAGCCGCCTCCTCTTGTTTCCTGCTCCATTTTCCTTTGCTCCGCCTCCAGCAGGTTGATTGATGCCTGTTCTGCCAGGAGGAGGGGCTGGCTTGGAGTTTGCTTCTCTTTTCAAAGGCAGTTAGGTTTGGCTTTTTCATAGCCCATTGTATCTACTGCATTGTAATACCTGTTTATTACATCTGCCATTGATTTTGCATGCATCTGCTAATATAGATTTTGCATTGCCATAGGTTTGCATTGTAATACTTGTTTATTACACATGCCATAGAATCTCATTGCATTTGTTGGGTACGGATTTCTGTATGTTCTACACAGATTTACTGTATTTTGCTGTACTTATTTCTTGAAATTGCATTTGTTTACGTTGCATTTTAGAATCTACTGCACAGCCATAGAATTTATTGCTCTAGAATATCACTGCAGGTATTTTTCGCTTTGATTTCTAAATGCTATAGATCTACTTTATAGAACATTGCTGAATGTGTTTCATTGTATCCTTTGCAATATTCCCATAGGCATCAGTACATTTACTGTATTGTTGTGTTTCATTACATTTTTGTTGTGTACCACAGAGTCTTTGCTGTATTGCTAGAGCCCTCTTGTTGCATTACCTTAGATTCTGTTGTGTACATTCACTCTATAGAGCTATGGAGAGCGCTAAGGGTTCAGAGGTGACTAGTTCATACTACCTACGCAGCCCCAAATCTAGGCATCCAACACAGAAAGGTCTAGAACAGCTCTTGTATAGGGAGGATGCTTTAAAGGCCAAATTGAAGTACGCATGGCAGCGCATTACAGGCCTCCTCCAGGGATATGAAGCAGCAAGCAACCCCACAGAGGCCCAGGTGTGTGGGGCCGAGATTAGAGATGCTCATCGTTGTTGGAGAGCATTAATAGATAGGATCTCTGCACTACTCCACGAGATCAATAGCCCAGAAGCTGACCTTAGAAATAACCAGCTGTGGGAGAATGTTGATTCTAAAGAAGCTGAAATCAAGGCCGTGTTGGACATTTTGGAATTTAGTCCATCCCCTAGGCAAGATAGGAGGCCGCTGACAGATGCCAACAGTCAAGCCAGTCTGATTGAGTGGTCACCACAGCCCGTCAGTTGCAGATCTCATCATTCAAGTAAAGCTTCCACAAAGAGAGAACGGGCAACGCCTAGTTACAAGAGTTCCAGCTCCACGTCCTCCAAAGGAAGTGGTACCTCGGAGAGAGCAGCCTTTCATTTGAAAGAGACAAAACGCTTGGAAATAAAGGCAGCTATTCTAGCCGCGGAAGCTGACGCCGAGATTGCAAGTCAAGAGGTGGATCTCAAAAACGAAGAAATTCGCCTCAAAACTGACTTGGAGCAGGCCCAAAAACAGAATGACTTGGAACTGGGAAAGGGGAAAAAAAAAGTTTACCAGGGCCAGATTCCTGGCTAGGACTTTACAGGAAGAACTATCCGAACAGAACGTTAGCCTCATGCCAGAGATGGACGCGACTTCCAGAGTCTCCGAGCATCTGAGCAAATTGAGCACCCAACTTCCAGTCAGCCCCATCCTTGCCAAGCCAGAGACTACGGGGCGACCATCAAAGATTAGTACCTTCAGTACTGCAGAGCACTTCAAGACGGGAAGAAGCAAGGCCGGGAGTCAAGCCATCAACTTGGGCTTTCAGGCTCCTATATCGAGCGTTCCGGTCATCGCAAGTCCAATCCAGGATGTTCCACCCAGCATCAAAGAAGGGCCAAGTTTACTCCAGTTCGGCCCCCCGCAAACAGAAAGCCTACACCACGCTTTTGAGAGCTCTACACAGCCACGAAGTTCGGTCGCTTTGACGCCGGATCAAGCATTAAAGTCTGTCCAGCTGGTGCCAGAGTCTCAGTTGTACTTACCCTGTCGCAACCCGAGAAAAGACCTCAAAGCCAAAGGGGTCCAGAAGTTCTCTGACGAGCCTGGGGACTTTCTGCTTTGGAAAACCATCTTCCAACGGGCCATCCAGGAATATAGATTATCAGCTGATGAAGAGCTGGTTCTTTTGATCACCTGGCTAGGTCCAGCTTCGTCAGCTCAAGTCCACAAGATTTATGCGGCTCTCATGGCAGATCCAGAGAAGGCCTTGGCTACTGCCTGGAATCGACTACATAAGAGATTTGGGGCCAGTGCCAACATAGAAACAGCACTCATGGACCAGCTCAACAAGTTCCCAGTGCTGAAGCAGAAAGACTGTAGCCTTCTTTGGGATTTGAGCGACTTGCTGGCACAACTCCAGGCCGCCAAAGATGATCCTCGGCTCCCAGGTTTGGCCTGCCTAGACCAACACCTGTTTCAGAACAGTATAGTGCAGAAGTTACCCTTTCCCCTACAGGAATTATGGGGAAAAGAAGTCTTCAGATACAAAAGGAATAACTCTCAGGTTTATCCTCCATTTGCTCATCTGGTTGACTTCATTACTCAAGCCGCCGAGGAACGTAATGATCCTCAAACAGGCTTCCAAGCGCTCTACCAAAGACAGCGCCAGGACAAATCCTCCAATGACATCAAACAGCCAGCTAAAGAAATCAAAAGGTCGTACACTGTAAAGTCCACTGAAACCAGCTGTGAGACAAAGGTCAAAGACGACTGCGAAGCCAACAGTCCTACCCAAGAGCAAAGTACAGCCTCAAAGAAAATTCTCTGCCCCATTCACCAAAAGCCCCACAGCTTGGCCAGCTGCAGAGAATTCGCCAAGAAACCTCATAAGGAAAGGGTTGAATTGGTCCAAAGTTCAAAGGTATGTTTTAAATGCTGTGGCGACATACCTCATTTCGCCAAAACCTGCAAGGTCAAGGTTCAGTGCGACCACTGCAAGAGTTTGAAGCACTGCACAGCAATGCACAATTCTGAGAACTCACCAGCTAAGAATGTGGCTCCCAGTTCCATTGATCGTCCTGTTAAAGATGACGTGAAGAACCCTCCTGAGTCGGCTGCCGTAGCTTGCACTGAGCTGTGTACCAACGCCGACAAGTTTAGAGTCTGCCACCCCATCTGTCTTGCCGATGTGTACCCTTATGGCAAGCCAGAATTCAAGAAGAGAATGTATGTGGCCCTTGATGCACAAAGTGACGCCTCTTTGGCCACCCCAGAATTCTTTCGGATGTTTCGCATCCAAGCTCAAGCCATAAACTACATTGTTTCCACTTGCTCCGGCAAGCAGAAAACACGAGGCAGAATGGTCACCAATTTTGTAGTGTCCCCGGTTGGAGAAGAGAGCCACTACAAGTTGCCCTGCCTCATTGAGTGTCCCTCTATACCACGCAACAAAAGTCAAATAGCGACGAAGGCAGTTGTAGAGGCACATCCTCACCTCAAGCAACTAAGCAAACAGCTGCCTAGGTTCGAAAGAGATGTGGGCATCCATCTCCTGATTGGTTCAGATTGTCCGGACCTGTTTTATGTGGAAGACCAGATAAGGGGTCCCTCGGGAGCTCCTCTGGCACAGAAATTGCCTCTCGGGTGGACGGTGCTGGGTCCTGTTTGTTTAAACAAGATGCGTCCTCCACCATCATTCAGCTCCCTTGGAAATGGCAAACTCTCCAACAGAAGACCCACACAGATGCAAAATTGCCTGAGTCATGTCTCTGTTCTCTGCCAGAGCTTGATATCTGAGTATAGTTCCATCTTCAACACCTCAGAAGAGAGTGAGAGTCTGGCCTTTGCTAAAGAGCAGCTGACTGATCCCAGATCACCAGCCCAGAAAAGCAGTCTTGAAGTGAAGTCTACAGACTGCTTGAACCGAGTTGTCTCTCAGACTGAAACAACTAGGCCAGAAGAGGAAGATAAAATATTTGAGTCTTCACAGGACAATAGGCCTGTCCTACAAATTGATTTGGGGTCTGAGAGTGAGAAGCTGCCAGGAGTGACAGCAGAACCACTACTGGTTCCAGAAGTTCCCTAAAGACGTCAGTCGTTGTAAAGAGATCTCATCGACACCAGAAAATGGACATTTTCCCGGTGCCCTGTGAATCCAAAGAAACTGCTCTGTCTTCTCCAACTGAAGAAGACTCCGCTGAAAGAAACCAATCT
The DNA here is from genome assembly GCA_030556195.1 of Anolis apletophallus. Lineage (NCBI taxonomy): Eukaryota > Metazoa > Chordata > Lepidosauria > Squamata > Anolidae > Anolis > Anolis apletophallus. The sequence goes on along the minus strand of JARBWK010000002.1, from coordinate 15,853,117 downwards.
GTGGCCCATTTGCTGGGGAGATGTTAAGAGTGAAATCGAAACTCGGCTACATGCCCCAGGACCACCAGTCCACAGCCCTCCTGCAGCTGAGCTCCAGGTGGAAGAAGAAATCTTAACTTCTCCAGAGGTGGAAAAGGTCAAGCAAGAAGCTTTCCCTTTGGCCAGCGAGTTAAAGATCCAAGCTGGAAAAAGGAAGAAACCCTCCTTAGAGGTAACAACTCTGAACCTGCTGCAACCCGAGAGTGCGATGGAGCAAGGTGGAACAGAGGCCAAATCCCAAAGTAAGAACCTTGTGTTTTCTTTAAAGAACTATTTGCTTTTCCTCTTAAAGATGACAAAGGAAGAAGGACATAATTTGCTTAAAGAACTCTGCCTGCTACCAGATCAGAGGTTTGATGAGGAAAACGCACCTGTTCCAAGCTCACTCCGCTGTGAGCTCTCATTGGCTTTAAAATCTCATGCGCCATTTGGCCCAGAAAAACAAGTTTCTGAGTCAGAAGATGACCTGAGTTGTAGTGAGATGTCATTCAATGAGACTGGACAGTTAAATGGTCTCTCAAGTGACTGTAAAGAAGGCAGACTTAAAGGCAAAGATCGGCCAAAAATGAGAGTAAGGCCCAAAAGGCCAACTGGCTCTTCAGGGAGTTACCAGCGATGGCGTCAGTACAAGTTTTGTTGTTCCCCTGAAGAAAATCAGCCTTTGCAAATAATGCCGCGTAAAAGGCCTCAAGACTATACCGCATTCAGCAAGTTAGAAGGCTGCTACCTGCGGGACAGAGATGTCTACCCACGTGCAGGCATAGACATTTCCAGAGTTTTTAAGCAGTTCAAGTGCTTAAGTGTTCAACTGAACACCAAAACAATGTTGAAAATGCAGTGCATTACTTGGGCCTGGTAACCGGCATGAGAGGTGGTCGTATTGCAGACAACATTTCATATTAGCAGTCCATCTGTGGGAGCATGGGCAGGAGCACATTGGACCTAAGCCTCACATGCGTGCATCTGTGGGTTGCTATGCTAGGTTTAGCTCTGCCAAAAGCAAAGCAGCAGTGAAGATCTGCATTATAGATGTGTGCTTAATGGCCATAGTAGTGTTTTTAGTGACTTAGGTCAGCCTTACCACCATGTAGCACAGGTTTTAGAGATGCATTACACACTTGTAATCTCCATAGCTGAAAGGGGTCTTACTATCCCAAAAGTGAGTTTAGAGAGTGTCTAACACTATGTCACCCTATTGATTATGTCTGTTTTCATGCATTGTGATTACTGCTATTGCAATATTTGTTTATGTGTTATAGTTTGAAATTCTCGCAGCCGAGAATTTGGCCGGGAGTATTGCGGCCTGCGCAAAGCTTGGCCTGTTTATATTGAATTTGTATGTTTAATTTATGTGCTCGTGTTTAATTACAGGCCTCATGTTTGTTATAAAGGTCTATTCACTGTTTGGGGGCTGGGGTTAGTGTTTTTATTATGGGTGGGAGGGATTCCTCTCTTTAGACTTTCCCGCCTAAATTTACCTCAGACCTTTCCCATTTAATTAGCACTTAGTTTTTTCCCTCCAAAAGTCACCTCAGAGTCCCAGCCAATCAGGGTCTCAGGTTTTCCCGCCCATTCTGAAGTCTATAAAAGGGGGATACCTTTCTGAGTTTACCTCAGTGGCTACCAGGGACGTGTGACTGAGCCACGGAGTTGCTAGCTCCGGCCTGTCACCTCCTTTTAGTGAAAAATACCGCCTTCAACCAGCCCTGGACTTAACAGAGGAAGGACGTTTGACCTTCGATTTAAAGAAGTTCAGCGGCTGGGGTCTGTCCACCACCCGTGGCGGCGGACCAGAGAGAGGAAGGAGAGGCGTTGATCATTTACCCCATACAGACCAAAGAAGAAAGGACCAAAGTAAGAAGCTCAAGATTCTACGAGCCTGTCATCAGTTGTAAAAGTTTTGGAGCCAGACACTTCCATCTTTGTGTCTCGTGTTAATAAACCTTGTTACTTTGTACCAGAAGCTTGGTTCTGTCAAGTCTTTGGGGCCCTCTCCCCCACAGGAAGGCAAGCCGCATCCCTGGGCATAGGGTGCTTAGAGCTGTTAACGTAGTCACTCCAGCCAAGCCCAGGCGGACCGCCATAACAGATTAATCCATATATAAACCAAAGAACCAAGATAGCCAAAATAGAATATCAAGAAGTATTGGGTCTATTGTCCACAGCATCATAAGGACCTTGGCTAAACCCATTTATGTTTCCAACTGCTCATGACTTTATCAAAGCATTTTCTGTGGCTGAGAGTGTAAGACTTACCCAAGTTCATCCAGTAGGATTCCATGGACGAACTGAACACCAAACTTTAGTCTTCAGATCTATCTGAATCTGTAGAATTAATCACTTTAACTGTCATGGCTCAATTCCATGGCATCATGGGAATTATAGTTTTGCAAGGTCTTTAGCTTTCTCTGCCTCACCAAACTAGAGCTCCCTGACTCCCTGTCCAACTGACATGGAATTCACCAGATGCCACAATGATAACATACCTGACGACAATGTAAATGAATACATAGCCTAAAAAATGTGAGACAAACATTGCCAGGAATCCTTGCATGCACAAATAATCTTGTTATGCCCCCTAATGTAATAGAGTACATAGAAGCTTTTCTGTTTCACTTGGAGACTGCAAAGCAGCTTAGCCACTCGTTGAGAGCCAATAGAAGGCATTATAGGCTCTACAGCTCCCAGGGGGACATATGCCAAGAACACATTCATCAGTATGGCGATAAAAGAAGCTGCAAATGGCACTTTGTCTCTTGAGCATTTCAGTACTTTCTCCATGCCAGAACAGGTACTTCATTGGCTGTATATCCAAATAGGAGCAATGTCCTCAGTGTCCTATTGAATGTACCATGTGGGGTTGCAATGAGACTATCATCATCAATAACGTTGCTGTGTACTCTTGCTTTCATGTATAGTACTGGAAAGGGAAACGACTTTAAAAAAATGTCTCATTTATCTATTTACGCTTCTCATGGTTATACACAGAATATATCAGTGTTAGTTCTTCAGATTCAGAAATGGCCTTGAAAAACAAAACTAGCTTTCCCTAGATCTTGGAAATTTACCTTTTTGATAAAATTTCTTCTAATGAATGCTCTGTGTGCTATTTCCTTTAAAGTATGCATCCTATGTTGCAAACCCCTATTTTGCAAAATTCAAAGAAATGCACAAAAAGAGTCACTTCTATACCAGTTGACCAATTGTCTCATATTAGCATGCAAGTCAAACTAATGTCAGCTTCTTTCATAATTCTGAGATTTGTTCAGATGATGTTGCTATGACACTACTAGGAGTGCAATTGCATCCAGATGCCCCCCCCCAATGAGCTCCCAGTCCCTTTATTTGATTCTTCCTGCACCAAATGGTGATACTAGGAAGTTTTTTCCCTCTCACATTTCCATAAACTTCCACCCCTACTCCTTCTTTCTCACCCTTCCTCCATTCCTGAAGTGCTACCATGATACACAGGATGCCATGTGTTGAGAACATATGTAGGAACACTGAATTTCTATTGTTGCACTCTTTCAAGCACAAGAGTGGAGATGGGTTTAAAGAGGTGGCAATCTTCTCATTCTTCTCAATGAGGAATGTAATTGCTTACAATTTTTTAGCCTTTCTATAATATATGATTTTTTTCTACATGAATATACCACTGTGCTCTGGTGGGACTGAAGGTAGTCGTCGACACATTGGAGAAAATTGTGATAGCGATGAATCAGTATATCAAGGCTTCTTTGAGCAAATGTACGTACAGAAGAAAGATTGCATATAGCAACAATACTATCCAGATGTTTATAATGTGCTTAAAAGGAATGAGAAAGTGTCAGCCTAATCAATGTTCCAATCACATTCCACATGTGGAATTTGAAGAAGAGAGTATTTTCTGTACATGGAGGTTCCCAATAAAATTCAGAAATCTGATTTTTCAGGTGTTGGAATTGTGGGAAAAATACCCATGGCAACAGTGCAATGAAATCCAGATGACCAAGCTGGGCTAAAACTGATTAACCCGGACTGTTACCTTCACCTTTCTTGTCTCTCTCTCTCTTTCCTCTAGACGAACAGGTGACATCAGCAAAGTCATGGCCAGGAGCTCCCCAGCCATCTGTCATGGGGCAACATGTTCCCTATCCATCCCATTTTCCCTGGAGATGGTACAGACAACTTCTCGTTGAGGACCAACTGCTGTCCACGCTTTGGCAAAACTCCAGAGCATGCCCTGACTTTGTTGTTTGGCCCAGTGTGCTTAGTGTTAAGGACTGAAAATGCCTACATCTCATTTGGACACCTAGGAGTGACTTCTGACCCATTTCAGGGTTTAGGGCTGCTGTAAAGAAGTTCTAGTAAACCCTTTCTTAGGGGGTGGGGGAGGACCTTTTTGAGCTACAGCTAAGGAGAAATAGAAGTATAGTTCCAATCTCACTAGCATTAGACATCCAAGTACCCTATTGGAACTTGGCTTTATGAATGCCTGAACAGAGCTAAAATCTGACTGCAATAGGAAAGGTTCAGAGGGTAGCACCTCAGGCGCTTTCTACACTGCCATATAAAATCCAGATTATCTGCTTAGAACTTGATTTTATAGCAGTATAGAGTTAAATAATCAAGTTCAATCTGGATTATATGGCAGTGTAGAAGGCGCCTCATTTGTGACTTCAGAACAACAAACAGTCATGGTTTTGATAGACATTTGGGTTTAGATTCCATATTAGGGCCCTTCAACACAACTGTATATCAATGCAGATAATCCACAATATCTGTTTTGAACTGGATTATCTAAATCCATACTTCCATATAATCCAGTTCAATGTGGATTTTATTCAGCTGTGTGGAAGGGGCCTTAGTGTATAAAATACACTATAGGATCAATGCTATACAATAAACTAGCATGTGCTAAATTGCCTTTCAAGTTAGAAGTGTTCAGTTAAAAATCATTTTACATTTTGCTGAAGGAACAAAGAAACACAAATGAGTCATTCCATAACTGAATGATGAGGTCAAAATAATTCAAATGTATCGTCTGATTATGGTAATCTGAAGCAAAATGCTAGAGGTCATATCTTATTATTTGCCACAGTGAATTAATGAAGAATTAAATTGTAGTGTTGATTATTTTTCTGTAAATTATTAGTTAGCTCCATAAAATCAGTAAATGCTACCACAGTATTATTTGCAGAATAGGATAAATGTATGTATTTGGGTGTTGCTAACCAGTAATTTCCAGGAGACCTGAACACCTTTGAGAAAAGTTTGAGACTTCTGCAAACTGGCAAATGTAGGAAGCATTTGCATTCAAACCTTGAGAGAACCTCAAATTAGACATTTCCAAATAATGGCTTAGATACATGAACCCAAAGAAACTCTTATTCACATGCCAGGCTGCAAAGAGCCAAGAAAAACAGAAATACAACAAAGGCACTTCTCATACTGACTATGGAAACCATAAGGAGCATAGTTGATGCCGAATGTCTATTAGAAATGTTGTATGTTGGTCAATTGAAACAGGCTGTGTATTTGGTTTGTACAACGATATGGTTTTTACAAAAATGTACCACTTTTAAACCTAATCTCTGTATCTGGTGAATGAATTTTTTAAAAGCTTATCTGCACTTGACTTGTGCTTTTTTTCTTCTACTTCTTAAGGGGATACAGCCTAGATTAATTTGTTATATTTATGTGGGCCCATAAAATAGAATGCAAAGCTAAACCCAAACACAAGAATGGGGGAACATCTGAAACCTATTTAGCAATGCAGCCTAAGATGTGACAGCTGTGATGGATCACTGCCGTCTGCTCATGTAGCAGAACCTCGAAAAGCGCTACTAATTGAGAATGACCCAGTGTGCTTTTATATAAGAAAGTAAAATAAGCAAGCAAACCCAAAGCTTCTCTGACTACTTTGATTTCAGGTTTGGAGGAACCCTTTACTGTACAGCAGACTAGCATAGGGCATACAGAAATGCTTCAGATTTAGAGCCAATACTAATATTTCTCAAAACAAAAACGTGCCCTTTATTGAACTTTAGAACCAAGCTGTTGATTGTGAATGCATGGCTTATGCCAAATGGTATCACTTGGACTGCTTGACATGTAGCGATATTAATTTCTTTGTTTAACCCACAAAAGCCATGGGACTTTGGCTGGATCTACACTGCACTATATCCCAGGATCTGATCTCAGATCATCTGCTTTGAACTGGATTATGTGAGTTTACAGCAGGGGTCAGGAACCTTTTTGACTCAGAGAGCCATGAAAGCAAAATATTTGGAAATATAATATATAATATATTTTAAGACTGAATTTAACTAAATGTAAATGTAAATGGGAGAAAAGGATTCCCCCAGCAGAATGACAGTGCAAACCGAAGAATCCATAGACCAAGACCAATGCTGGAGTTTTCTCATTTCCTGGCCCAGGAAGTCAGGAAGGCATGAGGAATGAGGCCAAAGGCGACCTTCAAGAGTGGCCTGACATAGGCCAGATGCTCTGTTGGGCCCCAGCTGGGCCCAGGAAGGACAGAAGCAGCGTGAGGAAGGAGGATGGAAGCGCTATCGAGGGAAGCAGCGGCAGGCATGCTTGGCAGTCACTTCATTCAGTCAGAGGTGGCTTCGTTCAGCCAGCTTTACTCAGCCTCAGCAGGTTGCAGTGGCAGTCACGCTCACTAGCTGTTTCACTCAGACAGAGGCTGCACAGGGTCGCATGAGCAGCAAGGCTGAGTGAAACTGCTGAGGAGGCCAGAGGAGGCCTACACAGCCAGTTTCACTCAGCCTCGCTGCTCATGAGGCCCTGCGCAGCCTCCGTCTGAGTGAAGCTGTTTCTGGCTGAGTGTAGCAGCTGGTGAGTGCACCTGCCACCGCTGCCGCCACTTCCCACATGGCCTGGCCTCACAGGAAGTCCCTCGTCTGCTTCGCGCTGTGCGAGGCCAGGCCATGTGGTGCTGTCTCCCTCACCTGGTTTTGCTGCTTCCCAGGCCCAACGGATGGTGCGAGTCAGGCAAGGGGCATCCTGCAAAGCCAGGCCGCATGGTGGTGCCTCCCTTTCCTGGCTTGCGCCGCCCACCGGGACTGACAAGTGACAAAAGTCAGGTGATGGAGGCAGGAAGCCCCTTACCTGGCTTGTGCTGCCAGTCGGGACTGGTAAGCGGCGAAAGCCAGGTGAGGGGCTTCCCGTGAGGCAGAGTTTTGCAGTGCAGCCTCCCTTGCCTGGCTCTTGCTGCTTGCCAGACCCGGCAGGCAGTGCGAGCCAGAAAAGGAGGCACCACCGCATGACATGGCCTCGTGGGATGCCCCTCGCCTAGCTCGCACCACCCATGGGGCCTGGCAAGCCGCAAAAGCCAGGCGAGCCAGATGCAATCCTCAAAAGAGCCACACCTGGCTTCCGAGTCATAGGTTCCTGACCCCTGGTCTACAGTGTCAGATAATCTGAGATAAGAAGATAATCTGGGATCAGATCCTGGGATATAGGACAGTGTAGACTTAGCCTCTGAGCTCCTTTTGTCAATATTTTTGTCACATATGTTTAAACCAGAAATCTCTGTTAGATAGTTTTGATAATCAAATACATATTTATTTATTTTTAAAAAAATCTTTTACTTTCTTTAAAACAAAAGTAGAAAACTCTAAACATTTGGAACAAATTTCAAGGAATTGGAGCTCTTTCTACACTACAATATGAATGGGTTCCTGAATTAGTAAACACAACAAAAGTCCCACTTATACAGAAAACAGAAAATAATAGAATTCAGCATATAATTGTATAAACTTGTTATACTGTTCAATTTCACAGTAATCACAAATAATATTGTGTGAGTTTTTGTACAGTCACTCTGAAATTATATAAATGCCATGTCTTCTCAGGTTAGGGTTGCCACTTTTTGATATAAGAAATAAGGGACATTTACAGGATTTTTCACAAAAATAAGGGACACTTCATTAAAAACTTGAAACTCAAACATTAGGTAGAAATAGTTTTATTAACAGAATAAGATAATGATTGAAACTCACAAAAGAAACTGACCTACACCCTCTTAACAGTACATGGTATGTTTCTGCATGTTTTGTCATGCAGAAAAACAACATTATTAGAACTTCCTTATTTTATCCATCTGTATATAGTACTTGACTTTGCTGACTTTAAAAGTGCAGTCTAAATATTAAAATAAAATAAATTTTATAAGACAGTACATCTTCATTATTATTATGTCAATAGTTAATGGTATAGTATAGTATGGGATACACAGCATTGTATAGTATTGGGCTGCACAGCTAGGCTTATTTTAAGAGTAACTCTCAAGCAACCAGAAACTATCTTTATCCAACATGATCCAACATTCCCCTTGGGTAAAGGTTAATTAGTCGAATGTACTTTGAAAAAGTCCTGTATCGCCTCTTCCTTCCAACGGGGACGCAGGCTGCCCTGCGAAGTGGAATCCCCGGGCAGGCATTGCCGTGGAAACCACAGCGTGCACCTTCCTCTGGTCAACCCCGCCCAGTCCTGTCCTGCTAGTCAAAAATAAGGGACAGGGCCTGAAAAAAAGGGACACAAATTTTAGGGCCAAAATAAGGGACGTCCCTTAGAATAAGGGACATATGGCAACCCTATCTCAGGTTAACACTATAACATGTTTATACAATTATATGCTGAATTCTATTATTTTCTATTTTCTGTATAAGTGGGACTTTTGTTGTGTTGGCCCTTCTACACTGCCATATAATCCAGATTATCAAATCAGATAATCCACATGTAGCCACGCCCCCTCTGGGGAAGCCCAGGGTTTGGGGGAACTGGGATTAAATATCCCAGTTCCTCCCAGGATTCGGCCCTGTCTGGAACAGCTCTCAGAGTAGCACCTGCACAAGATGAATTGTGTTAAATGTATGATAGCAAAATTTGTGGGCAATAGCAGTAGTGGGCAGAATACTAGAGACTGTTGATTTCTTCTTGCTATCTTTCATGGTCTGTTGGCTAAGGCCGATCCAAAGTTATGTATCCAACACACACACACTACTGATGGAATTTGAGGTGGACATTTGGGAACATGAGAAAATGGAGTGAAACCGTGTTCAAATTTCACCTAAACAGGAAGCACTCCTCCAAGTGGTAGACATTTTGCAATTTCCAGATATGTCTAGAGCAGGGGAGGGCAATTATTTTTTCCATGGGGCCACACAAGAACCAAAAAATATTATGGAGGACCGCACCTAAAGGCTAAACTACATTCTACATAATATCAATTGAATTTCTTTAATAATAATAAAAAGGCACTAAATTGTGTTTTTGATATATTAATAAGACTGATAGGAGTATATGTTATAAGCAATGAAAAAAAGAGGTTGTCATAGGAAAAATGACATTTATTCACTAAAATTTTACAAAACAATGGTTAACAAAATGTGAACATGCGTATCATCTGTGATTCATTATATTAATGATCATTTTCAGTCACATTCGCTTCAAAGCACATTTTGAGTTTCACTTATTCCTGGAAAGAGGTTCTTGGTTTTCTACAGACATATAAAAAAACATTGCCTACATTTTTGGTTTAATCACATCTTTTGGTGCTATTATTCAGTTATTTTTTTTCTTATACAGTGAGAGAAATCAAGTCTCTGTTGGTCTTTAACAAGTGTGTCAAAGTCAGGTTGAATGTCAGAGGTGGAGATGTGAAGCACCCCTGACAGATGGCCATCCAGCCTCTGTTTAAGAGCCCCCAAAGAAAGAATTTCCACCACACTCTGGGGCAGAGAGTTCCACTACTGAACGGTTCTCACAGTCAGGAAGTTCTTCCTAATGTTCAGATCGAATCCCCTTTCTTGTAGTTTGAAGCCATTGCTCTGTATCCTAGTCTCCAGGGCAGCAGAAAGGAAGCTTGCTTCCTCCTCCCTATGACCTCCCCTCACATATTTATACATGACCATCATGTCTCCTCTCAGCCTTCTCTTCTGCAGGTTAAACATGCCCAGCTCTTTCAGCCGCTCCTCATAGGGGTTGTTGTCCAGACTCTTGAGAACAATTTATACATTATATAAATGTAATGTTCATTTGTGAGATTAACATAACTCAAAAACCACTGGACAAATTGCTGCCACAAGACATCTACTAACCCAAGGAGTGACCATCACTCAAAAAATGATTTTGTCATTTGGGAGTTGTAGTTGCTAGGAGTTATAGTTCACCTGCAATCAAAGAGCATTCTCAACTCCACCAATGATGGGACTAAACCAAACGTGGCACACAGGACTCCATGACCAATAGAAAACACTAGAAGAGTTTGGTGGGCATTGCCCTTGAGTTTGGGAGTTGTTGTTCATCCAGAGAGCACTGTAGTTCATCCAGAGAGCACTGTGGACTCTAACAATGTTGGATCAGGACCAAACTTGGCACAAATACTGAATATTCCCAAATGTGAACACTGGTGGAGTTTGAGGAAAATAGAGCTTGGCAATTGGGAATTGTAGTTGCTTGAATTTATAGTTAACCCACAATCAAAGAGCATCCTGAAATCCAGCAAATTTTTTATATTAAGGAGTCACGTAGGTGGCGGCTGGCGAGGACGGCAGGCAGGAAGCGTTCCAGGGCCTCCGCCTTGTGGTGCAGCCTCTCTTCCCTGCCTCAAAGTCGCTTGCTTTGCTAAAGAGAAGGGAGGGGAGAGAGAGCGTAAGGTGGGGGGAGCGCGCGAGGCAGAAGGGAAGGGAGGAGGAGAGCAAAGGCATGCTCTGCAGCGGTGCTTGCTCCTGGCCTCCTCCTCCTCTCCCCCTTCCCTTCCCCTCCGTTGGCTGCTCTGCTTGCCTGCCTGCCTGCCTGCCTGCGGGGTCCTTACGCAGGCCGGTCAGAATAGGTTGGCGGGTCACATGCGGCCCGCGGCCTGAGAAACGCCCAGGTCTGGCCTAGAACTTTCTTTGGTGAGAACATAGCTCACTCTGATATGATTTCTGATTATTAATATTTATAAATTATCAAACATATTAAGGAATTTCCAATATTTCAAGAATAATTCAGAGAGTGGGATAATATAGTAGTTTGACCTATTTGAGATTTATGCAATTAGACTATTTTATGTATAGCAAGAAGCTGTGAAAAATATTTTCTTTTACAGATATGGGATAAGGCAATTGTACTCCAAGATCATAAGAACACAAACCCATCTCCCAACTCAAAAATTATTATACTCTCATTGAAAATACCCCTCTTTATTTGTTTCTCCTTTCCTAGAAATGATAAACATCTTTAGGATTTTAGTGTCTGCTTTCATGATATACTACTTTTTGTCTGCAATTATTCTCACTCTATGCAACTGAACAATCTAACTTGTGAGAGGTTCTCCCGCCCCCTACCCTTTCAAAGCCCCAGAGGCATAGACAACCAAGGTCAGAGAGGAGATCAATCAAATAGAAGAGGGAAACCCAAAAGACTTGTTTTGAGTCTTTTTCTGCTCTTTGTGCATGCCACACTTTCCTACACTTGCAGCCACAAATCCAAGGAGACCAAACGCTGGATTTCGCATAATAGCCCAATGACCTGTACCCAGTTGTTATAGTCAGCTCCAAATTAAAATCTGTAACACAATTGAGAACTGTCAGTAAAAGCGATTGAATTCTTGGTTCTTTTACTTTTTAAATTGGAGGGAGAAAATATCAACTGGCAGCTCACAGTCAATCAATGCCCAGTGTGTGGATTGTTTGCTTTCCAATCAAAACCGTTAATCCAGTTCCAGGCAGAAATTAGGTTGTTTTCTAATGGAGTGACCAACTGACAAGAGACATCAGACAGACTGTGAGGTGTCTGCATTAATACAAATCCTTTCAGCAGTCATTATTGGCTTATTGTAATGCCCGTTCCCTGGTTTTGATGAGATACAAAGTTATAAGGTATTAAAATATATGGTAAGGATTATGAAAATCTGTCTTGTATTTTTAAAAGAGTATATTGCTTTAAAAGCAGTCTCAAAAACATCCGGGGTTTATGAGGACTTCCAAAAGATAAAAGTGGACATACACCTCTAGCTTTTAACAGTAGGTGGTTGGTTTATATTAAACACTGTGGGTTGTGTCCTGCAATGTATTATTAAAAGGCAGATTGCTACTCCTGGAAGGGACAGGGACAAAAATGCATCTTTTTGCTAGAGAATTATTTTTCCAGAGCTTGGATGTACAGAAAGCCATAAAACATCCTGATATGGAAGGAATTGCAATTTACAGACCCAGAAATTAAGGATAATTAAGGATAATTTCTTACTTTTCACTAAGGCAATCCCTCGTAGCCCAAGGATGATGGTCCTCCTAGTGTTGTGTCTTGGTGATGTGGCTGTGGAGCCCTATTCTTGATCTACGTTTCCTCCCACAGTGAGTACATTGGTTTCCAGGTGGAAGGTGGTCCCGATCAGGGCACCTTCCTCTTGGCACATTTCTCCCTGTTGCCCTCCATTTGTGCCTCTTTGAATTTTGCAGCACTGCTGGGCACACCTGACCTCGAGTTAGAGTGCTAAATGGCCAGAGTATCCCAGTTCTCAGTGTCTATGCCACAGTTTTTAAGGTTGGCTTTAAGCCCATCTTTAAATCTCTTTTCCTGTCCACCAACATTACATTTCCCGTTCTTGATTTGGGAACATAGTATCTGCTTTGGGAGACTGTGATCAGGCATTTAGACAATGTGGCCAGTCCAGCGGAGTTATTGGTGTAGGAACATCACTTCAATGCTGGTGGTCTTTGCTTCTTCCAGCATGCTGACATTTGGCTGCCCATCTTCCGAAGAGATTTGCAGGATTTTTCGGAGGCAATGCCGATGGAATCGTCCCAGTAGTTGAGTGTGATGCCTGTAAACAGTCCATGTTTTGCAGGCATATTAACAGGTTGGGAGGACTATATATATATATATATATATATATATATATATATATATATATATATATATAAAGAAACAGTCGTCATGTGAAGACTACCTCAAACAGAGAAACCTTACAACGCAGAAACACAAAACTTGCCAACAGAAATAGGCCTCAAGCAAGGTACGTTTTAGCAAAGAAACTTCCCCCGAAACCTAAAAGGCCCCCCAAACAACAAGTAAAAATAAAACTACATTTCCCAGCATCCTCCGGGGCTGCCAAAGACTCCCCCAGCCTCTACATTCTGACAACATGATTGGCTGCCAATAAGGGCGAATTTGCATAACTGCTGTACTGGCCAGCCAACATGAACATTCCGACCCATAACAAACTGTCAGATGAGTGCCACAGCCTCCTCCAACACTTTCAAATCAGAAGACCATGATGGAGATCAACACCATTCAAGGGGAGCTCTTCTTCCTTTCCCAAAAGATCTCCAGTGGCTTGGAATTCCACATTAATAAGAGGACCATCCAGCAACAATGGGGTTTGCCAAGGAGGGTGCTCCAGCCCCTCTATATGCTGGCTCCAAGGGATAGAGGTCATAACCAAGTACCTTCTGATGCCCAGCACTGGAAGAGCTCCCTCAGATGGCTTGTCCATGAGGAAAGCCTCATCGGACATCGACCAATGGGTGCAAAAGACACAGAGCAGGACATCTTGAAAAAGAGAGGAGCAGAAAGTAAGCTAGACATGAAGATCTTGAGAAAGGTGGCTAAAAAGGATACGGAAAGGATTTTTAACAGTCCCCCAACAGACACTGGACGCACCTGTGAAGATAGAGATCCCCTGACAGGACAAGCCCTCCCCAAGCTGATCCGTCCTGGCCATGGTACAAGTCAAACCCGAAGGACTGCAGGCAAAGAGCTGAGGCACAAACATAAAACACCCAATTCACTAACAACAATTCCAACCCTTACATACTCAGACTTTCTCACATCTCCTAAATAGGGCACAGCAACGCGTGCCGGGTACAGCTAGTAGTTTTATAAAGAAGCACCTTGGTATCCCTACGGATGTCTCGATCCTCAAACACTCTCCGCTTCGTTCGAAAAAATGCTGTACTCGCAGAGCTCAAGTGGTGTTGTATTTCAGTGTCAATGTTGACTTTTGTGGAGAGGTGGCTGCCAAGGTAGCAGAAATAGTCAACATTTTCTAACGTTACACTATTAAGCTGTATTTATGGCATTGCAGAGGGATTGGGTGGCGACTTCTGGAAGAGAACTTTGGTTTTCTCAATGTTCTATTAGAGGCAAGCTTCTTTTATGCTTCTGCAATGGTGTTTAGAGTGGCTTGTAGGTCTTCTTCTGAATGCGCACAGACTACGTTTTCATCAGCATATTGGAGTGACCTTGGTTTAGGCTTTTCAGCTGAGGTTAAATAGCTTGCCATGTGCGAGAGATGATTTCCACTTTGGCAGGATATTTTTAGAGAACTTTTTAAAGCGAATGTACAGAGAGCCATAAAATGGCCTGATATGGAAAGAATTGGAATTTATAGACCCAGAACTTAAGAGTAATATAGCATGAGCATCTATGTTACTTTAGGCCACTTCTCCATTAGCTGCTTAATCTAGGGTCTGTCCAGAGCAGTCTAAACCAGGCATGGGCAAACTTCAGTCCTCCAGATATTTTGAACATCAGTTCCCACAATTCCTAACAGCAGGTAGGAATTGAAGAGGGCACCTTCACCTGCTTTTGCAGCCCTCCTGGCGCATAAAAATTAAACATGATGACCTGGTAAATTTTTCTTTTTTTAAAGGCTTTGGGGAGGGGGAAGGAGTTTAGTGGCCCAAAGGTTTCCATGATGGCATGGGGACACCCTCCCAGGAAAGAGTTTTGGGGGGAGGTGTGGGGACTTAAACCCACTTCAGAGTGGGTTTCTTTAACCAAAGCAGTTTTAAGCTCTGTGTGTCAGAACCCTAGGACAAAATACTGGGATATAGGATAGTATAAATCCAGCCTGAGTTCATATTTCCACTACCCTCAATAAATCTGGAGATGATGTCAGAGAGGGCTTTTTCCATAGTGAACAACATTCTACCAAAGAATACTATTTTTTTTCTTTGTTGCCATTCCACTAACAAGCAAATGACCTTTTAATGAAGCAAACCTTTAGTCTTTGAATTGGATCATTTGTGCATCTAGGGCTGTTCTTACATCTAGGAGATGATGGCTATTTCAAATCTGTTAAAAAGAAATACCACCATCACAAAAAAAAACCTTTGATGATGTTAATTACTCATTTCTCCCTACTGGCATGGTTGTACAGTGATGGATCTCATGTGCATTACTGTAAGAAACCAGTTCCTACACATGCATAAAGAAAATACTGGTTGGAAAATTTCTGACAGACAAATAATGCTTGTTTGTGATTTATTGGAACAAAAGTTATTATTACTTCAAGAAATTTATCTGGAGAATTAATTTTATTAATAAAGAAGAAAATTTATAACTTGCAATAGTAACAGCTTTTTAATTGTTTTATATTTCAGATGTCCTCATCTCCATAAAGTAAACCAGTATAGTGTAGTGGTTTGAGTGCTGGGTTTAAATCCCCACCCATGCATGGAAAGCCACAGGATGAACTTAAGCAAACAACTGTCTCTCAAACATAGAGGAAGGCCATCCAGCCCGCCCTGAGCTACATGCTCAGGCCCCTCTGTTGAAAGCTCCTGGGACATCAAAATGATGCCTCAGGAAGTTGGGGGGGGGGGATTTCCTTCCTCCTCCCACACCTCCCGAGCTTTTGATGGAGGGACCTTAGCATTCAGCCAGACCCCTCTGATAAGTTTTGGAGGTAAGTGGGGAACTGGGAGAGGAGGATGGGGGTGCCATCCCACTCTTCAGGTTCCAGGAGCCTGAAGAACTAAGATCTCTGTGGAGATTGACCACCCTGATCACAGACACGGTCCCAGGAGTCAATCCCCACAGGGCCCACATCTGAAAAGATCCAGACCTTACATTGAGGTCTTTTGCCAGGTGTCTAATAAATCCAGAATAAACTGGGAAATCCCAGTTTACTCTGGATTAATTTGGGTTTACCTGAGGCGTCATTTGGAAATCTTAGGTAAATACAAGACAGGTCCTATATTTTGGTCCTATCTCGAAGGGCCCACAGATGTATGTATTGTCTCTGAAGTCTAAAATCGAACACATTTGATAATTGACAACACTTATGGAGTGTCTTGAGTCTATATATGGAATCATGGTCAATGTGCCTATTTACAATAATGCTCAAAATATCATGCTATCACCAAACTGAATTCTGTCTTTATTTTTACCCCACAAAGAGAATTACTATTTTAGGAGGTCTCTAGCTACTGAAACCCAGCTCATAATCTTTCAAAATGCTTCTTTGCTTAAAATTCTTTACAAATGTTTTCATTTTTAAAAACAAATGATGCAATACATTTTTTTTATCACCTGTAACATTTCAGGAATTGAAGAAGCATTTTTGTACTCTCCACCATCAAAGGTCTCTTTTAATTTGTTCTGCAAGTGAGCAGAAAGAGCTTAAAATTACCTCTCTGACATTAAAAGCTCAGTGGGGTCTTTATTTGGCTTTCGGTAGGAAACCATATATCAGTGTTATCCCAGGGCTTTGTGAAATTAGTCTACTGTATTCATACTGCCATAAAGAAAACATAATTATGTTGAGACATTCAGAAAGGTCTGCTTCTTTTTATAGCTTTTCTAAATAGGCAAGAGAGATGCAATTTCAAACATATAAAGTCAAAATATGTAATTTGTAACGTTCCAAGTAATGCTTAAGTTTATACCATAATTTTTCCACTAGATGTAATCAAGTGCCTAATTTGAGTTTCTTTATGTGCATGAAAGCTCCAATCAGTTTAGTTAGAGCGAGAGTGCCAGAGTACATCTCTGCATTCAACCACTGGATGCTTGTTATTAGCAGAGATTTGAGTAGGGAGAGATGGAAAACAACAGAAATACAAATGGGGTTGCTCCAAGGAACAGTACAACCCCTATATCCATGAAACAGGTACCTATAGTTTCATTTAACCACTTCTCACAAAATTTGGTTTCTAGGCATTTTCTAGGTCTCCCAGTATGGTATTATTGGACTGGAAGCCCTTCATTTCAATAAGGATCTCTATTATACATAGTTTTTAGTTTCAAGTCAAGTTGCTTAGAACCCAGGGGCTACACATGGTTTCAGTTCCCTTTGTTCAAAAGTGACCAACATTTACAATATTGGAACATGGGATAAAATGCTGCTAGAAATTATTTACTTGGCCAGGGCTACTAAAAGTATTTTGACCCTTGATGAAAGCAGCCTGTTATTTTCCCCTTTCTTTAAAAACTAGAACAAACAACATAACTCACAGCTCTTTCATAGCATAAAATGAGCTGACCAAAATAGATCTCACCATGTTAAAACAGTGGATGTGGCTCTTAACGAGGCATGCTGCATTATCACAGGATGTCTACGCCCAACACCACTGGAGAAATTATGCTGTTTAGCCGGTAGTGCCCCACATAATATCCGTCGGGAAGTAGAAGCCTGTAATGAAAGGACCAAAGCATCAACACCTCCAGCCCATCTCCTGTTTGGATATCAGCCAGCAAACCAACACCTTAAATCAAGAAATAGCTTTCTAAGATCTACAGATACTCACAGGAACACCTCAGCAAGCAAGAGTCCAAAAGTGGCAGATTAAAACTCAAAACCTCAATCAGTGGCTGATAGATACCTTGAGACCCCTGAGGGGGAGAAAGGCAAGGTATAAAGACTAGGTGACTTGGAAGGTGATGAACATACTGTGCTTTGGCACTACAAGGTGCAGAGCTAACCTTAAGAAATGGGGCTACAAAGTGGTGTCCATGACATGCGAGTGTGGAGAAGAACAAACCACAGGCCACTTACTATAATGCAGTCTTGAGTCCTGCCATATGCACAATAGAGGACCTTCTTACAACAACACCAGAGGCATTTGAAGTGGCCAGCTTCTGGTCATAACAGATTTATTATAATGCTGAGGTTTTTTAAAACTTTGTGTGTTTTCTACACATTATAACTGTATTCGAATGCTGCTTACATTATAAATAAATACTGGTACCCTCCCTAAACTGAAAAGCCCAGGATTCTGTATGGTATCACCACATAGTTAAAGTGGAATCATAATATGAAAAGATTGCTGGTGTTGTTTGAGGGCATTACAAAGAAGAATGGACAGAAAGCTGCCACCAGACAAAAAGAATGGGGAAGAAACTTTTAAGAAAGTTCTGCAAAATAGCTTTCTATTTATAGGGTGTACAAAGGGGGGAAAGCTCAGAAATCTTCTTAGAAGAGTGTCTCACGAGAAATCAGCTCTACACATAGTAACAAGCAGATGAATCATAGAAGTCCAACTGTTCTTTTTCACCATTGTCCCTCAGTAATTGGGAATTCAGGAAGAGGCACAGTGACTCTGACCCCCTGACTCTGACTTAACCATTTTGGCTAATACTCTGTAGATGGTTTATCTCACAACAGCGCTCATCCTGCCATTAGACAAGGTGGCTGCCAGCAGTTAGAACAGTCACAAAAGGACAAGAGATGAAACAACTATTTAGTTTGTCATTGCATTTTTACTGCTAGATATGATGAGTGGTGCCTCAGGGTTTCTTTTTATTACTGTGACAAAATACCTTGGACAGCTTTGGATATTAGATATATTAATTTGGCAATTATTTGTTATTATACTTCCAGTCATAGAATGACTTGGCCAGGCTTTTTTCCACAGCTCTGACAGGAGAGATCTCTATGTTTCACTTCCCACATAATGGCTGGCAATCTGTTAGTCAACCTTATGGTGTATGAATTTTATCACATGAACATGCCATTCTACCACAATCGTGCTATCATTGATATGTAGCGCATTTGAACATTTTTAATATCATACCTCTCTTCTGTAGTGCAATTGCAGAAATTCATCTTCCATGGTCCCATAATCGTACTTCCACACACCCTCATAACTTCACCTTTTAGCACCACTGTTGTTCCTTATTTTATATTAACTTTACCTTCTGCACTTTTACTTGGGGCATCTAAATGATGCCTCAGGTAAAAGTGAATTAATTGGCACAAAGCTGGAAAACGTAATGTAACTCAAAAATGCACAAAGCATAAATAAGTATCAAAATCTTGCTGTTAAGAATATTGCACAATTGAGTATATTTGGCTTCTGAGCCTTACATAGGATTTTAATTATTGATTTATTTATTTCCATCATTTCTACCCCGCTTCTTCTCAACCCCCGAGGGGGGACTCAGAGCGGCCTAACAACGGCAACGATTCGATGCCACATAGTATACATATAATTTTTTTTTAAAAAAAGCAAACAGTTAAGAATAAAATACATTAAAATACAGCTAGAATTAATGTTAATTAAAATACAATTAACATTAGAATGCATCATGTACATTCACAGCAGTTAAAACAGTATTCCATCCATAAGCATTAGGTCTTGTCCACCAGATTGCCATCTCAATCCAATCAAAGTGCTGTATCGTGCTAAAGTGCAAACACTTGGTCCCATAACCAGGATTTCACTTTTTTTTCTGAATGCCAGGAGGGATGAAGCTGATCGGATATCAATAGGGAGTGCGTTCCAGATGGGGAGCCACCATCGAGAAGGCTCTATCCCTCGTCCCCACCAACCGCATTTGAGATGTAGGCGGGAGCGAGAGCAGGGCCTCCCCGGATGATCTTAAGGTACAGGATGGGATGTAGCGGTTGATGCGTTCGGACAAGTAAGTTGGGCCAGAACCGTATAGAGCTTTAAAGGTCAAAACCAGCACTTTGAATTGAGCTCAGAATTGGAATTGGAATTTTGATGTTTATTTATGCTTAGTGCATTTTTTGAGTTACATTAAGTAACTGAGGTAAATGCCCTGTCGTTACAATAAAACTGAAAAGACCCAGGTCTAAAGCAGGTACTGGATTAGACCTGGGTCTTCCTGAAAGACCCAAATCTACTCCAGTATGGCTGCTTTTTGGATTGCCCTCTTGCATTTTCTGGGCTCCCCCAACCTCCCCCCCCCCAAGTCCTTACAAACTAAAAATTGCTTACCTGGCTGCCATTACTCTGCTGCTGACCCTCTCCTGGCATGTAGAAATGATGCACCAAAAGAAAGGGGAGGCCAGGAGGAAAATTGTCCCCCCCCCTCGCTTTCCTGGTGCATCATTTCTACGCACCACGAGAATTCCGGCAGCAGGGTAAACACAGGCTGGACTTTTCCCCTGTGTGGAACCGGCCTCAGTCTCACTTGCAATCTTAAAGTAGCAAGTTCTTGGGATCTTAGTAAAGATGTAAAGATACGGCTCAAAATGGAAGTAAAAGGTTTGGTTCAAGTATAATTTCTCACTGTTGGGATGATTATCTGGTGATATGAACATTCTTCTTTGCTGTAAGTGATTACAATGACATTTTAATAAAAAACAAAAATAACAGTCGTGTAAAACCTTCATGAAAGCAAAGTTTTAAGTTTAATACCATAGAATTTGAAATCTAGGGCAGTGGGTGGGAAGTTCTGTCCACATATTTCAAAAGGCAGTGTTCTTATTCATTATCTAGATGAGTCTGTTTTAGTTTCTAATGCATTTCCCAACAGGGCCCTGTATTGTAGAGGTATGTACGTACAGTAGACATCTGAAAGAAAATAAATATTACTTTGGTATCTTTGGGGAAGACAGATTCTAATCACACCACATTTCAAACTGAAATTGTATTTCACTATGATGTGAAGCTTAGATTCTTCTTCAACAGTAATTTTAAAAAGTTGGTGTATAATGAGGTCAATTTTCCAAGAAAGTACAAATAATTGTACTTGTTTTTGTTGTTCTCAGATATACAGATGTGAAAAAGTAGAGCAAGAGGTGATTTTTGTAAATGCATCTTTTATCCTATATCCCTTTTTGTCTTCCATGCATGCCTATATAGAGGCATAGGAAGGCAATTTGCACTGAGAAGGGAAGGTTCAAGGGTTCAATCACTAGTCAACGTAAAAAGATTTCAGTGGAAAAAATCATATGTAATGGCAAAAATGATCTCCCATTAATGAATTTGAATTAGGAAGTATGTAGTGAAGCAAACAAGAAAATTAAGTTAAAATACAATAATCATGGCAGAATCATGAATAAAAAACCCATAAAAGTTCTTGGAGGGCATAGAGATACCATGTTAATCAAATACACAAATTATTGTGAACTCTGAATTTTAATTTGGTATAATTAATGTTAATCTTTGCTTTTATGGTGTTTTACATTGTTCTGTGAGCCGCTCCGAGCCCTCGGGGAGTGGTGGCATACAAGATCGAACAATAAATAAATAAATAAATGAAATCAAACCCACAAATGTTAAACCTGCAAACATGAAGGGCTGGTTGTACTGGAAATTTGGGGGTGGAAGGAAAATTTTTACAGTGGGCACAGATTTTTTATTTGTGGAAAGTTATCTTTTGCTGATATCTTTGTTATGGGGTCTCTGGTTCTGGGAAGATTTCAACATTGCCTGGAGAGGTTAAATGATATATAAAGAGGCAGCATGGAAGGGAAAATAAGTTAAAATCATTTTTCCATTGCAAAAATTCAAAAAATACCCAGATCACCAGATCCATGCCATGCAATTGTCCATATCAATTGTTATAAATCTAATGTCTTTATGTATGTAAAATACATTTAGCCTGTAAAATGGTATGGTGTTGATGGAAGCTGTTTAATTGTAATGATCCTGTATTGAAATAAAAGAAATAAAAGGCATCAAGATTAATTTTGGAAAAGCTTTGTGGTTTGTAAGCTGTCTCAAATTGTGACTTTGCATTTGCCATTTTTCCAGAACCCTCTGTAAATGGTAGTTCTCTGTAAGATACTACAAATATAAGAAACTACAGTGAGGCAGGAAAAAAAATGAAATGCAAAGAGATAGGATGGATGATGATTGGCTTGACAAAAGTACATAATAATAATAATAATAATAATAATAATAATAACTTTTTTCTTATATCCTGCCAGCTGCTACTATCTTCCCAAAGGGACTTGGGATGGCTTACAGATGGCACAAAGTGCCTAAAAACAAACATATAAATGAAACACAATATAAAATACAATACAATAAAGGCAAAGAAAAAGTTTTTCCCCTGACTTTAAATCTAGTCGTGTCCGACTCTGGGGGTTGGTGCTCATCTCCATTTCTAAGACGAAGAGCCAGCATTGTCCATAGACACCTCCAAGGTCATGTGGCCAGCATGACTGCATGGAGCACTGTTACCTTCCCACCAGAGCAGTACCTATTGATCTACTCACATGCAATGATCCTCCACCATCAACTTTGCTGCATTGGCCACATTGTCCAAATGCCCAATCACAATTTCCCAAAACAGTTATACTACATTCAACTCAAGAATGGAAAACAGAATGTTAGACCCCTTCTACACTGGCACATGATCCAGATTATCAAAGCAGATAATTCACATTTTCTACTTTGAAGTGGATTAAATAAATATACACTGCCATATAACCCAGTACAAAGCAGTTAATCTGCATTTTATATGGCAGTGTAGAAAGGGCCTCGGTGGACACAGCAAAATATATTTAAAGATGGGTTTAAAGCTTACCATAAAAACTGTGACATAGACCCCAAGAATTGGGAAGCCTTGGCCCTAGAGCTGACATCGGCAAACTTTGGGCTTTCAGGTGTTTTGGACTTCAATTCCCATAATTACTAGCAGCCGGTAAGATGACTGGGATTTCTGGGAGTTGAAGACCAAAACATCCAGAGTGCCAATGTTTGCCCATGCCTGCCCTAGAGCTTCCCAGCTGGAGGTCAGTTGTTACTGTGGAATTTGAAGAGGTACAAATGGAGGGCGAAAAGGAAAAAAATTCAAGTGTCAAGAGGAAAGCAAGTCAAGCCAACCCTTATCGAGACTGCCTTTCATCTGGAAATCAATGTCTTCACTGCTAAAGATAATGCGGATCTAGAATAGGTCTCTGCAGTCAATTACAGACCCACCACAAGACACTTTGGAAGGCAATCATGAGTGATAGCTTATGATGAGCCATCCTTCTCTTGGACCCCCTACACCAGTATTTTAGAGGAACATTGTGTTCTGCAAGATCTTGGTTAGAACAATCAGATTTACTATATCTCCTACTACAACTGCTATTGTTACCATGACTACTATCACTGCAATTACTATTTATTACTTAATTAGTATCTTTTTGGTCTCTTATATTTAGAAGAAACCAGGTGCAAAATAAAGACAGACAGATGCAATGTTCACAAACTCAAATGGCAAGTCATACTAAGAAGGTGTCATGATCAAGTTAATTATGACGTCCCCTGTGCGGTCTCATAGCACATAGACAAATGGTGTGGGGGGACAAAGGGGGAAAAAACTGGAAGGTTACATTATCATGCCATAAAGACCAATGGCTTTGATGTGTGGGAAAGGAGGAACATCAGAGGTTTTGTGTGATCTATGACAACATGGATGTGAGCCCTATACAAAGTGTGGGAAAGAGTAAAAATCAGAGGATGTATGTGATTTATGACATTATAGATTAAGCCCTATAAATATGGGCCATAGAGAATGATTCATGTATTCTGAACAATAAAGACGTTTGGTATCCTCAAGCTCATGTCCATCCTTTCAAGATAAATGTAACTTTACAGCAACACAGCAGATGCATAAAGGCTCCTTACAGAAGAAGCCTGTAGAAGACAAATGACGATATCTGGAATACTGGGGGCTCATGCATTCATCTGAAGGTGCACCTACACTGTAGAATTAATGCAGTTTAACCCAGCTTTATTTGTCATGGATCGATGCTATGGAATCATGGGAGTTGCAGGTTTGCAAGGTCTTTAGCCTTCTCTGTCAAAGAATGCTGGCTCCCCATCAAACTACAAATTCCATGATTTTGCTGTCTTAATCCATGACATTTAAAGTGGTGTCAAACTGCATTAAATCTATAGTATAAATGTACCCAAGGTTCTCTCCATGGAAGCAGTTGGACATTTTTTTGGCTAATGCAAAATGTATGCTTTCAGTTGAAGGTTATGAAGGCCAAGTTGAACATGTGGAGTCATTGTACATGCAAATGTGCTTTGCACATGCAGATGAGAACTCCTGTCTGTGTGCCTTGATAGTTATATTCCATTATTTCTTCTTGGCTTTTCTTCACAAATGAAGATTCAGGAAGGACTCGTCCCGCGCTTTCTACAAGCGCGTTGATGACTAAGGAGGTTGGATGTGTCCTTCGAGCCTGTGCAATGGAATTTCTGGTGGAGCGCAGCCTTTAAACCAAAGGTTCATCTGCCGGAGCCTAGCAAGCTTGGACGATGGCAGCAAGGTCCTCAGGTCGTAGGTTTGATTAGAGTTTCATTCTGTTAGATGGTTGATCTTACAGGGTTAGACGAGCATTATCTACCTGGGTTTGAAATCAGAGTTTTCCTTCTCTTAGGATGGTTGCCAAAAGGTTAGAGAGCCCATCCTGCCCTTTGACACTCTTTGTCAGACCTTTTGGTTGTGACCTGTCTGGTATTATGCCACCGCCAGCATAGCTCACCCCCACAACAAGGGGGTGCCAACTGAGAGGTTTTACAACACTGCCATTTAACACAAGGGCAATATAGGTCAAACAGTATGTAATTCCACCCAGTAGCATTGTTACCCAAGGCCAATGTAAAATATCAGCCTTTAAAAAAAAAAGATCAGCAAGGAAGTGGGAGAAAACTAGATTACTTTCCAAGGGCAGCAAAGAAAGTGAAAGGCTTCACCAGGAAAAGCAAGTTTGCTACATCTTTAGAAGAGATGATTTGATGGAAATGACATGTTTATCTCAGAATATGTTAATCAAAAACATTGCAGTGGGTAAAGCAGATGAAAGAATCAATCATTTTTGGTTTTTGTTTGATAACACTGAAATTCAAAGTGGAACCCAGTAGGCAGTAAAATTCCACATGGATTTCAAAGACTCTATACATTTGTGAGCTGGAAACATGTTGCTTTTCAAAGACAGGTTTCCCATTGTACCATCATCAGGGTACCAACCTCTGGGATTAAGTACTACGGGTATTTGACAGAGGGTATTTTTAACAAACTTTGATATCAATAGGAGCTCAGTGAAGCAGTTTTTGAAAAATTTAAATAGGATAATGTGGACCCCTGTGAACAGCTCAGAACTGAGAAGTTCTGCTTTCTGTGTTCTTTCAAAACAACAAGTTAACTAAGGCCCCATGATAATGACAGGCATTTATAAATGATACTAAAGCACTGAATGTTCTTTCTATCTGCTTCTTGAATGTACTACTAGTGAGAGAGCTTTTATTTGTGCCAAATTTATATGCTCGAGTAGAGCACCATACAGTTGGATACATGATATCCAGTCCAACCCTTTGGTGGATTCAAGAAATTCAGAATTGAATTATTAAAATTGTATCTTTTCAAGCTGTTTGCATTTGTTCTCTGCTACAATGTCCATTCATCTGGGGGGGAAAGGCTTAGATGATTTTCCTTTGTGGACCACAGCTCTTTGAATCCTCCAGCCAGCATAGCTACGGCTTAGGGGATCTGGGAGCTGTAGTTCAAAATTCAAAGCTCTGTTTGGACACATGTTTTCCATATTTTATCCTTCACATGATACAGATAACAACTGCATACTATGACATTACCAGTCTAATTCGCATATAGGGCATAGTCAGTGGAAACCAAAATTTATTAACATTTGGCCACTTCTGTTTCAAGTAATTTTATCTAATTTTTCAGAATGGTGATAAGAGATAGTCGAAGTTCATGGCATGCAGGACCAAAAACCAGTTAGTGGCTATTAAAAGGGTTGTAGTCTATTGACATATCAAGTTATCATGTTTATCCACCAGCCCTATCCTTACAATTGATTTGCACCAATCAGAATACCTGTGTCCAAAAACCGGATATTATTTCAGGTCCACTAGATGCTGGTTCAATGGTTGATTTTATATTTTGTTATAATGATAATGTTTTATTTTGTTTTAAGACGTTGCTTACGTATTTTAATGTGTTTATTTTAACTACGTTGATTGGCCTTATCCCCATGGAGTCCCTTCAGGGAGATGGAGGCAGGGTACAAAAAAAAGTTGTGTTGTTGTTAATATTATTATTATCATCATGTTGATTTCAGTTAATGGAGAGTACAACTATGCTGTAGAATTAATACAGTTCGACACTGCCATAGCCCATTGGTATGGAATCATGTGACCTTGGAGAGACACCAACACTTTTTGATAAAGAAGGATAAAGACCTTGTAAAACTACAACCCCAGTGATTCTATAACATGGCAATTAAGGTATCAAACTGCATTAATTCTGCAATGTAGATAAACCCTTAGACATGAATTTAATATATCACCCACCTTTATAAATTATATGTCGTGATCCAGACCACCTTAAGAAGCCAGGCACAGTAAAAGTAGCAGTTAAAGTTTATTTACAAGAGTAACAAACTTCCCCACCGTGACTCAAATGAGCCTAGAGACACATCAAGTTGATAGGGAAATCCAATACAAAGCAAATGCCCAGTTCAGACTTCTTAACATAAAAAAGGCTGAGAGAGTGTGTTCAACCAGTTCAAGTTCATAACCAGCCAGGCAGAATGCAAACAGAAGAGAAGCATCAAACAGTCCTATAGTCAAACCAGGAAGAATGCAGACGAAGTAGAAATGCCAAACGGTCCTTTAGTCAAACCAGGAGGAATGCAGACGAAGTATAAGTGTCAAAATGGTCCTTTAATCCAGCCAGGATGTCACAATGCTGGGTCTAGGCCCGGCCCCTTAATCACACACACAGAGACGATAGTCAATTAACAATTTATTAAGCAATTAAGAACAGGTGAAAAAGGTAAAATGTCCAAGTAGTTCAAAGTAAAAAGCAATTAGAATCCAAAAAGCCAAAAGCATTGAGTTGATCAAAAGCAAAGGTCCATAAAATTAAAGCGGAATCAAACAAGGCAAGGGAATCCGTAGGAACACAACAAGGCAAAGTCCATGAAAATACAAGGTCCAAAGTAGGTACTTGGCAAGGCAGCCAGACTATGGCTTCAGGGATCTCGGTCGCTTCACTCCCTTCAAATCAGAAGTGGCTGACCAACTGAGGAACTGTTCCCATGGAACGTATACTTAATCCCCCCCTTTGTGAGACCAACGCCGCTCTAGGCTTCGTCTCCATTCCTTTCGGTTAGACTCAATACTTTTCCTGCGATCAAAACTCCTTCCCAGCCGAGCCGCAGCTGGCTCGCTATCTTCCTGAGAAGCTTCCTCCCCTTTGGTTTCCATCAGCTCATCCCCCGCTGGTTCCCAGATACGTTCCTGGGAACCATGCCCTCCCGGTCTTTCATATGCGTTATCAGAGTCTGAGTCAGCCTGACCTTCTCCATCCGAATAAGCCTCGGGCCAGGTGTCATCCAATTGCAAACTGTCTGTAGGAGATGCAGGCCCATCAGCCCCTCCATCCGCTCCATCTGTATCCATGGCAATCGGGTCCAAAGCAATTGGGCCCCCTGGGGCGGCACCGGACCCCCCCCCCCCCCCCGGCTGAACTGGAGGCTGGGTTGCTACACAGGAGGAATGCAAATAAAGCAGTGAAGTCAGGTCAGTCCAGAATCCAAAACGAAGGAACAGCAGAATCTAGCACAGAAGGGATTTAAGGTAGAGCAGCTGAGAACAGGATACAATGTTGCAGAAATCCACAAAATACAATACCAATGTCCAGAATTCCACAACCACCAGCCAAACAGTAAACGCCTAGATCAGCAGCAACCCAGAACATGAAGCAATGGCCTGGATGGCAAGTACAATGCCTTGCCAGCTGCAACAATTGGTTAATTACAAGCCCCCTTTATTCTGTGCTCCTCGGGGCTTAATTGCACCAACACCCCTTCCCCATTTCTTTCAGCTGCCAGGAGGAGTCCTGTGCTACCCTTTGTCTCTCACGCCAGACAATATGTCTCCTGCAGCGACTTAACTCTCCCCAACATTCCCCATGAGTCCCATTCCCATTACCCCATTCGCCGTCTCCCGTGAACCCCACAAACAAATCACTGCTGGTGGGTTCCAAGCAGATATCCCATATCTGTTGCACATCAGTCCAATTCATCTCACTAGTCACCTTCAGTTCTCTGTGACCCCTCATCCCAACCTTTCATTTCCTGCTCCTCATCCCCACTCCCATCATCTTCCAAAAAACCCACAAACATTTCATCCCCAGAAAAATCGCTAAGTTGTTGCCTTAATCTCTTCCTTTCTTGCTCCTCATCCAACACTTGCTCACGAGTAGACCATTTTGTGTCCCAAACTACAGACTCCTCTCTCTTAGCCTCAGGCTCAACTACGGCATTATATGATGCACACGTTTCTGTCACATAATGCACTGTCAAATAATGCACTGCTCAAGATAAAATAAAAACAAAATCATATGCTGAAACCCAAAATCTTCTATTAAATCAAACGCTAAAGAGGAATTGTATCATTTCTGTATTTTTGCAGAGGATTCCATTTTCCTTTCCCTTTGACAGAGGGCCCTTACAGGCAAGCTGTTATCCCAGGAACATCCACATTTTTAAAAAAAGAAATATGTTCCTGGGGGCCCATCTACACACACCCCAGAAAGTGTGCACTTTCTGGGGCGAGTGTCCAGGTGTTCTTCCAGGACTACTTGAAAGAACACTGGGACACTGTAACCCCCCTCCCCAAAGCCCTCTAAAACAGCATGAAAAAACCAAAAGTACATACCCAGCCTCCATGAGATGGCTGCCGGCTTTTCCTCCCCCCCTGGCACAGACTAGGAGAACTCTGGCAGCCATCTCATGAAGCCAACAAGTACTTTTCTTTTCTAAGGGGCTTTTTGGGGCCTTTGGGGAGGGGGTTCATCTTCTCACAGTTTTCTGAGATAATTTAATGGTGGGAATACTGTATGGGCTGCAGTCCAGACACCAGAAGTATTGGGTTTATCCCACACCTTCCAAGAAGGCATGGAATAAACCTACTATCAAATTAATTTGCCAAAAACCATGATTTTCCTAGTTTGTGCTGGATTAATTTGGGTGTGTCCAGGACGTTGCCTGGACAGCCCCCTTTTTAGTGCAGTGACTGTCTGGATGAGTTGCAATCAGTCAGTTAATGGACAAATCCCCGGCATCATGCAGGTATAGCAACAAAGCTGTTCATTGTGAATTTGTGTCAAATATGTAGCTGAGAAAGACACAGAACTCTAGTTAACAAAATGAAGGCAGCCCTAACATTACAGCTGTCAAATAATCAGAATGTAGCTGCTATAAAACAGAAAAAAGGATTTTCCTAGTGGTTGACCGGTAATAGGCATTATTCACTTTTCAGTTGACTTTTC
Source organism: Anolis apletophallus (assembly GCA_030556195.1). Lineage (NCBI taxonomy): Eukaryota > Metazoa > Chordata > Lepidosauria > Squamata > Anolidae > Anolis > Anolis apletophallus. The sequence continues at coordinate 15,823,810 of JARBWK010000002.1, read as the reverse complement.
CATGTCATTTTGGCAGATAATCTGTCAGATATGATGAGAACTGTATCTATCACCAGTTCCTAAGATCATGGAATTATTATAGACATAATCTGAAATCAGGAGTCCCTAATTATAAGGAATGCCTCTTATTCGAATGTTTGAAAACATATATCAATGACACCATACATTCTACATTTTTGCTTATGGGCCAAAATCTGTGTTTTACATTAAAGACAAAAGATTCAGGGAGCTGAGAGCAGGTCTCCCACAGACCTTTTAGTTCCAGATTCGGTCATCCACCATCCTCACAGGCCTCCTCTGTATCAGAACAAGATGGAGGGAGGACAAGGGACATCTGGTGGAAGGTTTAGTTTTTTAAAAATCACTGTTATATGCCAGACTATGCACACGCAAATATCTGCACATGCAAATATCTTAATGTAAACATAATCAGTATGCATCCAAACTGGGCAGTGCATAACAGAGAGAATTTTCTAATTAAAAAAAATACCCTTCTGCTGGATCTTGGTCTTCCCCTAATTGTTAATTCAAGCTCTGCTTAAGATTATAACATTTAAAATAAAGAGTTTCAGATAGTTCTCGTACTTTCCATTTGTGCTTCCTTTAAAACAGCATTGTGTCTGTTTCACAGCCCAATCAGCTGATCAGCTATTATGGGCTTTTTAAAAGTGCAAGTGTGCTGGAGCAGTCTCCACAAGTACGTGGGGAAGGAAATCACATGCAGGAATATACATTGATGTGAATACGTGCATCTTCCAGCCAGAATTGGGATATACACAGACCTTTTACCCTGTATTTTGATGTGTTAAAGTGAATCAACACAAATTTAGCACTAGAATTATGTAACCACCCCCCCCCCCCCCTTTTAACCCGGTAACTTCCATGTTTTAGCTGTTGTGTAGATGGGCCCATAGTCACAACCCCAGGTGGAGATCTTACATCCATACATGGTTACTCTAGAATTAGATAATTGAAATTAACATGGGGGGGGGGGGGGAAGTTAAGCATGAGTCAATGAGAGCAATTTACAATTCTAGGGTTGCCCATTTAATTATAAATAAATATGATTTTTAATGCTAATCCTCTCTTTTGTCAAAGGTTTACAGATGAATTGACTATACTGCAGTTAAGGTTTGCACATTAGATGTCTTGTATCTCTACATTCATCTATCATGCAAGTAGGAAGGTGATATTATGTGCATTATCTTGTTTCATCTTGTATATTCATTTCAAGCTCAGAATAAAACCTCCATATGGAGAATTAGCTCTACATGATCAACTATTAAAATTCAAGGTTCTTGCTTGTACAAGTCTGAGCTTTCATGAGCTTCATGCCCATACAATCCTCTTGTTCTTTATCACTGAATTATGACAGATAAAAGGTATGAGAAAATGCATTCATTTTAGAGTGTAGATGTACTCTGAGTCTACTTTCTTCGATCCAACTTTTTTCTCAGTCACCAAGGAGCTACAATGTCCCTTTGCATACTGATATTCCATTGCATATTGATATTCCAGACTAATACTGCTAAAATGGGAATTGATTTACAGATTGACAAGGACCTTGTGCCATTTGACAGGAAACATAGTTGTTTGTCATATAAGTATGAAAGGGAACAGAAATTCACCCACTGAATTGTGTTCCAGCACACAGATGGTGAATTTTGGCTATGGGCTGTAGAATAATAATTTTAAAACACTCCAAGAGTTTGATTACAAAACAGCAAGAAGTATATACATGCACAACAACCATTACTTTGACTGAAAAAAATTGTGAGGAGAAAAGTGAAGTCAGCCTCTTTTAACCACCAGCTCAGTTACTCACCTGCATCAAGTCTCTCCATACAGAGACTCAAAGCGGCTCACAATTTAAAGTATTACAATACAACTTAAAGTATACAAAAAGATTATATCATACAGGTTGAGCATCCCTATTTGAATTCTGAAATCTGTAATACTCCAAAATCCAAAACTGTCCATAAGACAGATGGTTTAATGTACACAAAGTTGGTTTCATGCACAAAAAACTATTGAAAATATTGTATGCAATTAGCATATTTCCAGAAATCTAATGCACTATGAAATCTAATGCATACCTCAATTTTCAAAACCTTGAAACCTCAAAAAAGTATTTACTGGTGAATATAATGTGCAGCAGACCCGGATTACCCATAAGGCCACCCGAGGCCATGGCCTCGGGCGGCACGTTTGGGGGGGCAGCGGATCCGGACCCCCAAATTTTTTTTTTAAAAAATCCCCCCAAAAATTCACCAAAAGGGCGCATGTGCGGCCGCCCCCTCCCTTTGCTCTGCTCCCCTCAGCTCTGCTTTAGGAGGGAGGGAGGATCAGCTCCGGTCCTTATTCTGCCTCTCCCCGCCTCCCGGCTGGATTGAAGGAACGAGGGCGGGGCGAGGAGGAGAAAGAGGCACCCTCCCGCCGCACGTCCCGCACGCTGCCCACCCCTTTCCGGTGGGGCTGGCGCGACACATGGGAGGAGGGGCGGCGGCGGGACTCCTCTCTGCCTCCTCCCTGGCGTGGCGTGGCGTCGCCAGGCAGGGAGGAGGCGAAGCTGCGCCGCCGCCCCTCCTCCCTTGCATGGCGTGGTGACGCAAGGGAGGAGCAGCGGCTGCGCGGCTTCTCTCTGCCTCCTGGCTGGGTTGCCAGGCGGAAGGCAGGAAGAAGGAGGTGGAGAGAAGCCGATGGGAGGACGCCTCTTTCTCCTCCTCGCCCCGCCATCCTTCCTTCAATCCGGCGAGGAGGGGCAGAGCCGGGGGCAGGGGGCGGAGCTGGGGGTGGGGAGGGGCAGAGGTAGACCCTTTGGCCTAGGGCGGCAAAAGGGCCTGATCCGGGCCTGATGTGCAGCAGCAAAAAATGCACCCTTTACAATTCAGCAGTTTTTCCCCGAGTTTGAGAATATATTCTCTATAAGAAATTATTAGACCTGTGTTCAATACTTTCATTGAATGGATCATGGGTATGAAGTTTGGACTTGAACACCATTCCACTAATTGCTCTGGATTGTGTGGCCTTGTCATAAGGCAAAGGAGCATAGTGGTAGAATGACTGCCTGCCATTCTGTAGATGGGGAGATTAAGTCCTCCTGGGTCTACTTTGTTTCTTGGTGTTTATCCATACTTCTAGTTACAAAAGTTACTTCCTCTCTCTGTGTAATTCATTCACATAATGTATACTATTTTGATATGACCCCCTCCCCTCCCCAAAAGCAACGGATCCAGTAGGACTTGATCACCCGACGTAGCCAGTTGTAAGCCACCCTGAGTCCCCTCCTGGGGGTTGAGAAGGACAGGATTTAAATGTTTTAAATAAATAAATAAATATCTAGAGAATGATAATGAGCTATTCTACCACTGCACTGCTTCACTTTATGACAAGGTCTCTCAATCTAGAGCTATTAGTGGAAAAGTGTTCAAAGTTAAATGCTAACTTTGAACACCATTCAGCAAAAATATCAAACATGTGGTCTAATCATGTCTTATATAGAACCATTCCTCAAATTCTTAGCAATATTAATAAGGACCACGTTTTTCATAGAATAGCACTTGCAAGCTGAATGAAAGACCCCGATGCAATGAGGGTACTTTAGAGGGGGCAGTACTAGAGAGGACACACTACAGCATGATAGGCACTTTTCAAGTGTACAATCAAATCTAAGACATTATTAACATTTTCATGACATAATTTGGCTAAAAGGGGTGCATTCTGTTCAAGTAAGTGCAGTACCTTCGGGCTATATGTATAAGGTGCCTATGAAATACAAATTATTTTCATACTTAAACTTGGGTCCCATCTCCAAGATATCTCATTGTGTAGATATAGGCAAATACAGGTCTTTCAAAATCCAAAACACTTCTGGTCCCAAGCAGATGAGGGATGAGGCATATTCAACCTGTATATGTGTGCCATTTCTCACCACTACAACTATTGTGCACAAGTGAAAACAGCTTCTGGACTTTTGACACTATCTGAAACAGATCCAAAAGAGGCAATTCTGATTTCTGATTTGGAATCCTGAAACTTATTATTATTATTTACAGTATTTACTTTATATATACTCTGCATTTCTCTCCAAGGGGACTCAAGCTAGCTAACAACTACACACTTTGATAATCTAAAACAAAGCAAATACATTTTTTTTAAAAACCCCATTAAATAGTATTGTTAGGTTAAAATATAGTTAAAATGCAATAAATACAATTTAAAATACATTTTAAACTTCCCCAAACGCTGGCAGAGGAGGTTTGCCATTTATTTTACATACTTTTTTAAACAAATGCACAAATATGGAGGATCCTTCTATCACTGTGGGCACCAGTTTCTGTGGACACCACTTCTGGACTTCAAGCAATGCCTCAAGAGACCCTTTAATAATGAACTCTTTGTTCCCTAAGACTTTCCTATGCATTTTTCGTTTATACCTTACAGTTGTCGCACAAACTGAGTTATCCAGCAGCTTATGGACTGTAAAGAAATTTTGAAATGAGGACGAATGACTCTGAAGACCCTTAGTTCTGGTTATATAAGGGATTGATGCCAATGATTACTGTGCAGGCAGGCATTGTGAAAGTCCACATGGCATTATAAGTACTGCTACAGCCCAACCTGTTATTCCAATCTCATGCTCTTTTGAGCAGACTGTGCAGCAGAAATGCTGTGTTATGCCAGAATGATTGGCAGTTTCATCACCACAAGAGACAGAAGTTTGATAAGCTGTGGGGATGCAGCACACATTCTAACCGGTACTTTGGTCTTGGGGGGTGAGAGGCTAATGCATTAATTCATCATATCCAGGAGTTCTGATCTAAAGTTATAGGGCATGAAAACTGAGACATAAAGGGCAAACTTGCTAGGAGTACAGCTTTGGGCAAGATGTAACCTTTAGCAACGGTGTTCAGGACTGTGTAGAAAAGTTTCCTCCTCAGTGGAATTAGTTCCCATATGCTATTGTACACAAGATAATTCTGTTTTCATCTTACTCTCATAAGACTTCAGGGCACTATAATAATGGTAAGGAAAATGGCACTTGCCAATTTCCCTTCTGCTATGCATCAATGGAAAGCACAGAGAAATATTTGGGAGAGAAAGAGAAAAAAACAATTTTGCCTGTGCACCATCTATGTATACATGTGGCTATATAAACAAAAATTGCTGTGCATGTTTATGAAACTAAACGTTTCTTCAACAAGCAAAGAAAGATAGATAAATTAAAGGCAAACTAGAAAAAAAGGAGAATAAATGTTAACTGACTCAAATGGTCTACATATTGTTTCCAGCAAACCACATCAGGTAGCCTAAGAGGAAATATATATATTTCTTTTTAAGGCTTTGCTGGGGGGATATTGGAGTGGGTGGGGCTGTCTTGTGTTTGTTGGGCTCCAGGAGCCCAACAAATCCAAAACAGTTGTGTGGACGGGCACCAGAAGTCACACAACGCAATCCCTGGGCACAATCCACATAGTACCCACAGCTGGAAATACTTGAGTCTTCTGAAAGACCCGGGTCTTTCCAGCTGTCAAATTACTTCATCACAATTTGTTTTTATGAGGGGCAACATTTGGGCACCCCACGTGAAAACACGAGGGCACACGTTTTGGTTGTATTGGCATTGATGCCCTGTCCCTCTGGGGGCTGTCACCATTGTTTCACCAACTAGACATAGCACCAAGCAGGTCCCCAGCAGAGAGTTACTGGCAACGTCTCTCCTAGTGGGGTCACAATAGGTTTCTCAATCATATAATCTGCAGAAGCAACATCACTAGCAAGGCTCTACTGGGTTCTGGCCAGCAAAACAGCAATAGGCCTTTTTGACACAAAAACACTGGATTTCCCTATGATTTCATGAGTCTCTTTGTACTAGATTAATGGCTAGAAGCAGTTTTCTAAGGAGAATTGGCCATATATTGTGTGAACTGTTTGTAGTGGTTCCAAGTCAAGTTCGTTTAATTTGACTCATAAATTTTTACTGAAATGGCACTCAACACAAAAAAGTATTGAGGATGTGAGAACTGACTGGTGAAGAAGATCTCAGTCCAGAAAACCAAGAAGGTTTTGGTGTCAGTTACAGTGGAAATATTGTACTATAATATAATCCAGACTCATTAGTTCACATCTCCTTTTCTGGAAATAGAAAGAGCCACATTACAAAGGAAAAACAATTCACTCTTCAGCTTGTGCAGTAAGTCCATTCACTTTACTGTCTATTTCTTCCACCTTGAAACACCATTCAAATAATTTTAGGATTAATTCCATTTTCACATGAGGAGAAAATTCCACTTTTCTACCAGATAATCGGTCCAACAATTTTGTTTGCTTCATCCTTGACAGAATATGTTAAGGCCAAAAGGATCCCCAGAGGGTTACATATATTCAAAACTCCAGGAATGTTCAATCATGATGAGTCTTTTAATCAGAAATGGCTGGCTATTCTCAATAAATGCTCGCAGGATTTGATGCTGTTAATCATTGAACATTCTAATGAAGAAATTGCCAAAATAAAAATCCTATATTAGAGAAGCTCAGTTTTGGGGAACAATTTAAAGAGGATTTAGACAGCCTCACCAATAAACTCAAATAATTCTCTCAACAACGTATGTCCTTTAAATTGAAAAAAAATGAGTGGGATCACAATGATTATAGTAACAATCGAGTATATAAATGGCTATATTCAAATCGGTTCCACCTCATGAAAACAAGTCAGATTTAGGGACCATACTTCAGAGGAAGAATTAGAATCCATGACAGATAGCTCAGGAAGCAGTGGGACATCTAGAAGAAGGGATTTTATACCAGAATCAAGACACACTGGTGGCATCAGAAACATCACCCCATGAAATATCCATAATTAATAGAGGTCTATCATTTGTCCGTAAACCTAAGATTAACCCATTCAAGATGCACATAGAACTGACCCAATTATTTCATTCTATTAAACCATGAAATCTCTTTAGCATGACAACATATGCCATTTAAACCACGTGGGAATCAGAGCTTTTGAAAAAGTAAAAACTGATGAATTATGCCATACAACCTCTCACAATAGAAAGATGTGGGGATCAGACTTTTCAAATAGTGCTTGGCAGACTCTTCCGAACCTAGCCAAATAAGCCAAGGACCTTATTTGGAAGCCAGCTGACAAAGGGGGAGCAATCACAAATGGAAGAATTTGGACAACTAGCTGGATTGAAAATAAACAGAAAAAAACAAAAATACTAACACAGTATATGTCCAAAATAATCAAGAGATACTGGGGGAAAAGATGGACATGCAGATCGCACCAACAATCAAATACCTCAGGATACAAATAACAGCAAGAAACTCACAATTGTTAAAAAAAACAACTACAAGGTTATATGAATGAGATCTATAGACAGCTATCTATATATATAAAAAGAGAGCTGTCATGTTTCCTGGCTCTAAAACAAAGAAACCATACAAGGTAGAAACACACATACATCCACAATCCTACAAGCTATGTTCTTTTCTAAAAAAAACCTTAAAAAAATAATTGACAACGGCCAAAAACCCTAAAAAACCTTTGGCACTACAAGTCCCATAACCCCCTGTGCCAGGAAACGCACAAAAGGCAGCGCCAAACAGAGGTAGCCATGCACAGAGTCTACAATCCTCCTCCCCCCTCACTGCTCTTTTCTCCTCCTCCTCTTCCTCCTCCTGCTCCACACGCCCGGTCAAAGCCAGGCCAGGCCGCCTTCCACTCCCCCAGGGCATCTCCTCAGCCCTGGCCTTTCCTAAGACGAGGGCCCGTCCAGGGGCTCCCCTTCCCGGACAAAACCCTCTGCCGGTGGCTCACCTTCCCCTCCATCCATGGCGGCTATCATGTGAGGGGAGGAGGAGGAGGAGAGGAAGGAAAGGAGGGAGGGAGAAGGGACCTCCTCTTAGGAAAGGCTGGGGCTTCGGGGAAGGAGGAAGGCTGCGGGCTGAGGAGACGCCCTGGGGGAGAGGAAGACAGCCCGCCTCCTCCCCCTCCGGGCTCTTGATTTCCCACCCAGAAAGGGCAGCGGGGAGTGAGGGGGATGGTCGCCACCGCTGCTGCCAGGGCTTCCTGCCCCACGCCGTGCTCCTCCCGCGACCCTTCCAGGCCCCTGCGGCCTCCACAAGCCGGCCCGCCTCCTCCCCCTCTGGGCCAGTCGCCACTGCTGCTGCCAAGGCTTCCTGTCCCACGCCGTGCTCCTCCCGCGGCCCTTCCAGGCGACGAGGAGGCGGAGGAGAAAAAGTAAGGAGCGGGAAAGGAAAGAATAGAAGGATGCAAGGGGAGAAGAAAGGAAGAAAAAAGGAAGGAAGGAGGGAAGGAGGAGAGGACAAGAAGGAAAAAAGAAGGATGGATGGAAGGAGAGGGAAGGAAAGGATACCAGGAAGGAAGGAAGGAAGGAAGGAAGAGAGAGGGAAGGAAAAGGAAGGAGAGAAGGAAAGGGAGAAGGGGGAGAAAGAAAGGAAGAGGAAGGAAGAAAGGAAGAGGGAGAATTGAGGAAAGAAGGAGACCAGGAAAGAGAGAGAGAGAGAGAGAGAGAGAGAGAGAGAGAGAGAGAGTGATAGAGAGAGAGAGAGAAAGAGAGAGAGAGAAAAAGAGAGAGAAAGAGAGAGAGAGAGAGAGAGCTCAACAGTGCAGCAAGAAAAGCAAAGATCACAGGGAAGCATGTCTGTGTAGGAGGGTGAACATTAGGAAGAACTTCCTGACTGTGAGAGCTGTTCAGCAGTGGAACTCTCTGCCTCAGAGTGTCATTTTGGGACAGTTGGGAAACACTGAGCTACACTATAGAATTGGCACCACTTTAACTGTCTATACCAGTGGTTTCCAAACTTTTTTGGCCTACCAGCCACTTTCCAGAAAAAAAATTGACTCACCGCCCCTATAAATTAATTCTTTAAAAATTAATAGCAATTAAACAGAAAGATATATGTATTAATGCAGTAGTTCTCACCCTTTCTAATGCTGTGACCCCTAAAAAAGGTTCGTCATGTTGTGGTGACCCCCAACCATATTTTCCATAATTAAAGCATAGTGATTAATCCCAAAAACAATATTTTTAGGGGATTATGGACAACTGATGATGGGATTTGCAGTACCTTCGGCCAATTCACCTCTGACTTCCACAGCCGAGACCCCATGAATGAGAGACCTGGACCAAACATGGCACACAGAACCCCCATGACCCACAGAAAATACTGGAGGGGTTTTTGGAGGAATTGACAGTGATTTAGGGGAGACATCGTTCACCTACATTTCGAAAGCACTCTGAACCCAAAAAACCCTGGATCTGGACCAGATTTGGCACAAATACTCAATATATCCAAAGTTGAACACTGGTGGAGTTGTGGGGGGTTGATTTTGTCATTTGGGAGTTGTAGCTGCTGGGATTCATAGCATTTTGAACTCCCAACAGCAATAGAATTGAACTAAACTTGAGCAATTAATGTTATCAAAAAGAGGCAAAATGGCCATTTGTCAAGAGACCTTTGATTGTGCTTTCCCGCCATGTGGGTAGAAGGGGTTAGCCACAGACTATGGCACAGCAACGCCTGCACGGGTCAGCTAGTAGATCTATAGACAGCTATCAATTAGAGAACATTACTGCCCCATTAATCAGGATCCAACTATTCATATTCAATCTATCATTTTTTTTAAAAAGGTTACCATGGGTGGATTATGTTATCGGGGCTGTGGGAAAGGGGAATAATGGGTATTCCCACAGTTTTCCAGACTAATTTAGTTCGGAAAACTGTGAGAGTGGTATCTAACTGAACTTTAGAAAGAGCCTGTTCATAGTAAGAGCAATTCAGTCTTGGAAGACCACCACCGAGAATGGAAGTTTTTAAACAGAGATTGAATGCATACCTCTCACAGAAGCTTCAGCTATGGATTTAAGGGATTATTGTCAGGCCAGCCGAACGCCGAAGATGAACCATGCAGACTCCTTCCGGTTAATTCAATTTCTTTATTCAGGAACATAACAGTTGAAGCCAAAAAGTACTGTCCCAACCCACCCCAGCCCTTTTATACCCCTACCCTGGGAACCATCCCTTCTTCCCAGTCTCACAGGGAGGTGCAGATCCCTTGGGAGCGGCCCTATCTCCCTGCTCCCAGCCGGACAGCTGGGGATTGTTATGGCTAGGGTGCTGGTCAGGATCTGAATCCCATCGGCCTTGTTGATATTGGGTATTGATTCCTGACAGATTATATTAGATGATATTTGAGTATCCTCCTGTCTCACATTTCTGTATTTTTACTCTGAGCCCGTCCAGACAGTACGTCTATCCCAAAAGCTCCCAGTTCAAACTAGATGGTGGCCAAATGATCTTCCCTGAAAACACGGGACGAATCTCTACAAAGGAGAGAAACCTCAGAATAAAAAGTTCCCTTTTATCCCATTTCTGGTCAAAAGAACTGCATCTTCATATGTGTGAGTGACCCTGCGTTCCCGAAAACATGTTGTCCTTCCCTCCTCCATCTGGAATCTCTCCCTGGCTCTCCCCCCCCCCCCCTGAAATTTCAACAGAAGTCTTTGCCTCTCTCTCTTCTCCCTGGAAGATCCAACAAGGGGCCTGTGAGAACGCTCCAATGTTCTGTAAGGACCACGCGCAGACGGCAACTCGATCCCACGAGATTTATTGAAGGTATAACAAACACACCTTATATACAAAACACACCCCCATCCCCTGTCCATCATATCAAAGGCCCACCCCCCATGGCCTGCAATGTACAGGAGAGGTTGCATCATCTCCCCTCTGACTCAGCAGTCCCAATGTCCAGAGGATATTTCATCATATCCTTCCTGAGTCAGCAAGATGCAAGTCCGGGCTACTCATGTTGGTGTGGTGTGACCCAAGGCTATCCAAGCCAACACCTGGAGCTTATCTTATCTACGAGCTGAGCAATGCAGGCAGCCCAGGCATACAGTGAAATGCTGGCAGGTCAGGAAATCAGAGCAACACCAGCTCTGATCTTCACTGATCCTGACAGGGCCTTGGAGCAGAAATCCTTCCTCCCCTACCCAAAGCCCTCTTTTGGCTCTTCCAAGGGAGGGGGAAGTGGGGGAGAAAGGCTTCAGGTCTTGTTGGAGTGGAGCCTTCTCAAGATAAGCACAGGGGGAAATGGGGGAGAGGGAGGGGGAGGCTGGCAGTGCCCATGATGCCCATCCCTGCTTATCTCAGATCAGCAGGGTTGAGTATCTGGTCACACACACCCTTAGCAAAACCCGTGGGGTTTAGGCCAGCTGTGTGGCCTCCAACCCAAGAGGAAGTGGAATTTAAAATCCCAGTTCCTTTTGGATCTCTTGCCTGACTGGAACTGCCCTCAATCTGTTCTGTACATGAACACATCGGCACACATCTACAAACCTTACCATAGAATCTGACAAATGTTCTGATTAGACTACACTGCATATTTTGGACCTGTTTTCATCTATTGAGGGAAAATGCAGCAGTAATCCTATGAAACAACAACACAAAGGATACTCTATGTAGAAAATCAGATGAATGCGGAGTTAAAAGCAAAGATTAGAAAAGGAGAAAGCCAATGGAATTTGAGTGGAGCCATTTTCGGCTCCTGCTGATTGTCAGCATGCTCTAATTACTGAAGCAGGACGTCTGAAGAGCAATCAGTAGCATTGGAATAATCAGATCATTGTTCTGATATTCCAGCTTTCTGTGAAGGCCAAATAGAACTAACTGTGCTTGTTTGAGTTTTCATTATTTTGAAGCCTTCTGAAGATAAATACAGAGATGCATATCTATTCAGTGTCACAATCAGTACATCTTCCCTTTATTTGTTTAGATCTAAAATTGCATGTTAGACGCATTCCTTCACTATACGTTATAGGTTCTCAATTTTTCTGAAATCTCCAGGGGATCTAAAACCCACTGGATAATTAAGGAGACAGCCAGCTAGTCTAATAAAGTGTGAATATAACCTTTTAGAAACATTAATTTAAATGGTCCTTTGAAAGGTTGTTTGGAGAAAAGACACCGATCCCTGATATCAAGATTAGAGAGTTGAATTCTTCATTTTAGGAAATAAATATTAATGTTTGCATTTCCTATTTTTAAATTTAATGATATTATCATTCCATCAGATGTTTGCTTGTGTGGATGCACTTAGTATTCCTTAATTTTCATGTCTGTGAAAGATTTCAAAACAGTCAATCCATACAAACAAGTTCAATAGAAACCAACAATATCAAAATATTTTTCTGTTCCACAACAGGAATAACATGACCAAATGCAAGATATGGAACAAAACAAGAACAACTTTATTAATTGTTACCTACTGATATTTGTTTTTGGTGATGAACAAACTAAAGGGGACAGCAACCTGATGTGGGAGCAGCTGAGCAATAGGCCTGGCTGGAGGGGCTTTAATCTCCAAACTGGGGGAGAAGAGGGTGGGGCAGCTTTAAGTAGACCATCCAAGTCTTCTCCTGAATGTCCTGGGACAGGGTACTAAGACAAATTAATGCTATCTGGGCCTCCACATAGAAAAGCCCTCATTGTCCAATTAATAATTTAAATCATCTTGGAATACACACACACACAGTATATGCCTTGCCTATTGGCAAAATAGAACTAAAAAGGGGGAAACATAGCTTTTTATGAAAAGAGTGAAAGAAGCCACTACATCCTCAAAAGACATGCCTGTGATGATGGTGAGACCAAAATAAAACTTTTCCTTGAAGGGTTTAAGACTCTGTCAGGAATCTTAAGCCCTGAGAAGCTGTTATATTTCAGATAACCTGGACCTAAGCCATTTAGTGTTTTAAAGGTTATAATCAGTATTTTTAACTGTACCCAGAAGCAACATGATAACCAGTGAAGTTGCATCAACAGGAAATTTATTTCATGATCCACAACGGGGAAAAAGAGAGCAGATACAAGTACTTGAATAGGGGTCAGTTTATTGCTTGATTAAACTAGTTAATTACTCAAAAATCTTTAGGGGGGAGCAAAATGATGAATGAGCAATGGAAGCAGAAGTCCTCCACCAGATTCCCATCTCATCTCTTTCTGGGATAACATCAGGCGGCTTAAATTTGGTGACAAATGTGTGCTTATCCTGTAACAACTGGGATCGCTTGTAATACAGAGAAAGTTTTCTGTATGTATAGCCAGGTCAGGAAAATTGAAATCTTTATCCTGATGTGGAAGACATAAATCCATTAGTCCCATTTTCTTTTCTGTGTTTATTTATTTATTAGCTGTACCTGTGCTAACCCCGTCCACATGGTGCATTTGTTCCATAGTCTGTGGCTAACCCCATGTTCTCCCCATAAAATACATGGTGAGATAAAAAGCACAATCAAGGACTCTTGACAGATGGCCATTTTGCCTCTGGTTGATAACATTAAAAGACCTTTAGCAGTTCGATCAGGATGAGTTGGGATTTGTATCTTCCTTTAGTTGTATTGTAGTCCTGACCCACTGTATTCCCAGGCCTGGGACAACTTGGGCCCTCCCTCTTGCCCTCCAGGTGTTTTGTACTACAACTTCCCCAAATCCTAGTAGCCTGCTGTGGCCTATAATAAGAATTTTCATAGTAGATGTACATATCTGGAATATTATGAAAGAGAGGTACCTACCTATTCCTTCCCCCCTTTTGAGTGGGGGTTTATGAGAGTTGTAGTCCCCCACATTTTTAGGGTTTTTCGAGTGTTCCCTAGTAATTTTTTGGAGTTTTTTGGAGTTCTAAACACTCCTTGTGGTGTGAGGGGTTGTGGGGTTGTGTGGCCTAATTTGGTGTTTCTTTGTTATGTGGTTTTGCTGTCTATAAGCCCCTCACAAAAAGGAGATATTTTGACACACCTGATAACTTCTAGAATGCTGTACATCTTGAACCATTAGGACATTCCTACTAATACATAGCCCAAATACGTTTACCTGCTAATTCTTCCAGTGAAGCAATATCAGGAACAAGCCCAATGGAGTTTCCATCTCCATCTTTCATACTTAACACTTCTTTTCCCTTGGTAATGTGTTCCCCACATCATTCATTTTAACTAACGGTGTGTAATCAGTTTCAAGCATCTCCTGGGTGCATATAATCAGTTCAGTGACCATCTTTCTCTGCATCTTTCATCCTGTCTTCTTTCACACACACACACCCTCTATGAGCAATAACATGGTACAAGCAATTACCACAGATGCCTAAAGAAATCTATTGGTATTACTTCTAACTCACTCATTAAAAGATAGATTTCTTGTAATGCTTGTTGGGAGTGGCATGTTCCTCTCTATTGACTATAGAAACAACTCAACAGTACTAAAAATCTCTCAGAACGAAGAGTTGTATATGAGCACAGTTTTACAGTAAGCACAACCGATGGCAATAACTCTTTCTGAGCATCACTACGTATTTTTGGTCAGGCTTTCCTCAATCGGGTATGTATCGCATCCATCCACTAACCCATCCTTAGGGTCTGGGCTGAAGAAAAGTAGTGCTCTGTTTGTCAATAACAGTTGAAAATGTTATAACACTGTTGGCAAATGCATTATGATACCACTATGTGGAGAGAAAGTGGATGCCGAGGCAGCATATGGCTCTGCTCAGTCTTTGGGAAGAAACAATTTTTCTCAAATGCCCTGGGCTCCTATTATCTGTGATCTGATCCCACATGGCTGTACTATCTGTACAAGCATCCAAATAATATGGATAGAGCCACTGTATGGATTTCTCTCTCTCGTCTTAATAGTTGTGTGTTCAAGAATAATACAATATCCAAAGACGAGTACAATATTTGGTACAATGATCTACTAGGAAAGAGCAACACCATTTTTGTATCTATAAAACCTAATTTTTGGAAATCAGAGTTTCCCATTAAAATAAAAGGCTTACTACTTGTTACGTATCAAACTAGATTGTTTAATGAAAGTTCCCATCCAGTTGAGGTTTGATTTACCTGTGTGACAGAAATCCTTAGGAGATGTAAGGACCGGAGGACTAATACGTGGAGTGGTGCAGGAATAGGACTTTTGGCTCAGGGATGAAGGAATGAATAAGAGACTCTCATATACATTATAGCAGTCTGACACCACTTTAGGTGTCATAGCTCCATCCTATGGAATCCTAAGATTTGTAGTTTGTTGTGACAAGTGAGCTCTCTGGCAAAGAAGGGTAAAAATATCTCTAAACTACAAATCCCACAATGCCACAGTATTGAATTTAAAGTGGTATGAAACTTCTATAATTTTGCAATGTGTATCCAACCCTGGTTATGCTTTCTCCCGCATAAAATTATTTCACAACACAATTTTCCCCATACAATTTATGTATTGTATGAGGAGTGTAATTCACACTCTCATTTCCAAAATATGAAAGAATATCATAGAGTAATCAAATCACAGAATTGGGAGAAGAAACTATAAGGGCTATCCAGTCCAACCCCCTTCTTTTTCTTTAAAATTCCTTTCAAAAATCTGATCTAAGCATTGGCAGATGAGAATATAATGACCTAGGACTAGAACACAACTGACCCAAATTTCACGTAATATCAGCTTTAGGATCCAAACATTTGAACTGGTCGCCCATGTTTACAAATATGCACCCAATCAGGAAAAGCACAAATGTGTCATGTCTGCAATAGATAAGATGTGAGACCAAGCAGAAAAGACAGCAACTGCTACAGCTCTTTGATGCATTTTGTCTTCTCTTTGTCTGATAAAATGCACCCAAGAGCTTCTAACAAAATGCATCAAAGAACCCGTTTAGATTGCCAAATTGCATATTGAGCTGAGTTTAAACAAAAATGTCAACCAGTTTTCCCACATTTCCATTCCAATGATCAATTGACTTAGAAACTGTTTTAGCCCACCTCCTAACTCTTGACTGCTCTATCTTTTCAACATAACAAGGATTCATCTTCATGATGTTGCATCACAGCACAACACACTCTATGAATCCACAAGCAATTAACCCTGATCTCAGGATGTGGCTCTGCAATTTCAAGGAATGGGATGCAGCTAACCTACAACCCTACTTGGAGATTAACAGACATTCCCTGCGAATTTTCCCCTCCCCATTTAAGGCTGAATAACCACTGATAGGCACAAACAGTGATTTTGCCCCACTAGATATTCCATCCATTAAAAAAAGAAGAGAAATTTTGAAATTATAGGGCAAAAATTGTTAACATACACTCTCATATATAACTCGGATATATCCATTTTATCAAACAAGCTACTCAATATCAGCAGCTCTCTGTGTAAAATGGTGCTGAATACTACCATGAAAGGATAGATAGTTATTGTATTTTAAGGAAACTAATGGGATTGACTATTTCCACTGAGGCTTCAGGCCAAGTATTAATCTGGTGGTCACAGTCTGTTATTGCACATCTCAGACATGAAGAAATGGTAAAGTCACACTTCAGAAGGTGCCCTAAAGCTATGGCAATCCTTCCCAGAAGGTGTCACACTAACTACAGAGCTTACCAGTCTTAGAATAAAAAGTACAAAATGCAATTTGATGTCTCCTAGAGCTAAGTATATCCCTAAGGTCCTAGCTGTGTTACTCTCCCCCCCCCCCCTAAAACCGAACTGTATTAGGACAGCTATTGCAAAGACTGCTTGGAAGTCATGTTACCCATAGCAATTCCATTCCCAATATTGATTTAAGCAGGTATTTCAGCATTTTAGGTCTCTTCCCCCTCTCCCTCCGGTGATCTTTGGCCTGGTTCATACATTTATCCAACTGCCAACTCTGTAGATATGAAGGAACATGTAGTGCAAGAGTTTCCCAAGGTTATATGTGTACAATCCCAATTGTTAAAGCTGCTATACCATTCATAGCAACAGATACTTTTAACAATTTGCCTTTAATCCTATATGACTCAGCCTAGTTCAGTAGTTTCTCATGCAGACCTATGCCAGTCTGAGCTGTATACCACTGAACATTCTCTGAAATACATTGCACAACTGTTCTGTGCTTCCTCAGAAGTGACAGGATTCGATGAGTGCCTGTCTCAGCACTCATGCTATTATTTCATATCCAAAAACAGAACATAGCCAGATGCTTCTGTGATCATTCCATCTCCTCATGAATCCAGAATGGCCATCAGGTAGGAGGGGATTCAAATACTGTTTCATAAGTGTGTGTGGGAATGTCTTTGAGTGCTGTGAAGGAATGCCAACCTCTGCATCATCCAAAAAAGAAAGAGAAATGTCCCTAATATGATGCCAGTCATTATCTCATGTGTATGATGAATGGGAACACAAACAACACTTTCAATAAGCAGTTGAATTAACAAAGCAATCCAAATAAATAAGGCATGCATTTAATTGTTAATCCCAACTAGAGTGACCTGTTGAATCAATGACATTTGCATATGCCTTGATTTATCATTCTTTAATACATGCTTAATTATTTATTCATCTAGCTGTTTTGCTTGACCTTTTCTCCATACCAGTCATCCCTTGGGATTTTCTCCATGGCTGTTCTTATTATCTTATATCAGCTGGTTATTTCTGAAATTGGAAAGGATTTCTATCCAATGTATCATGGCAGGTTTGCTTCACTTTTATTAGATTTATGCAATTCGGCTGGAGGGTGATCTGTTTTTGACATCTATATTTCATTGGGTATCTAGATCCATTTTTGGGAGCCTTCCAAAAAATGGCTACCGGAAGTATCTGTTTGCGACTAGGCAGCCGAAAGATCCAGGAAGATTCAGCCAATTGGTGGGAATGGGGACAATTACATCTAATAGCAAGCAGGTTGTCCTGTAGCAGATCTTTGTCTGGTACTGGTGAAATACTCTTTAGCTGTAAAAGCAAAAATGTTTCATCCCTTTCTATTCTAGTTCATTTGTCCCCCAGGGGAGATAGGGCAGAATATAAATAAAGTTTTTTAAAAAATTATATTGTTCCTCATGTTTGTTCTTCTGCCCAATCCAAACCTTAGGCTGCTGGAGTGCAATTTAGTCTTTAGTTCTGCAGATACAAAGACAGTAATATTTCATGGAGTATTTCTTCTGAATCAATCCAAGAGCCTATGTGCTTCCCCCTTCCAAAAAAAGGGGGACAAAAAGGAATTGTCTGAGGGACCTTCTACACTTAATCTAATATTCCAGTTCCTCTCAGGATTTATTCCCCACACCCTATCATAACCCCATGCTTTCTTTGAGGGAGGTGCCTAGATGCCCTCCAGGCTCAGCCAAAACTATCTATCAAAATTATCATTTTAATAGTTCAGAAAAGAATATAACAAAATAAATTGCATTATACATAACATAGCATCATATGCCTTTTGACTTCTAGCCTGAATTATAGTACCAAACGTGAACCAAATTAGTGTTACTGGAAAGGGAGTTCCACAGAAAAAACATCCCCTCAGGAGACATCCTTGTCCCAATCATGACTCAGTTGGTTTCTCGAGTGAATAGTAGGTTCATAAGGGAGTACCAAAATGCACAGATACCGCACATTATTTCTCTTGCCCTACCGAATCCATAACAGGAAAACAATCAAAGGTGGTGTAGCGTTAAGATTGGTATTCCTCTGACTGAAAGTGATTGGCTTTTGTTTACACTTCAAAAAGAAAGAAGGATCATTATAATGTGAGTTATATGGCAAATCATTTGCCTTGGAAATATGAGAAAATTGGTTTTTTTGAACTGGGTTGTTCTGATCGCAGAAGAAATCAATCATCCAAATTAAACTTTGTTTAAACTTCATAAACTACACAAAATCTTTATTTTACTGGTAAAGACCATTCATTTGGAGATGGTCTAAAATGAGCTCCCCCCCCCTGCTTGCTCAGTGGGGAGGGCGATTTGCCTCTGTCCAGTGAAGAGACCAGAGAAATAGCTGGAACTGTTTTTCAGGGGTGGAGCTAACCTAGCCAAGCAGCTCTGCCCCAGAGGCTCATTCTTCAACCTGGGGCTGACCCACCCTCCTGCCTGTTAACAGTGTACTTGTTGGATTTCCTCTGGGGCCAGGCAGTAATTGGTTTCTCCTGCATTCTGGGGCGGGGGGCAGGGGTTGCTACCCTACATTGTTCTTCATGGGCTAATTGGTGTTTGCGGCTTTTAAACAGGCTATTCTGTGGAAATCAGGGATGGGTTCACATCTTGGTGTACAATTTAGATAACCTTTATGGTTAGGCCAGTAATGGGAACCCTCACCTGTGGTTTAAACAACCAAGAGCTAGACACTTAATTTTATTTTAGTGACATCTTGGAATATGGCTAGAAGATGTTCTAAATCTGCTTTGTGTGACCTCCACAGAATCCAATTTAATCCAAGCAATTACAGTAGATTGGGAATCCTAGATTATGTGGATTCATCTCTATTTTAAATACTGTTTTCTTGAATAATGGCATGTTTCAGGGACAATGCTCACCGGTGTTTCCTTTCCTGCAGAAGCAGGTACTACTGGGGTCTAATGGCAGTTTGTAAAATTTGGTTTAATTATAAATACATAAATAAAGATTGCTGGAAACAATGAGCTTAAGTGCTCCTAGCAAAGTAGTTTTGCTATGCACACATCAAATCCTCAGAGAGCCAACTCACCTGTACAACAGGCCTTCAGCTATCTTTGCCTCCATCCTCATCTCATTTTATATTTTGGTTTCTCAGTAGATCTTCCAGTAAAATCTTAACAGAGATAAACATAAGAATTCTTTGGTCAGTGGGAGTCTTTTGATTTAACTGAGCTTTTTTTATTCACAGAGTTGAGAATATGTAGTTCTCATAAATTACCTTATATCTGGCCCGAAATGTTCTGCAGTTAAGGGTGGATGATATGTGGTTCATTTTGTACAATTGCTCCAGGCTACTCACTAACTAGGGAACAAGTTTTGAAAGAAAAAG
Organism: Anolis apletophallus; assembly: GCA_030556195.1. Classification (NCBI taxonomy): domain Eukaryota; kingdom Metazoa; phylum Chordata; class Lepidosauria; order Squamata; family Anolidae; genus Anolis; species Anolis apletophallus. The sequence continues at coordinate 15,803,980 of JARBWK010000002.1, read as the reverse complement.
GTATTGTCTACTTATTTTCCTTCTAAAGTCAGTCTCTGAATCTCTTGATGATTTTGTTGCAATTGACATTTTGTTTATTCTCTGAGTAACTGAGTAAAAATCATGGTGTTAGGCTGCCACAATGAAAATGAAAATATAAAATTGCTGGGCTTAGATATGAAGATAATATGTCTGCTTCTTTCTCCTTTTTATCCATTGGAAATTAATTATAATTGTGAGATTCAAATGTAATTTTATATTTTAATTGTGTTCTAACTAAAACCAGACATTTTTATTTAATTGTTGTTTACTTTTTGTATTCACTTTGTTTTATGTTGTGACCAAAGTGTGTGATTGCTATCCTCCTTGAATCCCCATTGGGAGAAAGGAAAGATATAAAGAAAGTGAATAAATAAACAAACAAAAATAACTGATTGAAATCCCAATATATCTATGATTAAAAATCCCAAATATTGATTGAGGATCTCAAATATCTTCATCTGACCTGACCTGTAATATTAAAAAATCTGATCTGGAAGATTGAGAGGCTTTTTGACAGAGTGGGATGGAGTATATGACACTTGCAGAGAGGGAGAGCTAGGGAATTAATGTACTAATGATAATCCCCCCTCCCCCTGCTTTCTGCCATTGGAAGCATTCAGAAAAGAGCTCAATGCAAGGATTCTTCCAATCTATAAAATAAAAATAAAAATTCTGGATCCAAATTTATGTTTGAAACCACAGATTTTTTCCTTCCTTCCTTCCCTTATTTCTTTCCTTCTGCCACGCCCCCTTATTCTTTCTCTCTCTCTCTCTCTCTCTCTCTCTCTCTCTCTCTCTCTCTACACACACACACACACACACACACACCTCAACTTCATAGTAGTGGATGTGCATCATCTTGGAATGAGTTTTCTTTCTTTATCATTCACTTTTTGAAACCTCTTTTTTGTTGTTCTGATGCTAAAGTAATGTTTTCAATTTTGATATATTTTTTCATAAACAAATTACAAAAATGTGCACTTGTCACTATTATATCTACCATGCCTACTGCCTGTTGTACTTGCTATCCATATAGGTGCTAAAAGGTGAGAGACTTAAAGAGTAGTGTTGTGACCGAAAGCACATATTTCCGAAATAGGCACTCGAAGTATTGGGCTTGGATGAATTAATCTGTCTGGTTGCTTCACATTCATTTTTAAGAGTTTCAAATAGTTCTTCCCATTCTCCAATATAAATAAATGTGCAGATATTGTCAATTTTTAGCTTTAAAACATGAAACTCTATCATCCTTCAGCTGGAGATATCACCTTCTCAAAGTCATCTGAAGAAAAAGAGTTAGTTTGAGCATTGGATTATGATTCTGGAGAGGTCCAAATCCCTTCTCAGCAATGGGAACCCAATGAATGACCTCAGGCAGGTCGCATTCCTCAGCCTCAGAGGATGGACATAGCCATGTTCATCTTCTGAACAAATCCTGCAAAGGAAACCCTGTTATATGGTTAATCAAAAAGCATCTTCTCTGTACACCCAACTCTTCGTAGAAGAAGCTGGAGAGGAAGTGGGAGGAAGCTGGGGACAATGAGGAAACATTGTAGAAAGGGATCCCATGACCCAAAACAATAAGGGAATGCAGCATTCTCCACTGTTTCCTGGCTTCTCAGTCTCAATGTGAAGAAGTCCTTAGTGTCAGCATAGGTCAGAAATGACTTGAATGCATGCATGCAGCAGCAGCAACAACAACACAAATAGGGAACTACACACAAGCTACTGCTTCATCTCTTTTAAAGGTGAAGCCCTCTATGCATCTTAAGCCTAATTGTTAGTTGAAAAAGTCATTTCTTCTTATGTGATTTACAATGTAAAAATTAAAACAAAGGTGGTTTATAACGCAACCTTCATATGTCTGCCAATCAATTGAGGTTAATAAACAGTCTGTGATTATCAAGTTTAGGAAATTGGATGCAAAGGCAAGAGAAGGTGTTCATGAGATGATCCATTGCAGCTGAAATGTCCACCCCCCCCCTATAGAGATTAATGTCCAAATCTCAGCTGCAGAGAAAGGAAGGAAATTTATAGAATGAACAACACGTAATCAGGACTTTTAGAACATTCATTGTGCAGAAGTGTGAAGTGCATTGCAGGGTGCAATCTGGTGATGATATAAACCAGGAAAGCCAACTTAGCCTCCAAATAATGGTCTCATCACACTAGAGAATGAATCCACTTTAAATCCAGTTGCTGCCTCCTGCAGAATTCTGGAGTTTGTAGTTTAGGGAGGAACCTTTAACAGCCTCACTAAACTACAAACCCCAGAATTCTGCAGGAGGCAGCAACTGGATTTAAAGTGGATTCATTCTCTAGTGTAATGAAGTAGTAAAGCTAAGCTAAACTTAGAAACAAAAGCAGAACAAACAAACCCCATTGTTTCACTTGTATTTTGTCTTTCATGCTTTAGCTAAATTGCTTTTTTTCAATTGATCTTTGGCAATTATCTATTTCAGGAAATTTCAGTGGAAAGTAGAAAGGAAAAGGGTCACAATCCCAATATAGAGTTAGCAGACTTTACTTAGGAGACATCAACAAGAAATTCACTTCAGAGCATGGAGAATTTCATTTGACTGATAAGAGAGACGGGATGAGCCACTTATTAGAAAAAAAAGTACAATTGTCCTGTGATTGGCTAGTGTATCAATATAATTTAGATTTGATTTTAGGTGAATAAAAATGCAGTCCTAACACACCCACACTCATTTTGAAGTATGGAGGCACTTAATATATTGTGTCATTACTTCTCCATCAAGCATCTTTGCATCCAGGTGGATGGAAATCAGTTATCACCAGTAAGTCCTGAAACAAAGCATGTCACAGATAGAACAGGGAAGAGGTACTTTGGATCTACTGTGGGTTTTGCATCCAAGCCCAGATCCATCCATTTGGTGTCTGAGTAGCTCATCTCCACTCTATAGTTGTTAGCATGTGAGAAGTTGTTACTGCAAAAGTCTAATAATAATTTGTCCTTCCTGTGCTGGTACTTCTCATCTCCATTTGTTCATACCATAACAGATTCCTGTGTTATTCTATTATCTATGGACTTCACCGCTTAAGGAAAATTGTGGCCTGGCTCCACCTCTTCACACCAGGAACTGGTTCCATGCTGGGTTGGTGGCCACATTACCCACTGAATGCCAATCAAACTTGACCCAGGATCTGCAGTATCCACAACTAGACAGCTGCCAGAAAACTCAGGGGTTTTTTTCTTGCCCAATCCAATGAGATGCACTGGTGCACATAGAATCATAGACTCATAGAGACCTTGTGGGCCATCCAGTTCAACCCCTGATAAGAAGCAGGAAAATCACATTTAAACTACCCATGACACATGGCCAGCAGCCTCTGTTTAAAAACCTCCAAAGAAGGAGCCTCCACCACACTCCAGGGCAGAGAGCTCCACTGCTGAACAGCTCTCACAGTCAGGAAGTTATTCCTAATATTCAGGTGGAATCTCCTTTCCTGTAGTTTGAAGCCATTGCTCCTCATTCTAGTCTCCAGGGCAGCAGAAAACAAACTTGCTCCCTTCTCCCTATGACCTCCCATCACATATTTATACAACCTTTTCTTCTGTAATATGCATGGCAGAATATGCATCCAATATGAATCCATTCAGGGTCGTGGTAGAGAACAAAGGGATGGAAAATGATCATTCCCATGGGAATTATGTGGTTTGATCTTCAGGGAGTGATTATTTAACATCTGACCAGCTGGTTTTGGCTTTTTTTTTTTTTTAAAAAAAAAAAGGGCTTCAGTGCTAGGGCTATCCTGGGAGTGCTCTGCATTTTCTGGTTCCAGATTTGAGCGCCACAAAATATATATTCTGACTGGCTACAGCACATTTTTTTGGCTTGTTTGAGACTTTTGGGATTTTTAAACATACTGTTTCTAAGTCAATGCATATTGCAGCATCTATTGGGGTGTGCATTTTGTGGAGACCCCACCCTCAAGCCAGCTTTGAACTGCATTATGAGGTCTCTCTCTCTGTATATTCTCCCTCCCTCCCTCTATACACACACACACACACACACAACAGCTTTTAAAATACATTTGAAAATACTCTATACATTAGAGATCCTTTAAAAATCTTTGAAACTCCACCCCACAGCATGAAAAACCCAACCCGTATCAATTTGAAAAAGCCTTGTGCCACAAAATGTTTTTACCTCCCTTCATTGGGACAGCAAGATGAAGTTATCAAAGGGAGGAAGTTCCAAAGTCTGGGTGCACCCATAGAGAGCGCCCTCTCCCTTATTCCTACCAAACAAGTCTGAGAAGGTGGAGGGACAGAGATAAGATCTTCTCAAAATGATCCTAGAGGAGCTCCACTGGGTGCATACCGGGCACGTACACATGGTCTTTCAAATAAGCAATATGAGCAATACAGTCCTTCAATAGAAAATGGAGAAAGCATCAGTTTATATGGCATACTAGTTGTTTACAACTTACACTGGCATTTTTTTTTTCAGTATTGGGTTTTATTATCTTTTCCTGCATGGTCTAATTTCTGGAAGCCTTAGAACAAAGTGAAGCAGAAGTAATAGTGATGAAGATATAATTGGTTTACCAAATACACATGCACACAATTATTTTGCAATGTGGGATATTAAGTAAATGCACAGTATATAACAGTTTATTTAGTGTTTTGAGGTCTTTTTCTCCTTTAACAAGTGCAAAATCCCAACTTTTTTGGACATTTAAATTAGAGGTGGGCAAACGATTAATAATCTAGTGAATCTTGACTTTGGAGGCAGGTGGTCTAAAGCTACCTAAATTTATAGAAGTGTCTCTTCTCATGTTTTTGATCTGGCATGCGTTCATGATTTATTTCGGTTTAAACTACAAGAAAATTCAGTACCAATTGGGATGTAAAACTTTGCATCTCTCTCTTTTTGTACTCAAGAATAAAATACATTTAAAATGCATTTAAACTATTTCTCAATCCATGGGTGATACTATGCAGGCTTAGTATGGAGAACTGATAACAATGAAAGCTATGCATAAGGATGCTGATGATCATGTCTATTTTTGTTCTTTACTTCTTTTTTTCTGTAATTTTTCAGTGTTTACTTTATATTCCAAATCTGCATTGTTATTATTATTATCATCTTATAAGTGCTTTTCAGAATTTTTTTGAAATGCTAAAAACTATACAAACATTACACTTTGCCCACTATTTATTTCAAGTTAATCACAGACAGCAATCATTTTCAAAATATAAACTAATGCTCAGAAATACCTCATAAGATCACTCTAAAAGTAGTATTATTCAAACTAAAAACCCTTCTCATATATACCTTGTTTTCATGGAACTGTTAGAAGTATTTATCTTTTATCTCTAACTGAAAAAAATAACAAGAATCAGCATCACCATGGATGTTACTTGCATTTATTTGTGCACATGTGCATACCCCCTACTGACCCCAGAGATCACTTTGGTCTGAGGACCAAAATTTGCTCCAAGTCCTTAATATTCGGACCTTTCATTTATTGAGCACTAGGCGCAGAGCCTTCATGATCATGGTTCCATATCTGTGGAATGCTTTGCCGATAGAAACTTGAGAAAGTTTACCTTCCTTCCGGAGGGCGTGCAAAACATTTCTTTTTCGGCAAGCATTCAGATCATGCTGATTAGATTTTTGTGATGAATTGTTTTTTATGTATTTTGTTCCTTGGATATTTGTAAACCGCTCCGAGCCTTTGGGGAGTGGTGGTATACAAGTTGTAATAATAATAATAATAATAATAAGATTCTGAAGCTACAGACATACATACATGGCAGAGCAGTTTGAAATCGCCACACCACTCTTCTCTCCCACAAACATACACAAACTTGCTCAGTGTGCTTAAATATTTGATTAATTAGTCCAACCCATGGTGTATTGCTGATGTCAGAAGAGAAAAATGGATGTGTACCCTACCACCATTTACTGTGCTTTTGTTCATCAAATGAAGGCTGTTAAATAAGAAGTCATACATTAGGGTATTTAGCCAAGGAGTCTGAAATATAGTAGATGACAAGGCAGTGAATTATGACTCGATGTTTCATGATGGCAAGAAAAAATTGGGGTATTAGAATTTCTTTCTAATGCACTCTTTAATATCTACAGTACATTGCCATCAACAATGCCACTGTGCCTAAGAATAGGATGGCTTGGAAATACATCAAAGATACAAACTAGGGTGAAATGTGTGCTTTCCTTCAACTGGAATTAAGTTTTGAAATGCTGGATGAACTTTCATAGCTTTAAGCAAATCTTTGACCCATGCATTCTGGAAGCATATCATAATGATTTATTTTTACAACAATCGGATTTTTTAAAAGCAGGTACCTGCTGTAACTTCATTTTGAAACATAGCACTAATGTCACACTAAGCCCTCTTTGCTTGTGATTTTTCTCTCCATTGACATGTTCAAACAATGTCATGTTCCTAGAGCAAGGTCCTCCAAAATTAGAACCCCACAGTTTTCCATCTGTTCTCTTTCAGATTAGAATAACATAATGTTTTGAAAAGTTATGGTATGAATTTTGCACTTTTGTTCTGATATGAATCCTGTGATTTTTGAATCAAACTCTTCCTGGAATGTCATGTAACTGAAGGTTGGTTTGTTGCTGTTATATTATGTGTAATTCTTTCCCCTTCTAGACTAGTTTTGATTGACACTCCTTTAATTCCTCAGCCCTCAAATTATTCAGAATACTAAAGAACATTACCGAGCAAACAATGCCTACCTAACAAAGATTTACAGGAGATATTTGAACAAAGTGCAGCTTTCAGTGTTATCTTGAGATGCCGGGAAATTCTCCTGAGCTAGGTGGGGGGAAAAACATGCATTGAATTTATAAATTGTAACCACAAAGGGTAAGGTAAACTTTACAAATTCCCATATTCTTCTCTAATTTGAATTAAAATCCAAGATAGATAATTGTTCCCAATGTTTATTCTTATCACCTCTCTGTATCTTCTAAATATTTACCCTAACATTACAAACACCTATTCCCATTATTTATCTGAACAACTAGAAAATTATCTAAAATTTATTTTATCTACTTTCTTATCACTTTAAATCCCACTACTGCTATAAAAGAAGTATAAACGGTTCTGGGCCAGCTTACTTGTCCTAACGTATTTCCCCTTATGTCCCACCTCAAAATTTACGATCCTCCGGGGAGGCCCTGCTCTCGGTCCCCCCTTCGTCGTAAGCACGTTTGGTGGGGACGAAGGACAGGGCCTTCTCGGTGGTGGCCCCTCGCTTGGGGAACACGCTCCCCAGCGAAATTAGGTCAACCTCTTCCCTCCTTTCCTTTAGGAAAAAGTTGAAGACGTGGCTATGGGACCAGGCGTTTGGTTAGATATTGGGAGCAGACGGACAATAAAACAATGACAGTGTTGAAAACGGACTGTGACTGGCTTTGGACAGATTTGAGACTATGGAACTCGGACTTTGTGGATTTGTGTATTTTAACTATGTGTATTTGTAATTGGTTTTAAATCTGTTTAATGTATTTTTTATGGTGCAGTTGGTTGTTTTAATAATTGTATATGGATCACTGCCTGTTGTTAGCTGCCCTGAGTCCCCCTTTGCGGGTGGAGAAGGGCGCGTTATAAATAATTTAAATAAATAAATAAGTAGATCAGCTTCTAAAGTGTAAAGACGTATCCTTGAATATCAAAGTCACTATCATCTGTGCCTGAATCTTCACTTGAAACCAAAATGACTAAACTGTATATATTACACTTTGAACTTTTCTAATGAGTCATGAAACAATATTATAGATAGACTCATTCAAGTCCTAAGGAGGGCTCTTGATGACAGAATGAAGGATTCTCATTCTGTTGTTAATAAGGATGCACTTTTTCACAAAGTTTCTTCTCAAAGGAAGCAATCGGCATATGTCTTCCTACTTCAAAAAAAAGGCTTCAACAATCACAGTTTTCAAAAACTCTTTACAATTTGGATCTTCTTCTGCACAGAATTCACAGATTTGCACAGAAATAACATTTTTCTCTGCAGGGAACATCATTTTTGCATTAAAATTTTTCTATAGAGAAATAGTTATTTGCCGGATCAGCAAATTTCACTTTTTAAAGGTAGCATGTAAGTTGCTACAGCTGTTATTTTTCTCAAGTACATTTCTTGGAAGCATTTGCAAATAATGTATTTTTGCAGATTATTTTCCTATTTTACACATGCTTGTATGCAATGTTTGTTTACTGTGCATTTTTTATATTGTGGACTACATAGCAACATTCTAAAAAGTGAATGTGCATATTTCACCATTCAAAAGAATAGTATTGTTAAGTGCACTCCAATTCATTTCCCCAGCTTTTGAAAATCTCTATAAAATGTGGGGAAAGTCATAGCAGTTATTTATTTATGTTATTTCTAATGTTATAATTCCACGAGTGTTATATGTAAGCTTGTTTCACACAAACTGACATTGATGCAAGTAGGATAGTGTATGTATGCATGTGTAGGAAATGAATGAAGTAATCTCACAACTCAATTCTTTGATGGTGAAAAAGTAATTGGGGGTGGGGGCATTCCCCTCTGTATCTCAGCTGTTACTGCAATCCATCATTTTTTTCCTTACACTTGTAAATCAATGTAAGTTTATTCCCTTTAGAATAAACTACAAAAAGATTCATCCTCTTTATTACAACTGGAGGTGAGTGAAGGGGCAGAATTTCATTAAGGAGTGCAGCTTATGAAATCACATCAATCTACATTCCCTTCTGTTCTTTTCCCTTTCTTTGCCAACACTGTATTTCACACACTGAGATTCAACTTTAACTTCTTATGGGTTTTTTTTTGTCCACTGAAAATAACAAACTTTTTGTATTTCACAAATATCAATCTTTTTCTTGTAATTGGAAGCAGAAGGGACTATACAGTTTCTAAATGGGTGCCAACAGACAGCAATGGCTTGGATGGAAGTCAATAGATATAGACCAAGATGGGAAAAGTAAGACCTGTGGACCATTTTTTTGTGAGTTTCTTTTCTGCCACATCCCCAGAGGAGTAAAAATGCAAATATTCATCAAATGTCAACAGATACTCCAGAATATGTAGGGGACATATTCCCCTACATATTCCCAATAGAGCCATTTTAGATCTAGAAGACCTTCCAAAAAGTGCCTTCTGATCACTTCTCTTAGGTAAAAAGGATTCTCGTAGACCTAAAAGTACTTGGGGAATAAAACATGGTAATTTTTTTTACATACTCCCTACTAGGCTTTGGAGGCATAAGACAGAAATAATGTTTGATTTGTATTGTTGTAGGTTTTTTGGGCTATATGGCCATGTTATAGAAGCATTCTCTCCTGACATTTCGCCTACATCTATGGCAAGCATCCTCAGAGGTTGTGAGGTTGTGAGAACATGGCCATATAGCCCGAAAAACCTACAACAACCTAGTAATTCCAGCCATGGAAGCCTTCGACAATACAATGTTTGATTTACCAGATATTGGGGAGTTGCAGCAGGTTCCATAGGGAGTTAATGCTTTCTCCCTTACCCTCTCCCAGTTGCCCACCTTGATTAAGCCAGGATACTAATAGAGGTGCCATTGTCAGGTGGCTCTCATGTCTAGCAATTGAAAAGGCAGTGTATTTTTTATGGGCTTGAACTCCTTGAAAGAACAGATGCATAGAGAGAGCTTTTTCAGTGGCTGCTCCCCATTCTGGAACTCCTTCTATGGTAGGCTAAACTGGTCCAGTCCCGTTTTCCTACCACCAGAAGAAAAAGGCCTTTTTATTTAAGTAGACTTTTAATGTGTTCATAGGGGACCTTGTTATGTGGAATTTTTAGTTTTAATTTAATGGTTTTATAAATGTGATTTTAGTTGTTTACATTTTATTGTGAAAGCTTTTGCATTGCCTCTTTCTGGGAGCCACCAGGGATCCCATTCTGGGATAAAGGTGTAAACAAATGAAATCATACTAAAAGATATTAGTCTGGGGGCAGTCATTATGCCAGTTTTTGTTACTAGAAAACTTGGTGGCCTCATTGGCATGGCATTTGTCTAGCTTGGCTGTTTTGTCAGTTAATTGTTGTTCCCAGGCACAGATAACCATTTTTATAAGAAAAAAAATGCTGTAAAGTAGTAAAAGACTTTTTTGAATGCCTGGGTGGGAAAATGGGCTGGGGCAACTGGTCTCCTGAGACGGTACTGGTGTTTTCCCTTTTCTGGTAAAAAAACAAACAAACTTTAGGCTTACCCAGGGTCATATTAAAATCCCCAATTTTTACTGTAAAAACTGCCCTGTATTTATACATGAGGTCAGCTTATATATGAGTATATATAGTTGTGTGTGTAGCACACCAAAGTGATATTTACTTTTTCCTAGGATTTCATGTTTTATTTACTAGGAAGGAGATTGTAGACTTCCACACAAGTCTACAAAGCAGAGTACATCCACAGGTCTCTCACTGTCCCTAGACAGAAAAATTCATTGCACACCAAGTTAAACATAGATTGATGCACAATCAAGCTCAGGATGATTAATTAAAAACTGGTCACAGTTTGAATTCAAAGTAGTGTTAGTGGTAACATTTAAGAAGCAATGCATTCACAAAGCTCCAAATAAATCCTCTTCTGTCAATAGCCTACACAATACTAAATGACCTCAACACCCCTTTGCATGTCTAGTTTAATTGGAGGTAAAGTGCAAGAGAAGTTCAGCTTGGAAAGCAGTGTTAGTACCATCTTTGGAAGACAAATCATCCAAATGAACTGAAGTCTTTCATTCCAAAGTTCTGGGAGTTTAAAAGGTTTGTCTCTTGCAACTGGCATTGCTATTGCAAGCACATTTTGTCTCTCATTAATGGAAGATGACACAGTGTTTCACCAATAAAATACTGGGAACTGTTATTTTGAAAAAAGAAAGGAAAAGGATCTGAGTGGATCAATCTCCCAATCTGGACTTGCTGTTTAATATGATAAAGGCATGGACTGTACTAGGGCCCCATATACATTGCCATATATTGCAGTTTCAGAATGCAGCTTAACTGCATTGAATTAGATTATATGAGTCTAAACTGCAATATAATGCAGTTTAATACTGTTAAAATGCACTCTGAAACTGCATTATATGGTAGTGTAGATGGACCCTAGGAGTGCAAGTGTTTGATTTTCTACACATAATGAATGGCATTTTTTAAGTCTTCTCTCAGCTGCAGGAAGAAAACAATTCTGCACAGTTCTGAATCAATATTACCTCAAACCAAAGTATTTCAGGAAACTATTTCACATAGAAATTGTGTTTTCACTATCCAAAGTCATGGGAATTATGCAAAATCCTGCCATGTCCACATACTTTTGGGGGATGGATGGAGCAAGATTGTTGAATTTTTGCATGCAAATAACATGTGGGGTTCTGGGGAAGTGATTCTAGTGCAGAAATGTTTTTGGTACAAAGCACATTTCTTACCTTAGAAAAAATAACACAAATATCTGCAAGTTGTTTTGTGTGCAAAACTGTATTTATGTAGGAAAAAATACAATTTTCACACAGAAACATATTTTTCTACTTCTGTGAAGAATAATACAGTATGTAAAGAATCTGCAGGATGTCTGAATACCAGGTAAAACTTGCACAGAATAGAGTGCTATACTCTTCTTCCTTGGCTAGACCTCACCTGCAATACTTTGTATAGCTCTATGCACTATAGTTCAAGAAGAAAGAAAGGCAACCAAGATGACCAAATATATGGAATTTAAACACATTGAAGTATGACTTAGGGATCTAGGTATGAAGAAGTGAAGACATTACATGTTGTGCCCCATGGAGACTGTCTGTCACGCCCCAGCTTATCTCCTTAGCCAAACCAGGCCAAAGCCATGTTGTTTCAGAGATTCCAGCTAGGCCAGAAAGCCAGCCTCTGGAGAGGCCTCCAGTTCAATCCACGTTCAAGGACAAGGGAAGCTCAGCTCCATCCCAGGCCGATAAGAAGCACTGGGAAAGTGGAGTCGGGTTAACTCCCTTCCATCCAGGTGCAAGAGTTAATGAGTTGACATACCATTCTGATGCGTGAGGTTTGAGAAAGCCCAGCCGGGAATCAGTTCATGAGAACCAAGTTATGATGCACCTTGCGTCGAAAGGATCAAAGCCTGTGAGACCTATTTAAGTTAGGTCTGAGAGATGTGTGGCATCTCTCGCCAATGTTCAGTTCAAGCCAAGTCTTCACGGAACTCTGCCTGGGCCATTGGGCCTTCCAGTCTTTGGACTCTGATTGCCAAGTCTTTGTGTCAAGAACTTATACATGGATTTTGGCCTATTGGGGCATCAAGACTCTTTTTACCTTTTGATCCTGTTTTGGCTTATGGACTATTGCTTTGCAATACCTTGATGCTTGGGAGCATCTTTGGACTATATTTCTACCTACCTTACTCTATCCATTTATTCTAAATAAAGCATTTAATCACAGCTGGTCTCAAGTGGTTTACTGAGGGATCCATCAGGTCTACGGTACAACACTGTCACTATTTACCCCTAGTTCAGCCCTTTTTAGATAGAGGGATTAATATTTATGTACAGTTTTTTTTGAGGGGGAGGAGTCAGTCTAGACAGCCTCTTTTCATTTGAAGCCTCTGTCGCCCTGCCCCTTTAAGATTCTCCTCAGGGGTGGAGCCTCAGGCAAGGCACTTCTGGTTCTTAGAAGAGCTTTTTAGTGACTGGAAGGTGAAAAGAGAGGAAGGCCAGAAGGCTTGCAAAATAGCACATCCAATCAGAACTGTATTCACATCCAGTAGGAGTTGTATTCAAGTCCAGACAGATCTTTATTCAAGTTTAGTCAGAGTTAAATATTGAGACCATCTTAGAGACAATTGAACGCCATATAAGAAAGAGACAATAAAAACAAAGATTCAAGAGCCTTTGTTCAGCCAGAACTGTGTCTATCTCTCAAAGACCTCTCCTTATAAAGACTTAGTGAGACTCAGGAGGAGAGAAAGTCTAAAATTCTTGTCAATTAATACATTTTGTTTGATTCAACTAGTCTCTGATCTGTTCTCTGTGCAGCCAGTTCACCTTCCAAGTAGTTAAGATTGTGTGGAGGCAGAACATTATGACTGTTTTAAATTATCTGAAAGGTGGCCATGTAGAATACTGCTAAAACTGCTTCCTTGAGGACAATGTTCTTAAACTGTGGGTCCCAATCCCAAGTGGGGTTCCTTTATCTCAAAGTTAGAGTCATAAAAATTCAGTAATAGTAAAAGGTTTCTGAATGTCACCTAGACATTTACATGAATAGGTTAGCAACATCATGCAGTGTTCACAGTGAATTCTGCATAAAATGCTTCAGCTGTAATTCATAAAAAAGAAAATCAGCCTGTATAGCAGCCTTGCAAATGCTGATTTATTATAAGTAAATGTTATACTTATGCCATCGTGCAAGAAAATTCGTGCCATCGTGCAAGAAAATTCATTTGGAAAGGGGCTGTGAATGGAAAAAGTTTAAGAAGCTCAAATGTAGAAGATTGAGCCAGTTTGTGTTCTGTTACTCCAGAGCAGTGTTTCTCAACCTTTTTTGAGCTGCGGCACACTTTTAACATTAAAAAAAATCTGGGGGCACACCACCAACCAAAATGACACAAAATGACACTCTAACACAGTCAAGAACGGCTGGGGGATGGTGGCCTGCTGGGAGCGCTGAAGCCAGGGGAGGAGGAAGAGCCAGGCTGTGCCATGCCCCGCCCCCTCCCCCTGGCTTGAGTTCTCCACAGCCGCGCCAGCCTTGAGGGCAGTGCCAAGCCAGCATTGTGCTGGATCTGCCACTGCTGGCTTGGCCCAGCCCCCTCAAGGTTGGCAAAGCTGTGAGAGCGCTGAAGCGGGGGGGTGGGGGAGCCATGCCCCGCCCCCTCGTGCCCCACCCCCTCCCCCAGCTTCAGCTCTCTCACAGAGGAGGAGCATGAGCGGTGGATGGGCTTCAGTGGGTGGGGCTCATCCTCCACACGGCTTCAGAGAGCGAGGGGCGAGAGTCATGGTGGGAGTCATGGCGGATTGGAGGCTGGCTGGGGAAAATGGCCAAAGGAGGCGATGCCTCGGCCCCTTCCTTTTCTTCGCTGCCACCCGGCCCTTCCTCCTCCTCCCCCAAGCAGCAGGAGTTCAGCAGGAGGAGGGGGAAGGAAGGGGGGCAGAGAGCTTTTCTCGTGGCACACCTGATGATCGCTCACGGCACACTAGTGTGCCACGGCACACTGGTTGAGAAAGACTGCTCCAGAGAATGAAACACAAACCAATGGAATCAAAGTACAGGGAAAAGTTTTTGGTATCCCATTTTTTACTGTAAGATCTGTTCAATTATGGAATAGGTTGCCTTGGAGAGTGATGGATTACCTAGCTTTGTGAGAGGTTGGATGGACAACTTTTAGGAGCAAGTTAGTTGTGTATTCCTGCATGGCCAGGGGAAGAAGCCTGAACTAGATGGTCCTTGTGTGCTTTTCTAACTGATACAATGTGCTTTTATGATTCCATGAAAAACAGATTGTTTATTTTTTCTCACTTGCTTTCCTAAGTGCAAGAAATCAATTTTTCCAAGAAGAAACAGATAATGGTGAATGTTATTTCTAGCTCTAGACTGCACACACTTGGATTCCAGTTTTAGACTACATTTGTTTAAAAAAGGAAAACCAAAATAAAATAAGCTCAAATTATTTTTATCTGAATTTCTTCCCACGTTCTGACATTACAGTTTATTTTATACCCCACCACTTCAAAAAGAACTAAAGTATTAGGAATCTCTATAGCTCCATTTTTTATTTCTGGATTTTCTGATGAATGGATTGAGAGCATGTTATGCTTCACATTTCCTCTCTACAGGGCAACATCATAAATACACATAGAGAAAATGCAATACAAAGTCAATACAAATGCATCACATTTTTTTTCTGTGCTGATTTTTCAGTGTACTTGAAATGGTATCATGGGGATACATGAGTGCATCAATGAACACTATGCAGAATGAAATTTAATCTGATCATATTTATGAACAGTTCAGTATTTGAAGAGTAAATTCATTTCATACGAAATGAAAAATTGAAATGACTATGATCTATTTCCTTCATTTGTCATTATTAAAGACTGGAGGAGCGTCTGTTTTTCATTCATTAAGAAACAAACTAAATTTATTTGGAGCTATTTTTGCATTCACTTTCTCTTAGGAACTCAGAGAGGTCAGATACAGGTTAGAGAAGAGGGGCAAGGAAGCAGAGGAAAGAAAGTTAATATTGTCAATTGCCCAATTTATAATAATAATAATAATTTTATTACCTGCCT
>JARBWK010000002.1:15754365-15788568 GCA_030556195.1 Anolis apletophallus | reverse complement strand
CTCAGGCTGCCCCCACACAGAATCTTGGTTCTTAAACATCTGCTGGGACATTCGCTGCAATGTCTTCTTCCAAAGCCGCAACTTTGCATCCCAACACCTCCACTTCCGTGGGAGAACTCGGCTCAGTAGTTTCACTCCCGAGTCGCCTCTCTGGACTTACTGTGCACCGCCGCAGCTGCACCCAGGAGTCGCACTGATCCATGACAAGCTTCCCTGATCCTCACGAAGAATATGTCCCTCTGAGCAGCCAGCACGCCATGCTGACGCCGTTTCCGACCCGATCAGGGAGGCCAACCTCATCCATAGTATTCCACCCCCATTCCAAAGTACATCTTTCATGGACTGCTCCAGTAACATAATCCCAGCTTTCCACATATTCCTCCGCTTCTTGCATAAACCTCTCCATTCCTGGGAAAGTTTCAGGGGCTTCAGCTTCTGTCAGGAACTTCAATGCTTTCCAGTAAAGACGCTACAGAACTGCTGCTTCTTCCAGTGGTAGTTTATTGAAGACACAAAACCTATAAAGCTGAAGCACCCGCTCCCATCACCACAATCCTTATAAACTAAGTCCTCCCCCATGCAATGCCTGGAGAGGGTTGCATCCTGACTCAGCAATCCCAGTGAGTCTTTGCATTACCCAGAGTTCCCTGGGTATTACATCATACCCCAGAGTCTTATCTAGACCAAAGGTCATAGTCCCAGTATATTCAACTGCAAAGAAATAGAGCAAAGTTCATGGTTGAGTCATCTCTCTCTGACTCAGCAACTCAGGTGAAAGTAGTAGGCTCATGGCAGGCTGGGATCTGTCTCTGGCCCCAGGCATAGAGATTCTAGCCCTGACAAAATGCTTCAGCTGTAATTCATAAAAAGGAAAATCAGCCTGTATAGCAGCCTTGCAAATGCTGATTTATTATAAGTAAATGTTTGATTTTTCTACTAATTATATATACCTATATACCTGCCATCGTGCAAGAAAATTCATTTGGAAATGGGCTGTGAATGGAAAAAGTTTAAGAAGCTCAAATGTAGAAGATTGAGCCAGTTTGTGTTCTGTTACTCCAGAGAATGAAACACAAACCAATGGAATCAAAGTACAGGGAAAAGTTTTTGTTATCCCATTTTTTACTGTAAGATCTGTTCAATTATGGAATAGGTTGCCTTGGAGAGTGATGGATTACCTAGCTTTGTGAGAGGTTGGATGGACAACTTTTAGGAGCAAGTTAGTTGTGTATTCCTGCATGGCCAGGGAAGAAGCCTGAACTAGATGGTCCTTGTGTGCTTTCTAACTGATACAATGTGCTTTTATGATTCCATGAAAAACAGATTGTTTATTTTTCTCACTTGCTTTCCTAAGTGCAAGAAATCAATTTTTCCAAGAAGAAACAGATAATGGTGAATGTCATTTCTAGCTCTAGACTGTACACACTTGGATTCCAGTTTTAGACTACATTTGTTTAAAAACGGAAAACCAAAATAAAATAAGCTCAAATTATTTTTATCTGAATTTCTTCCCACGTTCTGACATTACAGTTTATTTTATACCCCACCACTTCAAAAAGAACTAAAGTATTAGGAATCTCTATAGCTCCATTTTTTATTTCTGGATTTTCAGATGAATGGATTGAGAGCATGTTATGCTTCACGTTTCCTCTCTACAGGGCAACATCATAAATACACATAGAGAAAATGCAATACAAAGTCAATACAAATGCATCACATTTTTTTCTGTGCTGATTTTCCAGTGTACTTGAAATGGTATCATGGGGATACATGAGTGCATCAATGAACACTATGCAGAATGAAATTTAATCTGATCATATTTATGAACAGTTCAGTATTCGAAGAGTAAATTCATTTCATAAGAAATGAAAAATTGAAATGACTATGATCTATTTCCTTCATTTGTCATTATTAAAGACTGGAGGAGCGTCTGTTTTTCATTCTTTAAGAAACAAACTAAATTTATTTGGAGCTATTTTTGCATTCACTTTCTCTTAGGAACTCAAAGAAGTCAGATACAGGTTAGAAGAGAAGAGGGGCAAGGAAGCAGAGGAAAGAAAGTTAATATTGTCAATTGCCCAATTTATAATAATAATAATAATAATAATAATAATAATTTTATTACCTGACTCTCCCTGTAGCTCAAGGATGGTACAACATCATTTCAACAAGAGATAAAACACTATTAAAACATTAGCAAGATACACAAATACAACTTAAAATCCACTCATGAAATGCAGATTTAAATTCACAATTTAAAATTGACAGGGTAGGCCTGCCATAACTGATGGGTCATTGGTTTCTTCTTAAATTCAGCAGCTGATTTAGTTGTTGAATCTCTTCCAACAGGTCTTTGCAGAAATTGCAGAAATCCAGCCTTGAGGTTACGAGCATATACACCACCATTAGTTCCATTGATTCTAGAAAGCTGTGCAGCTGGTGTATCAGTCAAAGTTGATACTAAGCACTCCTGACTATCACATCATCAAGTATGTGACCATCACATACTTGACTAATAATAATAATAATAATAATGTTTTAATGTATTTTAATCCAATGCTTTATCTCTTGCATAATGATGTTGCAATGTATTTTCTATGTGGCCAGCATCAAATTGCTGTTGTTGTAAACTACCGAGTCCCCCTTCGGGGGTTGAGAAGGATGGGCTAGAAATGTAGGAAATAAATAAATAAATAAACCTACATGGGCTTACATTTACAGAAACAAATTCAGGTGCACTCCCAAGCTGCCAACTCAGTCCTTCAGAGGGAGTGTAACCTTGTCCAGAACTGGTTGACACATCTCTATCCCTCGGTTATTAACATAAGAACATAAGAACATAAGAAGAGCCATGCTGAATCGGGCCTCAACCCATCTAGTCCAGCATTCTGTGTCACACAGTGGCCCACTAGTTGTACACAGGGATCTCTAGCAGAAAGGAGGGCAAAACCCTCACCTGCTCCCGACCCCCCACAACCAGTACCCGGGGAAAATCCTGCCTGCCTCCATCAACACAGAGGTGGCACTTGGATGTCCATTTCAGTAGCTACTGATTCCCTTGGTATCCATGAATCTGTCTAATCCTGCCTTGAAGCTGTCCAACCTTAATGGCAAACACCTCTGTCATATCTGGAGTCAGTTTCAATTTAGTTTTCCTCCTTCAGGCATTCATTCAGAGGAGACATGCCATCCTTAACTAAAGCTGGTTTTGAAGGTATGGAGAAAAATATTTGGGTCTCAACATCATACTAAAAGCACCCTGTCTCATGCCTCCTGATGATTTATCCCAGTGTTTTCATGTAAATGTTAAAAAGGATTGGGAATAGAATGGCCCCTTGTAAGATGCCAAATAAAAGCTCCTTTTTTTGAGGAGCACCTATTATCAAGTAGCACCATCTGAAACCTGCTTAAGAGGTATGACTGGAACTCTTGCAACACAGTGCCTCTGATTCCCATCCTCCCCCCACAGGCATTCCAGAAGGATACCAGTCAATGGTATTGAATGCTGCTGAGGGATTTGGAAGCACTAACAGGGACACGCCCCACACGTGAGTATTAAGGTGGAGATCATTCACTAAGGTGACCATAGCAGTCTCACCTCTGTCTTTTGCTCTGAAGCTGGTTTAAAATGGGTCAAGGAAGTGTGTGTCATGCTGGACTGCCTGAGTTGGAGGGCAACTGCATACTCAATCACTTTGAGCAAAGAAGATAGATTAGAAACTTGTCTGTAATTATTAAGGTCCAGGGGATCTACAGAGGGCTTTTTCAGCAGCGGTCTAACTACTGCTTCTTTTAGGCAAGTTGGAAAGTTTTCTTCCCTGAATGATGCATTATTAATATGTTGTATTTGAGATCAAATTACATCTCCTCCCTGGATCACCAGCCAAAAGAGGCAGGTATCAAGAAAGCAAGTTGTTCTCCTTACTTGTCCCAACAGCTTGTCCATTATCAACAGTACCCACCAATTAAAACTGATATAGTGTAATCTAATCCACAGGGTTGCTGGATACCTTGTTATTGACTTTTATTTCAATGGCAGTGTCTAAGTCGTCTTAAATATAAATTAGTAAAGTTCCATTTCAGGCCTTTAGTAACAGTGGAAGAGCTTTTTGGAACCCTACATTTGTCATGTTCATGGCTCACATCTTCTCATTTACAAATTAAGTCGTGGTTTAATGCTACAACTATAAAAGCCAAAGAAGAAACAAGTAGAAAAACCTGCAAATGTTTATTGTCACAGGACAGAATATGCACTTGTTTAAAAGAAAGAAAGAGAAGAAGGTTATAGTAATAGCTTATTGGTGGTGTTCCAAAAAGCTTTCCTGCTTTCACTAAAGGCCTGGAAATGGAAATTTTACTAATTTATATTTGAGTTGGGGAGAAAGGAAACTAAAAGGGAATGGGGAAATAATTTGTAGGAAAAAGGAAACTGATAGCATATCTAGTGCTAACCACTGCAGTCGCTGTTCTGTGTCTAAGGATTCCATACCTACACATTCAACCATCCATTTAAGGGACGTCATTTTGCTATGTCATTTTATGTAATGAGACTTAAGCATCAATGGACTTTCATGGGGAGTCCTGGAACCAAAGCCCAGTAGATATCTACTCTATTTCCAAGATGAAGAAGTTCTAGCTAAGTTTAAACTACAGTTGTTGAAACAAGTAAGATGTGGATGTATGGAAATAGTTTCATATCAGTCGTACCTTGTAGTTCCTCTGAACTACAAGTTTCTGTTCATTACTGTTTGTGTTTCTCTTCATATCACATTCCCTTATCAATGATAGCTGATACCTTCCATATCAGTGCTATGTTGAATCTTATACAGGAATTCTTGAAACTATTTCAGTATGTTGTTCAGCAACTTGGATAGTTCCTTTATGGTTAAGGCAGAAACTCAAAGTGGATTCATCACTCACATCAAAGCTATGAGCCACCACTACCCTATGAGCTAAATTATATGTAATTTGGTGGGATGCATTAGTTAATAGTATGATCTCTGTGATCTGATTTTTTGTTTAAATGATGTTTGGTACATGCGAATGAAAAAAGTTATAGGCTGGAAAATACAAAATTACATCCATTAGGATAACAGTGTTTTCCCCTTTAAATTAATTGGAAATATTTTTAAAGAAACAGCAGAAATTAAATACTTTTTTTAAAAAAAATGTGTGAAAGCACAGTAAGCTAAACAGAAGGATGAGAGATTAGTTTCTGAGTGAAATCTAATGTTGCATGAAAAGGAGGAATGAAGAAGACAGCCACAATTTTTCTCATTCATTACAATAAAGGGTATCACAGCACATAAATAAATCTTGGTGAAACAAAATAATCAACTCCCATAAAATATTTTGAATTTAGGACTGAAAAAATGAATCCTTCCAAAAAAATACTCTTGAGCAAAAAGTTCCAATAACCCCCAAACTAATCAAAGAAAAATAGGTCATCTATCATGCATCACATACACAGCTATGAATCACAGGATCAGAGTTGGACAAGACCACAAGGGTCAACCAGTCCAAAGCTCTGGCATGCAGGAACACACAATCAAAGAATTTTTACTCAACTTTCAAGGAGATTCCACCATACATGTATTCCACATGTGAACAGCTCTTACAAGTGGGAATTTCTACCCAATATTTTGGGAAGTCATGGAAGTCATGGCTGAGTGCCATCTCTCAATCCAACACCCAAGACCTGTCTAAAATCCCAGGTAGTTATTCTGAATGAGAGTTCTGCAGTTCCGGTAGGTAAGATGCTGAAGAATGATGCATCAAACCCAATCCCACAAGTGAGCAATAGTGTAACAGTTAGGAACAGTAACCCCAGTGTGTTCCTGTCACAACTGCTTGTTGCACCATGGCTTGCTGGCAGGAGGGGTCTGGAGTGGACACCATCTTTCAGAACCTCATTCACAAGCACTGCAGAACTCTTTCATTTCAAGTGGTTGCCAGGCATTCAGGGCAGATTTTAATAGGCATTTTGATTGTGGCAATGGTGCTGCTATTGTAAATGTTGGTATAAACATTTACAAGATTGTAAGACTAGTTTATGACACTGAACAAGATGCCAGCCATTGTAAAAGGCTATGTTTTCTGTACAAATGAATGGTGCACAAAATTATCTCAAAATATAAAAAAGAAATACTCGAAAATATCCCGAAGCCCTTGTACTCCTGCCCTTCTTCCATGGACTAGATGGATCTTTAGTCAGAACCACCCATTCTCTTATGTTATTAACACAAAGCAGGTCATAGTAATTTTGAAATTTTATTTTCTTGCATATGGAAAGATCTATGTCCCCAATGAAGAGAAATTGCACACTGTGATTGTCTCCCTGCAGTTCCATCACTCCCCTCTCCCCACTCCAGGTACTCTGGGGATCCCAAATGGATTTTTCACAATTTCACATTTTTTTCTACCTCCTTCTCCTCCTCATCTTCCATTTCTGATTTCCCAAACTCAGCTTGGCCACTTTGTAAATCAAGCTCTTTGTCACTATCATGGCTTCCTGAATTTGTCCGTGTCTTCTTCAATCCACTTGCTGTCTTCTAAAAGAAGTCACACAGGTTACTCTGCCTAGCAACAAAACCCTATTCATTTCTCCTCCTGAGGTAGTAGGTTGTCCTATGTTACAAAATGTGTCAGAGACTGGAGATACTCGCACCAATGAATCCTAACTAATGCTAATGTTATAATTCATTGAAGAATATTTCAAACTACTGCTTTAACTGAGGAATCTAGGGTGTTAAGGGAAATAACTAGAAAAAATGTAGGTAATAATTGACCATATTAATTGGCATGCCAATTCCAGTGCTTAGCGAGGCACTGGGGGTGGGGAGTATTTGTGTGTGTGTTCATACATGTTCTGACTGCCATGCAGAGCCCTGCCATCGAATGTCTATAATTTATTTGAAGACTTTATACAACATTGATCAAAGCATTATCAATAAGAAAGACTTTGGTGAGACAGAAAGGATGTATTTATGTATCTTGGGGAAAACGTTAAGCTGGGGGAACACTACATGAAGTTTAAATCCTCTCCCATTACTGGCTCTTGATCCAAATAGCATACTCCTTCCCCTCCAATTCCCCCAAAGGAAGTTTAATCATAGTTGTCCCATCATCCTGTCTACTTTGCTAGAACCCTCCACACATGCCCAAGTTTTAGAAGTAATCTTTATCAACATTCATATAATAGTTTTGCAGAGGCACAACTTTAGTACTGCATTCTTTGCTGTAGCTCAATGATGGATGTCACTTTCATAGTGGACATAATTTTACCCACTTTGGACTGAAATAGACTGAAGCACATTTTGTTGAAGTATGCATTATTTTATGTAATATTTGCCCTCCAAAGCAAATGCAGACCATCCTCTTTGCAAAGTCCTCAGTTTTGACATTGCAAAGAATTTTGGCAGGCCTGAAGGAAATGTTATCCCTGCTTTTAGTCAGCTAGTCTAACCTCTGGACACACATTACATTGAGGGTGTAAAAAAGGGCACTTTTCACTCCAGAAGCATGTTTCATGCTTGAGACTGTTTCTTGCATAACCCCCAGGAGAATATGAATACTCAGAAACAGAGAAAACTGACATCTAAGGAGTAAACCTGGAAGACCTTTCATCGTAGGATGTGCCACTGCTGTCATTACAGAACCCGATATACTGTGGCTTCCCTGTCACTGAAAGTGAGGGGTGGTGTGCTATGTCAGTTCAAGACCTACAAGATATGAGGGAAAGGGAATCCTTTGAACATAAATCCCTAAGCATCAAAGCAGCCGTTATGCCATGCCTCTTTCATTTATTCATCTTTGGCTCAGAAAAAAGTGGAGGAGGGAAGAAATACCAACACCTTAACACAATTGTAGATGGTAAAAGAAAGAAAGCAATTACAATATATTCAACAGGTGTTTAGTAAATGTACCATGAAGGTTGTTACTGTCCCTTGGGATGATTACTTCTTCATTGTCAGGAAGAACATGAGATTACAGTTTGGAAAATTGTCTTAGAATTGCCCAGCCAACATTGTGGGTAGTCAAAGAAAGAGAGGAAGAAAATGAAGAGGAAGAAAAAAATGTAGTAGTTATCTTCCTTCCAAACTCTGGATGATGCTAGAACCCAGAAAACATCCAGAAGGAAGCAGGAAGTTTCCTAAGTGACATCTGTATGTAGAACAGAGATGGGACTTGTGAAGCCTTCTAGGTATTAAACTATTCTTAACAAGAAAAGTACTTGTGGCAGGTGCTCATGGCATCACTCCAGAACTCAACTTGAAAATTATGCAATCCCAGCATAAAAAAAGACATTTTGCTGTCTCAATACTAAAGAATAGAGATTATGAAGAAAAGTCAGAAAGTGACCAAAAGGCAAAATGATGCAGAACTATGTGGGGGGAAAAACCAAAACAATTTACTTAGACATAGAAGACACAGAAAATGTTATCACTGATTCAAACACATGCAAAACATACCTACCTATATTCCATAGCATCTTAACGTGTTTGCTGATATGGTAATGTCTACAT
Source organism: Anolis apletophallus (assembly GCA_030556195.1). Classification (NCBI taxonomy): domain Eukaryota; kingdom Metazoa; phylum Chordata; class Lepidosauria; order Squamata; family Anolidae; genus Anolis; species Anolis apletophallus. Next base: position 15,780,043 of record JARBWK010000002.1, on the reverse strand, counting down.
CATTGGAATAAGATACAAAGAATAATGTTGATGGACACATGTTTGATAAGAGCATTTGCTTTTTATTCTCAAATTGATGTCATAATTTTTTGTTACTTTGTTACTGCCACAGCATTTTTGTCAGAATTCTATTTAAAGTGAGTACTAGACATGGTTTAGAACCCAAAAATAGGGAATCGAAAATCTAATGGGGGGGATTTTTTTTATTAGTAATAGAAAGACTTACAAAAAAAATTCCAAAAATTTCTAAAATGTAACGTAATTACTAATGAAATTCGTTAGTAGTTCTAAAGTAGGCAAAGCAGGGAAACAGGACTGACACTGTTTTAAGCACAGGCAAATCAAGGGGCAACATTTCCCTTGGTTTCCTTGCAGGGAGATATAATGCATTAATATATTATTATTAATAATATTATAAAAGGACAGGGTTTCTTTGCAGGGACATATAATGCATTAATATATTATTATTAATATTATTAAATAAAATAGTTGCCCACCTCTGGTGCAGGCCTTGCTAATCTGTAGAGTTCTCCTCACTCCAGCTTTTCCCCATTCAGTTTTACCATAGCACTCTAGGATCTCCGTTTGAACTCTATGGCTTTTCTTGATTCTGAACTCTTCCTTCTCCTCTCCGTGCTCTTTTCACTCCTGCTGCCCTTCTCTCAGCAGTTCTTATGTCCTTCTGCTCTGTCCTTCTATCTAAACCCCTTCCTGGGTGTTTAAACCGCTTTTTTCCTCAGTCCTCCAGCCCCTCTAGGAGTCCCGATCTGGATCTCTCTATCGTTTCTGGCTCCTTTTTCACTTCCTGGAGGAGGCCTTTCACTCTAATTAGGCTCCAAGCATGGAAAGGCCCCAATTTGACTGTGAGTTATGTCTGCAAAGCTATTTTGGAGGGGGAATTTTCCTGTTGGGTGGGCATCCGAAATATTTACTAATCTAACAAAAATTTGGGCCCAGGGAGTGCGGAAAAGAAAGTCCACTTCCGGGATTGCCCCTGCAATGCGTATAAACTTGAAAGTCCCATACATACGAATCCCTTCCGATTTCTTTTAATTTTCATAACTTTTTTCTCATGCCTAGTGAGTACGTATAATGGCTTGTTTGGGAATCCCGTGGTACCAAGTCAGAGTCCACCTGGCACAGAGTCATTGAATAAATTGCTGAGATCAATCTACTATGAGGCACCGCTTAGGAACCCTAAAAGGTTTTTTTTTAAAAAAAAAACCCTTTTGAGAGACCAGCAGAGATGCATCAAGCTATTTTTCTGTAGCTCCATGGAATGAAGCAGATGCTTCCAGGATTCTTCAGGTGTCTGCAGGGAGTTCTCTCAAAGGATGTCCTTTTAGCACATCTAGCTGCAGCAGAATAGTAAAACACTTCTCCACAGATATCATACACACATTCTCAAATGACATAGAAATTACCATTGTGGGGCTGTGCTACTTAAAAGGATGAGTAAGAGAAAATTTAATCAATGCACAATATCTAGACAATTCTAATACCCAAAATGATAAAAAGTGAGTTGCAATCCATAGAACTGATTTATACCATCATAATTCACCAACATGATTCTGGTCCATAAACCAGGCCTGTCCAACAGGCGGCCCCTGAGCCCCTTGCCTGCGGCCCCCTACCCTCCTGCAAGATAACGGCTTTTTAAAATAAATAAAAATATTTTTTAAATTATTTTTTGAATATTTTTATTATTTTATTATTATTATTTTTTGCCACGGGGAGTGAGGGGCGGGGCGGGGAGGAGGGGCAGGCTCCCTCCTCCACCACCTCCTACTTCCCTCCCTCCCCGCTGCGAAAAAATAATAATAAAAAAGGGTGGAGGAAGGGAGTAAAAAAGCGGCGGGGATGAGCTGGGTCGCCAGGAAAGTTGAAGCCTGGAAAAATGTAAACACTGGGATTTAAAGGGGAAGTAGCAAGGGAGGGTGTAATCCAAGGTGAAAGGATTACACCCTCCCTTGCTACTTCCCCTTTAAATCCCAGTGTTTACATCAGGGCCGCCCATTAAGTCGATCGCGATTCGGCTCCCCCTCCCTTGCTTGGCGCGAACTCTTCTGAATGCCTGAAGGGGCTCTGCAGAGGAGAAAGCCCTCCTGGGAGGGAGAGGATGGGGGCCGAAGAGGGGTGAGTGGGGAGGAAAGAAGGAACACGTCCCAAGTTCTAAGAGCCCCGCTGTTGGGCAGCTTCTTGCAGGGTCCTAGGGCCCTCTGCTCCCTTCCATGCAGCCCAGTGTAATCCCACACTAGCTGCTCTAAACTGGGTTATATGTAAGTGTGGACTCAGGTCCTCCCACTCAGCTATATATCCCAGAACAGCAAGGCAGGAAATCCCACAAGATCTGCTTTAAACTGGGTTATATGGCAGTGTGGACTCAGGTCCTTCCACTCAGCTATATATGCCAGAACAGCAAGGCAGGAAATTCCACAACTCCCAAACTCATGGTCAGTGCCAACTAAACCCTTCCAGTATTTTCTGTTGGTCAGGGGAGTTCTGTGTGCCAAGACTGGTTCAATTCCATCATTGGTGGAGTTCAGAATGCTCTTTGATTGTAGGTGAACTATAAATCCCAGAAACTGTAACTCCCAAATGACAAGGCCTATTTCCCCCAAACTCCTTGTGTGTTCATAGTTGGACATATTAAGGCCAGGCTTGGAAAAATAATATTAATAATAATAACGGGGGTGATCAGTGACCAGAATTCCGGCCCTTGGCCCGGTAGAAGTTGGACAGCCCTGCCATAAACCATAGCATTCTCTACAATTGCATTTGCGGCTAGAGCAGCTTTGTGTTGCAATTTCAAAACATCTGGAAAGATGAAAAAATCTACATGTCATAGATGAATACTTTCCCAATCCAAGATTTTCTCCAAAGAAACACTGAATACCTGTATGATGTTTCAAGGTTGACAATTAATTTCGATGCACTATTTATTATTTATTTATTTACGATATTTCTATCCCGCTTTTCTCAGCTGGTAAAAAAAGTAAGACCTACAGTAAAGGAAGTGTGCTTATATGGCGATCTTCCTTATATATGTACTTAGTCTTATTAAGTTCACAACATTTTACTGTAAGGGTTTTGCAGATTTTATCTTATATTTTTTTCTAATTTCTTTCTTTTCTTTTTTTTAGACTTCAGATTTTTTTTTTTACTGGGGAACAATGCTCTTATCTCTCCACATCTTTATATACTCCCAGTCTCAATACAGTTTATGAAATACAAACCACATATAGTTAAATTACATTTAAAAAATCCAGTTGAAAATAGTGTAACATTTTTTTGTAGAATCAAAACAATTTAAAACAGTAAAAGCATAGAACAGTAGTACACTACACTAAAACTGAAGCCCCTATATATCTGAAATAATGGCCATGTTCTATTTTTCCCACAAAATGTACCTGGGAAGGTTGAAGGTTCTCTCCTGATGGTCTGACCTGAAGCTGATTCATATAGGAAGATTTGTTGTTATTTGCCATCAGAATGGTTTTTACTTATGGTGACCCTATGAATGAGAAATCTCTAAGATCACTGATCTTCTATTTCCCTGATCAGATCTTGCAAACTCAGGGCAGTGGCTTTCTTGATTGTGTTAATCTAACTGTAGTTTGGCCCTCCTCTTCTTTTACTGTCTTCTATTTCAGCAAATATTATAATAGTTTCCAATGGGTCACATCATCACATTATACATTCAAAGCATGGCATCAATTGGAAGACACAGTGCTTCAGATATTTTCAACCTGGGTGGCATATGTTATGGCCAGCACTTTGAATTGTGCTAATAAACAGACAGGCTGTAAGAAGGGAGTCATCTACTTCCTATAATCAGCCTCTGCTACCATTCTGGCAGCTGATATGAAATAACACTCCTGGGACCAGATAAATAATGGAATTAACTGTGTATAGCAGGAATAGACAAAGTTCAACCTATATTGCTCAGAGCACTAATCACCATTGGTTGTATGTCTAGAACTGATGGGAGTTACCACCCAAAACCATCTGTAGGGCCATAGTTTGCCCATTTCTGAAATATATGAAGTGTTATTGGATGTTTGCTCGTGTTGTTGGCTTCCTATCCTGGGCAAATAGATCTTTTTCTATGACAGGTTACTTCTATTAGGAATGGGCAATCCATGGTTCTAAATCATAGAATCAAAGAATCATAGAGTTGGAAGACACCTCATGGGCCATCCAGTCCAACCTCCTGCCAAGAAGCAGGAAAATTCCATTTAAAGCACCCCTGACAGATGGCCATCCAGCCTCTGTTTAAAAGCTTCCAAAGAAGGAGCCTCCACTACACTCCGGGGCAGAGAGTTCCACTGCTTAACAGCTATCACAGTCAGGAAGTTCTTCCTGATGTTCAGATGGAATCTCCATGCTTGTAGTTTGAAGCCATTGTTCTGTGTCCTAGTCTCCAGGGCAGCAGAAAACAAGCTTGCTCCCTCCTCCCTATGACTTCCTCTCACATATTCATACATGGCTATCATGTCTCCTCTCAGCCTTCTCTTCTTCAGGTTAAACATGCTCAGCTCTTTAAGCCACTCCTCATAGGGCTTGTTCTCCAGACACTTGATCATTTTAGTCACCTCCTCAGGACACTTTCCAGCTTGTCAATTTTAGTCACTTCCTCTGGACACTTACCAGCTTGTCAATATCTCTTTTCAATTGTGGTGCCCAGAATTGGACACAATGTTCAAAGTGTGGTCTAACCAAGGCAGAATAGAGGGGTAGCATGACTTCCCTGGATCTAGACACTAGACTCCTATTGATGCAGGCCAAAATCCCATTAGCTTTTTTTGCTGCCGCATCACATTATTGGCTCATGTTTAACTTGTTGTCCATGAGGACCCCAGGATCTTTTTCACACATACTGCCCTCGAGCCACATACCCCCCATCCTGTATCTTTGCATTTCATTTTTTCTGCCTAAATGGAGTATCTTGCATTTGTCACTGTTGAACTTAATTTTGTTAGTTTTGGCCCATCTCTCTAATTTGTTAAGATCGTTTTGAATTCTGCTCCTATTCTCTGGAGTATTGGCTATCCCTCTCAATTGGTGTCTTCTGCAAACTTGATGATCATGCCTTCTAACTCTTCATCTAAGTCATTAATAAAGTTGTTGAACAGGACTGGGCCCAGGACAGAGCTCTGCGGCACTCCGCTCGTCACTTCTTTCCAGGATGAAGAGGAAGCATTGGTGAGCGCCCTCTGGGTTACTCCACTTAACCAAATGATTCTAAAGTACTTACAAAACTAGGGGGCGCTGCTGCTTTGCTTCTAAAGTGTTGCTAAAGTGCTGGTGGTGAAAATTTCAGAACTCTAACAAATTTCATTATAAATGCAGATCCCAATTGGTGCTGTCATAAAAATCACCAATAACGAAATAATAATGATAATTTGAAAGTTGTATTAGAGTTCTGAAATTTTCACCACCAGAACTTTAATAATGCTTTAGAAGCAAAGCAGCAGCTTTAGCAAAACTTTAGACGCAAAGCACCAGCGCCCTCTAGTTTCGTAAGTAGTTTAGAACCATGGATTGCCCATGCCTAACTACTATATATACATGCTGGACCACTCTCACAACCACCATGTCAGGCTACAAAGAGAAGCCATTGAAATCCATAAGCATGTGGACAATTTCAACAGAAAGGAGGAAACCATGAAAATGAACAAAATCTGGCTACCTGTATTTTAAAAAACCATCTAAAATTATAACAGCAAAACAACACCGTAATGCAGGGAAACTCCAGAGAGGAAACAATCAGGGACAGCTAATCACCTCTCAACAAAAGATTCCCCCAGGTACTAACAAGCCACACCAAAAAACCTGCCAGTCCATCAAACTGCCCCGAGCCTGCAGGAAGGAGCGGTATAGAAATTGAAATAATAAATAAATAAATAAAATGCTAATTAAGGTGGCCAGTTGAAACATTCTCACCTAGCTCCAACAGACAAAAGTTCTTTTTCCCATCCTGGACATTTCACAGATATATATATATAAACCCAATTTTGCTAGTTCCAACCGACCTCACCTCTGGGGATGCTTGCCATAGATGCAGGCGAAACATCAGAAGAGAATGCCTCTAGAACATGACCATGTAGCCCAAAAAACCCTCCAACAACGCATTATTCATTGTACTGCTCTCTGCTAATTGACCAAACAACCTCAAAATCCAATCAACCCCTCTGACTCTAATACTAATTTTCTTCAGCATCTGCCTGTAGCTTGGACAATACTTGAAGATAACTTATTGAATGTTAAATTCTTGAGGAAATAATTAAATTTGCATTAGCAGCAGCCTGTGTGGAGAACGTCTGCTCTGTCTTTCATTACCACCGTCCTGCTACTAATTTGCATATGTACTTGATACCTACTACAGTTGTGGGAGAGGAAGTAAAAGATAATTTATATAAATTAAAACCAATAGGGGTCTGAGTAGTGAACACTATGCAATATCCTCTGAATATTTGAGAGAGCAGAGGATTAATCTTCACTACTTGGTTTCTCTCATCAAGATAAGATTTAAATCAATTAATTATCATTTGTGAACTATTAAATGCTGTAAAGCTTTTGACTGAAGATATTATATTCTAGCAACATCAAAATGAAGTTGATATCCCCTCAAACTAAAAATGCCAAGACTCTGTTGCATAGAGCCATGTCAATGAAATCGCCATGATAGTGATATAACTTAATAATGCAGATATAGCACCCCAGAGATGACTATTCATCTATTGTCTGCAACTGACCATGGTCCTAAGAAAGTGGTTCCAGTGTAAAACAGTTCTTACAATTAAAAATTCTATAGTATTAGCAATACTTTACTATACCTTATAATACCGAAATTTTAATTTATATATTTATTGATTTTTTTCCAGCAATATAAGTATTATAACACTGTTTGTAAAGTCAATAATTTTCCAATACATGACTTATATCACGTAGTATACACCCATTAAAAGTAACGTTCCATGCCCTTGCCCCTAAATATAGTATTCATAAAATTAAAAATTAAAATGGAGTTTTTACCTCCCACCTTAAAAAATATAATGAAAATATTGACATTCCGCTAAGTTCTTATCTTAAACAACTCCTTTATTCTACCTTACTATCTCAATATTTTACTTAGTTTTCAAAACTGACAAATAGTTACATTTCCTTGTTTCTTTATAAATCATATAAATTGTTCCCATTCTTCCTTTTTTTTAAAGTGCCAGTTGACTTCTTTATCAAACAAGATACCCTGTCAATTTCTCCCAGTTCTAGAACTGTTATAAGCCAGTTGTCTTTTGAGGAAAGTTCTTTATCCTTCCATTTTTGCACAAAAAGCAATTTTTATACTGTGATAATTTAATACTTGACATTCATGTATTTGTTTATTTGGAAATCCCAATAAAAAGAACATTGGATATAGCTGATTCTGGTTTGAAATATCTCTTGCATCATATGGCAGAAAATACCTTGATGTGCTTCACATTTCCAACATAGATTTTTAGTGTCCTTGTAAATCTTTGAGAATTGACTGGAGTCAGACACCACATCATTTTGTAAAAAATCCTTTGTCAAAACCTAGAATATCTTTTAATTCTTTTGACCTCATTTTCTCCCATCTGTCCAGCAAACTATTTATTATTTACCACATTTATATTCCGCCCTCCTCATCCTGAAGGGGACTCAGAGCAACCTTACAATAGGCAACAACTCGATGCTGCACAAATACATACAGATAAGATAAATAAATACATTAAAATCCAAAAAAGGTCTCCTCCTTTTCTTTTTAATTTTCTTTTTCACAAATTTGGGCTGGAGGGAAGTTGGCAAATGTTGAAAGGAAGCAATCATAGCTGCAGGTCCATCCGGCATCCAGCACCCGAGGCACACACCACCCACAAGCAGGGATAGCAGACCCAGCATGGCTGTGGGACATTCCTAGCAGCTTAAAAGTGAACTGGAAGGCACGCATCCAACTGGGGCACCATAGCCACACTGAGGAGAAGCTTTGCAGTGCAGGCATGCAGAGACTACCCACATTGTCCGCTGAAAGGTCAGCAGAAACCACACGCTACAGATGAGAGCCCATGGCCAGCAAGTGCTAGACAAGGGAATAGGCTAAAGGGAGCCCCCCCCGCGAGCAGGCAAAGCAACCCTCACTACACCAAAAGTGTTGGTGCCAAGCCAGGGCCACTATGCAGCCAAAATCTGTCACCATTGGCTAAAGAGTCAAAGGGCATGTTGTGTGTGTGTGGTGGGGGGGGGGGTGGAATAGATACAAAGAGCCAACATTGGTAGAAAAGACCCCCCTCTCCAATGGTAAGGGCGAGGTGTGGCTTCAGATATTATCAACTGCCCAGGAATGAAATGAGGCTGCCGGACTGAGATAGCCCTGCCCCGATAAAATAGTCCTAGAACTATTTTGCACAGTGATTCCTATCATTGGAGTCACCAAATTGCCCCCCGCCCCAGCAAGTGGGGAGAGCTAAATCTGTGGCAATCTTTGAAGTATTTAAAGAGTGCAAACTTGTTACCCAACAGTCTTCTCTTCTCTTCACCAAGATCATTCAGTCTCTCCTTTACCTTTTTATTCTGTCCTTCCTTAAAATGAGGTGCCCAGAAATGAATGCAGGTTTGTCCAGCACAGAATATAGTGGCACTATTACTTCCCTTAAGTATGGTTAAGTTGGAAAGTATGGTTCTATTAATGGAGAGTAAATAGCATTTGTCCTTTTTACTGTGGCATCACACTGCTTGCCCATGTTCAGCTTACAATTAAAACTAAACCCAGATCTTTTTCACATGTAGTAATGCTGAACCATTTCTCTGGTCCAACTTACCTGTTTGAATGTATCTCCCTCTATGAACCAGCTCATAGATTAAGGTCTTCTGGGGAGCTCCTGCTCTCGGCTCCACTGGCCTCACAGGGTCTTCTTTCTCGGTGGTGGCCCCACGGCTGTGGAACCCCCTCCTGAGTGAGATCAGGTCGGCCCCCTTCCTCCTGATCTTTAGAAGACAGCTAAAGACCTGGCTGTAGAACCAAGCATTCAGCCCATCATAGGAATATTTAAAGTGAAAGTGAAATTGAAAGTGCAATGACCCAGGACTGTTTGCAGGCAATGGCTATGTCTATATGTGATAGGTGATATTATTTTATCTGATTTGTTTAGTAATGTTTCATGTTTTCTTAGGGGAGGGTCAATTTTAACGTTTTATACTGTTTTTATTGAGGGGATTGAATTGTTGCCAGCATTGTGAACCACCCTGAATCCCCTTCAAGATTGAGAAGGGCGGTATACAAATATCACAAATAAATAAATAAAATAAACCATGCATTCTGCATCTTGTAAATGTACTCTTGTTGTGGTTTTTGTGGTCCTCATACATTTCTGAATATCTCAGTTTAATTTTCTTCTATTTTCTTTTTAAAAAAATGTTTAGCACAAATGTAACTTCCTCCTTTTCACCTTAGGCATATCTTACAATAAAAACTCCTAGGCCCTGGGTTCCGCCTTAGTGGTTATTGCAAAATGCTAGGCACATTTGTTTTACCATTTAAATTACATGAAGACTAGCATTACACTAAATGTCCTAAATGGAATGCTTTTTAGGGAAATTCTAGCTCAAAGCATTTTGCCACAAAAGCTTTCATTCCCCTGAAGCTATCAAGCCACATTTATTTAGAAGCTAATTAAATCAGTACAATCAACAAACAACTGCCAAACAGCCACTGACATCTTAGGAGAAAGTGCTTAGTCTGGAACTGCTTTCTGAGACAGAGCAGTTTCCATCTTCTAATTCTCTCACTCCCCCCACCCCCCTCGGGTTTTTGGGATATCAGCATGAAAAAGGAACATTTTCTCTCAGGAGCTCATCTGTTCTCACTGCTTATCAGCCACCTGAAGTCAAAATCCTTTGTTTGTGCCTGTAATCATCTCTTCAGAAACTAATTGTGATGTCACTAGCAGAGGATTATGACTTTAGGGGTGGAACAGACAGCAGGAGGAGGTGACCTCTAAAAAGACAAGGAGGCTCTTGTCATGCAAATCACTCGTCTGCATAAAAAAGGAGCAAAAATGCAGACTGGAATAAATGAAATAAATCCACTCCCCAAATGAAAGCCTTTTACAAGAAAGAGGGAGGAAGTGATATTATACCTTTATTTGGAATTCAAAGGGGATAGGCTTTCAAGTAAGCTATGCACTGTTTGCTAAACAGGAATTTTAAAAATAAAAACTGTTGAAGGGGAGAGTGGATGAGTATGTTGGCCTTGGCAGATCAATGTATACCTAATTCCCTCTTTAGACTTTCATTACTCAGATGGTGGGAGTTAAAAAGTGCAATATAAGAATATGGAATGTTTTTTCACATATGGTAATGTTGAGACAAAACTAAATATCCTAGAAACACCAGATTCTGTCTGAACTTGGAAGTTAAACAAAATCAGCTGTGGTTAGTACTTGGATGGGAGTCCACCAACAAATTCCAGGTGCTGCAGGCAATATTTCAGATGAAGGAACTGGCAAAACAATTTCTGGTTAGTTCCTACTTAAGAAAAACATATGAAATCCATGGGGTTGCCATAAGTCAACAGGTGACTTGAAGGCATTTACACAAGACAGCCCTATCACATGATTTACTTGAGAAGGTTTATTTTAAGGAGGCTTACCACTGCATATCTTTATGGCAGTGTAACTTGCCTAAGGTCAACCAGTTGGTTTCTATTGCTGAGTGTAAATTCAAACCCTGGCTTCTCAGAATCCCAGTTCAGAACTCAGTATGTCCTACAAAATCCTGAAATTTGCAGTTTAAGGAAGGTTATTTACTCATAGGATTGTCAAAGATACCTTCAGTGGTTCATGAAATGACAGCCATGGCAGTTAAAGTGCAATTATAGTTTTATAATTGTGTGGTTTGACAGGACCACATAAAGAAAGTGCACAGTAAACATTGCTATTCATGGTTAGTTCAAATCAAAGCTTACAAATCTAATTCAAATTGTGGTGAAAAACTAATTTGTTGGCAATCATAGTGTATGGGTAGGACAAAAATCGCTTCCCAATTGTGGGCGAGAATAAGGGAGGAGACTGGAATGAGTAAAAGAAATGAGCAAATTGGTGTACAGGTGTTTTTTCCCCCCTTTGGTATATTAATACCTGCCAGTTGGCTGCTGGCCTGCTGCTATTCTTCCCCCTCAACAAACATTCCTATAAGTGATGCTGCAGAAAGAAAAGCAACACAGATACCCTAACTAGAAATTAATGTATGTTCCTGGCAATAATTCAACAAAAAGTATAATTTTAAATTATTAATTGTAACTGGAAGTCCTCATGTCAATGGGATGATGAATCTGTTTTGGGTTTCAATCTAAACTTTAAAGGAGGGCTTATTCAAAGCATTGAACCTATTTGGGGATAAGAATCAGAGCTGTTAAAGTTCAGACCCCAAACTGTTGGTTCTGCTGGACCTCTCAGCGGCTTTCGATACCATTGACCACGGTATCCTTCTGGGTCGCCTTGCAGACATGGGGCTTGGGGGTACTGCTCTGCAGTGGCTCCAATCCTTCCTGGAAGGTAGTATCCAGAAGGTGTCATTGGGTGACACCTGTTCGGCTCCACAGCCATTGTTCTGTGGAGTCCCTCAGGATTCAGTACTGTCCCCGATGTTATTTAACATCTACATGAAACCGCTGGGAGAGATCATTCGGAGTTTCGGAGTAAGGTGTTATCTGTATGCAGATGACGTCCAGATCTGTCACTCCTATCCACCTGTCACTAAGGAGGCTGTCCAGACTTTGAACCAGTGCTTGGCTGCTGTGTCTGACTGGATGAGGGCTAGCAAATTGAAACTTAATCCAGACAAAACAGAGGTCCTCCTGGTCAGTCGCAAGGCTGAACAGGGCATAGGGTTACAGCCTGTGTTGGATGGGGTTACACTCCCCCTTAAGATGCAGGTTCGCAGCTTGGGAGTGATCCTGGACTCATCGCTGAGCCTGGAGCCCTAAGTCTCGGTGGTGGCCAGGGAGCTTTTGCACAGTTAAGACTCGTGCGCCAGCTGCGCCCGTACCTTGGGAAGTCTGATCTGGCTACGGTGGTCCACCCTCTGGTCACATCCCGAATAGATTACTGCAACGCACTCTACGTGGGGCTGCCTTTGAAAATGGTTCAGAAACTCCAACTAGTCCAAAGGGCGGCAGCCAGGTTACTAACTGGAGCTACATACAGGGAGCATACCACCCCCCTGTTGTATCAGCTCCACTGGCTGCCTGTCCACTTCCGAGCCCAATTCAAAGTGCTGGTTTTGACCTTTAAAGCTCTATACGGTTCTGGCCCAGCTTACCTGTCCGAATGTATCGGCCGCACGTCCCACCTCGTAATCTAAGGTCATCTGGGGAGGCCCTGCTCTCGCTCCCGCCTAATTCCCAGATGCGGTTGGTGGGGTCGAGGGATAGGGCCTTCTCGGCGGTGGCCCCCCGCCTGTGGAATGCACACCCTATCGATGTACGATCCACCGCATCCCTCCTGGCATTCAGGAAAAAAGTAAAATCCTGACTGTGGGACCAGGCGTTTGCTCACCAGCACTAGGCAGCATTTTAGGACTGGATTTTAAATAGAAAGTAGATGAAGAGGACCAATGCTTTTATGGACTGAACATGGTTTTAATCTGGAATGACTATGCATGATGCTAAGGCAACTGTTTTAATGTATTTTAATGTATCTTAACTGTTGAAGGGGTTTTTTGGGGTTTTATATTATTATTATGTAGGTATCGAATTGTGCCGTACTGTAAGCCACACTGAGTCCCCCCTCGGGGGTTGAGAAGAGCGGGGTAAACTCCTAAAATAAAATAAATAAAAAATAAATAAATTCACCATCCTTCTGATGTGGGGCCCAGCAGCAACCACTGAGAACTATATACAGTGTTCCCTCGCTACTTATTGTGGACTTGTTGTCTGTTTCAAAAATATTATATATTTTAAAAATATTAATTTAAAATATATATCATGGTATTTTCACTGTTTTGTGCGGTTTGGCCGCCACTGCTCTCCAAGGTGCTTTCCTTCCTCAGTCCTCCCTGCCTCCCTCCAGCCTTGAAGGCCCTTTCCTTCCTTTCCTTCACTTTATTTTAAGTTTATAAAGACTTAAAATAGTGTATAACTACTAAAATAATGTATAAATATTAAAATAAATAGACTGTCCCTACATTGCGGTTTTTCATTTATTGCAGGAGGTCCTGGTACATAATCCCAGCAATAAGTGAGGGAACACTGTATTGTAAAATAAATTGTGAGCAAAAAATGTCTGTTTTTTATTGTCATCTTCCAATCCCCTGCCCCCTCCAGTGTAATAAAACACACAGGGAACCAGGTTACATATGTCTTGAGGTGCATAAAAGGGATCCTAAAACATTACTATGTCTCTAGCAGGTCCTTTATAAAAGGCAGATGCTATTGGAGTTTCCTTCAGTAAAACAATTGACAATCATACAAAACTGACATCCTTATCCATTAAAAAGACCTTCAACCATTTTAAGATTTGGATATGCTCCTTTTGATAAATAGTTTAATTTTGCTTCATGCAATCCTAAGTGTTATTCGTGCTGTTTTATCGTAATGCTCTCCCAGCATTCCCCTGACCTTTATCTGTTTTAAAATTGCTGCTAACTAAAATCCCCTTCCATTTTAATCTCACTAATTACAATTATTCCAAGGCGCAGCACGGCAGACACAGTGCTCACTGAGAGAATCATGCAAAGAAGTGAAATAGGAATGCATCCTGATAAGAAAGAAAAGGTAAAAAAAAGTTTCCTTGCTGTAGTCGTAGAGGGGTAAAAATAGCAACATGGGGCTTGTTATAATTTTTCTTCTTACATCTAAAGTAAACAGCAGTATAATCATACATGCTGTGGTATTGTCAATTTGCTACTGTTCTGTAGTTTTTATCTTGCTTGACTTCACAGCAGCCCCATGAGATAGCATTGCTGTTTTGCTGATGGAGACATTAGGGATGTGTGAACACCTACTGAGAAAATTAAATATTCTTTTTACAGCTCTCAAAATTCATCTGAGCAGACATCTGCAATTGTACAGGGACATTTCACTCTAGGAAAAGCCTCTCTTAAGAGCCAGTTGGAGTGAGAAACTTATTGGATTGTCCTTTGGGTCAGATGTGTCAACCAAAGAATGATGAAGATGTGACACTTGGCCTTAGCTAGTTTGCTCCTCCCTCCTCTTTTGCTCACTTTTGCTCACTCAGTTAAAAACCTTCTCAATCAAATAAAGCATCCCTTGTTTTAACCCAATGTTTTTTTTCCATGGTTGGTTATCAATTCACAAATGGTACAATGTGGTGAAAGGTATTGCGGGTAAAGCAGAGCTTTGATTGTCTGCTTGAGAGTCCTAGTTTGGTACTAGGAAGCTGCGGGTTATTTAAGGCCAGTCTGCTCACTCATTACATATCTTTTTCTTCAAGTTTGACTTGCAACCCACCCTCTATCTTTCAGTATATTGTGAAATTTGTTGGTGACTTTGGGCTGAATTAGAATTTCCTCCCAGTTATCTGATCTTTGCTATTTTTGTTTGCTTGCTTGTTTTGCCTTGCCTACCCTTAACTGTATCTGGGGAACTATTGGTTAAGGATGGTGTCCATAAATAGGTTGTCCCTGACAGTTATAAGCAGAAGAATATAAGTGTTTGGTAGAGATAGATAGGTTTGTTTGGATATCGCAGAAATCGTAATTAAATCAGATATTTTATCTTTCCGAAGGGACTTCTGGCTCTTTGTTTGAAGCCAGAAGTCCCTTATAGTTTTAAACCATGTTGCACTCTTTTCCTTCGGAATGAGGAAGTGAGTTGGAAATGATGAAGCATTTTTTGTTCAATCTAGCCTGCTAAGCATAAGATGCTTGCCTCCCAGCCAATTAAGGGATACATTTTGGGGAGGGGTTTCGGCAGCCATTGCTCTATATAAAGGGAAGCACGTGGCTGTGAGATTCATTGCCAGCCAGGGAACGGAAAGGGGAGGTTTTTGGTGGAACTGTTGCCTTGGCGCTTGTGTGGGCCTGAGGTGTTGCCTGCCTTGGGTGGCTGTTGCCTACCTTGCCACTTCTTGTGTGTTGTTGGGGTTATGGTGGCCCACGTGGGTCTTGGGGTGTGTGAGTGCATGGCATGGGTAGAAGGAGCAGAGAGAAAGGGATGGAAAAATTGAGGGTTTGTATTGTTGTTTGTTTGGAGCCATGAGCCAGGGGAGAGAAATATCTGAAATTGTGTGTGTGTGTGTGTGTATTTTGCCACCAAAATTTACATCTTCCATTCCTTCAAGCTCTGCTTGGACCCCAAATACAACTTTCCAACGTATTGAAAAAGCCCTGGGGCATTGCTGCGTGTTGTTCTTCTCTGAGGACTGTGTGTTTCTATATTGCCACAAAAACCTACATCTCCTATTCCTTCAAGCAAGCCACCCTTGGACCCCAAAAACTCATTTCTAACATTTTGAAAAGGCCCAGGGCCGCTGCTGTGGGTTGTTCCTCTCTGACGGCTCTGTGTTTGTATATTGCCACAAAAAACTACATCTCCCATTCACTCCTTCAAGCCACGCTTGGACTCCAAACACTCATTTCCAACATTTTGAAAAGGCCCAGTGCCATTGCTGTGGGTTGTTCCTCTTGGAGGGCGCTGTGTTTGCATATTGCCACCTAAATCTACATCTCTCATTCCTTCAAGCCACTCTTGGACCCCAAAAACTCATTTCCAACCTAATAAAAAGGCACTGGGGCATTGTTGTGGGTTGTTCCTCTCTGAGGGCTATATGTTTGTATATTGCCACCTAAAACTACATCTCCCATTCCTTCAAGCCCTTTAACCTTTTGACATTTCCTTTAGAAATCAAGGAGGCAGCTCTTTTATTTTTGTATTGTAATATAAATTATTACTATGATTATTTTAAAAATTGTTAAAACTATGTGGATCATTTGAACATGTTGAAATTTGGTATGCTAGCAAAGGATGGTGTGTTGTAGCAGTATATCAAGTTTCATCAAGATTGGCATGGTTAGGTCCACTCGGAATTTTCATAATTCGGATTAAATTAGGATCAAACTCCTTTTTGAAACAATTTTGAAATGATTTGGGAACCCGGAAGTATCCTTGCCATTTTGAAGCCACTGTCACCATCTTTGTTCTGACTCAGGAAGCGAATCGGAAAAGACTCAACATTTGGAGGCAAGCAGCAGCTTGCATGCTGGGATGCTTGCCTCCAGCCACTGAGGGGAAACCATGTGGGGAGGGGAGGGGGTTTTGGCACGGCAGTCATTGCCTTTTTAAAAGGCCCACACATGCCTCATGGGCTCATTGCAAGCCGGGGATGCTAACGGGAAAGGACTAGGCAACTTGCTTAGGTGGGAAAGTTGCCACCGCTTGGGAAGGGAACAATAGGGTTAGGGAAGGGAAAAAATTGAGGAGGCCGGCTGGTAGCAGGCCTCTTGCCTGCGAGGCTTCCTTGTGGGGGGGGGGGAAGGGCAGCTGGGAGAAGTGTTCTTCTCTTTCCTGCCACTGTCAATTTTAGTTTTTGAAGCAGTGATTTTAACTTTCAACAGACCTCAATCCCCTTTGGGTTACATTTTGGGATACCAGAAAGTCCCTTTGGACTTTGGAAAGCCCATTTTCTGCCAATAATTTACTTGGGGAACCACACAATACCACTTTGGAGCCCCTTTTTGTTGGCTTTGGGTTTCACATTGTACTTTTGGAAACTAGAAATTTCCTAATCTAATAATTTTCTTGGGAAACCACACCATACAACTTTGGAGCCCCCTTTCTCTGCTTGGGGTTACATGTTGTACTTTTGGGAACAATAAATCCCCCTCCCCCAGTTTTGCCTGTCTCGTTTGCAGCTTTTCGCGTATTGCACAATCGTGCCCACCATTAACAAAGCAATTCAGAAACTTTGGAAAATTCCCACTTTAAAAAAAAAATAATAATCAGAAATCACTTTGGAATTGAATCACCAGTGCCCCTTACATCCGAAACGGGTTTTGAACCATTTTTTCCTTGATCAAACAAGCCTAGTGTGTAAATAAGGGATGGAGAAGGCCCTGGAGTTTTCCCCAGTGCCACTGCTGTTTTCCGCATATTGTGCTGTCACGTCTGCCATTAATGAAGCAATTCGGAAGTTTCTGAAAGTTACAACTTTTTTTCAGAAAAATTTGGAATTGACTTCTGAATTGAACCACCAGCACCCCTGTGAAGAAGCGAAGTATAGATTAACGCCACCTAAAGCTAGCGTCGATCTTCATTTATTCGCACACCAAACTGAGTGAACCTTGTAATACTGTGGCAGGGCAGGCTATCCCACCGCTGCCACCAAATGTGAACATGTAAGGTTTACTGTTCACCTTTTATTATACTGTGGCAGGGCAGGCTATCCCACCGCTGCCACCAATTGTGAAGAAGTCTGGAACCACGCCGACTACTTCGTGACTTTTAAACTGTGTGGCAGGACTGCCACCAATACACAATGTTTTGGTTTCACTTCATTATTATTATCTTGCTGCCACCATTCGTCAATGCTTGACCACAAGATGTGAGGGTCTTTGTGTACAAACGACTTTCACAGATGTTTTTGTTGAAAGTGTTAACAGTTTATTTTACACAAATGGGCACACAGCTTAGGTGGTTTCAAATATGCTCCGAAGAGGTATAAACTTCAAGGTTTCAACAATCTAGCACTGGGGGTTTTCCCCTGATACAGTTACTATCACAAGTAACTACTTAATACTGGGTTATTCTCAACCCTAGGACTACACTTGTCCTTAACCTGGGTTTTTCTAAACCCACACACAGAACTAAACTGCCCACTGCAGTTCCTACAGACAGCTTGCAGCTTCAGCCACTCCTAAATTCCAACTAACTCTGCTCAGAGCTGCTGGCCAACTGACATTCTCCAACTGTCAGATTCAAATTGAACATTCTAAAGCTAGCCTTGGCTGGCTCCGCCCACTGTTACTATGACAACACATTCCCCTAGGAGGGAAATGCCTTTACTATGATAGTTAATCCTTTAGGGTCTGTCTAACATTCAACCCCATTTCAAATACAAATGTCCCTTCTAAACCATATAAACAAACATGTGATTAACATATAAATAACCACCTCACCACAACCCCCTAGATCCTAAACAAGTTTTGAATCATTTTTTAAAATCAACCAAGCCTAGTGTTTGATGTATACCTTGGCATCCTTTTAGTAAAAGATGAATATTTTGAACAGCCTCTGCCCTTGGAACAAACCAAGGTGGGCAGATGGGCATTGCTAACCTTAAGAAATGGGACTGCAAGTTAGAATCCACAACATGAGAGTGTGGAAAAGAGCAAACCACTGAGCACTTACTACAATGCAGTCTGAGCCTTGCCACGTGCACAATGGAGGATCTTCTTACAGCAACACCAGGGGCACTCGAAGTGACCAGCTTCTGGTCAAAGGAAATTTAGTACAATGCCAAGCTTTTAACTTTGTGGTTTTTGTATGCATTATAGCTGTATTCTCAATTTGCTTCTGACATGATAAAGAAACTACTGCCCACAAAAAGGTTGGAGAAGATGGTGATGGTTTTATGCCATAGGAAAACTTTAATTTCTAAATGTTTGCTAAAAATGACAATTTTAACACTACAGGAATAGAGATTCCATATAAACATTAGAAAGAACATGCTGAGAGTAACAGCTGTTAAGACAGATATAATCTCCTTTTTGGGAGGTGTTTAAACAGAAGTTGGATGGCCATCAATCACATGTGCTGTGACCGTCTACTCCTGCTTGGCAAAATGGGGTCGGACTGATTGGTTCTTATGGTCTCTTCCAACTCTTTATTCCAACATTTCTAACTACAGGAAAATACAAAAATAAAAATAGATCAACATGAACAGAAACTTTTGAAAGCTGGTGCATTCTAGCATTTCTGTATGGTTATTATTTGCACAAAATAGATTACGAAACATTTACTGGTGCATTATGAATTACCATCAATAATTAAACTAGGCTGTAATTGTCAGTGAACATGACCAGAATTTATTTTGCAATGCAATTTCTTTGCCTTTGCATTGTTTATTTATCACTAGGCTAATCCACCAGCTCAGTTAATAGAAACTGTTCTCCAAGTTGTGTGATTCAGAAAGATTTTAATAAATTATTAAACGCCCTTCATTCTGTACAATTATAAAAATGAGGATGAGGAGGCCTAATGTTCTGTAGCTTTGGTGTGATTTCTGATATTGAAATTATACTATGTTTGACTACATTCTTTGATTTGAACTAGAAACCACCAAACCTACATTCCCTTATCTCCTACTTCCTCCCACCACATGCAGCACTGTCATTTTTTAATCTCCTTGGTTCAGGGGTTAGGCACTTTATTATTTCATGTAATATTTCCAGAAATTCTGTGCAATGATGGTGATTTCAATCAATCAAAACTTTATTATGGTCACAGACCAGCACAGGATGGTGATTTTAATTTATCATATTTAATGATATTATCACAGCCATCCATAAGTGTTCACTCGATGACATCACATGGAGATATGCTTTAATCTCAAGCATGAGCCCTGCAATTGCCAGGATCTTGGAACCCTAATTTTTAAATGTATGTAGTAGAGCTGTGCAAAACTTCATTTGTAATTCATTAGATTTGTGCATAAGAAGCAATATTAAGAGATGGGAGGGGGTGCCCATGCAAAAAATTTAATATTCAAAACACTGACCTATGACTTTTGGATGAGTTATGTAAATCTCATAAATAGCTCCAGATTTTCATCACAGGTACCCCTTCTCTCCCAAAATGACTGAGTTTGGTTCCCCCAAAAGGCCCCAAGGAGGATAGTGAGGCTGGAGTGGAGAAGTTCTGCTTTCCCCCCAAAAGTGGCAGCAAGGTGGGGAGAGGGATGCCTGACTGGGTGTCCAGGCAAGGCAGAGACCCCTCCGGCACATGGTCAGCCCAGAAAGAGAGGCAGAGACCACATGCACATTGAGGCTTTAACATGGAAAGCAAGCAGAATTCTGGGAAATGTAGTTTAGGGCAGGGCCCTTTCTGGCACTGCTGATCTGGAGGTAATGTAGCACCTGCATTTTAAAAGTAACTTCTCCAATTTGGAGAGGGAAACCCCAAGTGCTTTTAACATGGGAAGCGAGAAGAATTCGGGGAAATGTAGTTTAGAGTGGGGCCTTCTGAATTCTCTGCCACATGGGTCCTTGCCTTCCCAAACTTCATTTCTCAGAATTCTGCTTACTGTTTCATGCCGCCTCTTCCTCCTCCTTTTTTGTGTTCATTCTCTAAAGGGATATCGAGATAAAAAGGGATTGTTGGGAGTTGCGTCAACCCTTTGAGATAGACAAAATTGAGAGGCAGTGACTCCAAAGTTTACCTAGTAGGGTTCCTATTGTTGTTGTTATTATTATTATTACTATTATTTCAAAGTCTGGATGAGCATCTGTTGGGAGTGGTTTGGCTGTGCTTTTCCTGCCTGGCAGAATAAAGGGGTTTGGAATCCCCCCCCCCCTCTTGTTCAATTATTTAATGGAAACTAATGCATAATTTGTTATATCAGTATAATTACAATACAGATCCCTACCTGTATTTTAGAAACACTTTAGAAATGCTTCTACGTGCTCCCCTGATTTAGTAATGAGCAATGAAACATGAATTTCATTGATAGCACAGGCCTAGTATGTAGCATGTCGTTAAGGACTCGGATAATTTAACATGGGATCTACAGTATTTGAATAAAACATTCTGCTTTGTGTTTTTTTTGTTTGATCTAGTCAAAATAAGAGTGCCATTTAACACAAAACAATGAAGAAGATCCAAAAGCTCAAGCTTCATTTATTTTGATGACCTTGTTTAGATTAGATAATCCAGCACCCAAATGATGTCCCCTGCCTTTACTTGCCCCGTGACAAATTGTTTGAATAGAATCAGGGCTACAGCAAATCATTTGGATGTGGGAATTGAAGAACAAGATGCTGTCCTTCTTATACCATGTGCAAAAGCCTCATGGATTGACAATTGAATGTTTCTTTAATATTGTTGATGGAATAGACTCGTCTACTCCATAGAGAAGCAGCGTAGGGCCCTTCTACACAGCCATATAACCCAGAATATCAAGGCAGAATAACCCACAATATCTGCTTTGAACTGGAATATCTGAGTCCACACTGCCATATATCCCAATTAAAAGCTGATAATGTGGGATTTTATTCAGCTGTGTGTAAGGGCAGCGTTTGTGTCTCTACCATATCTTGATAATTCTTACTGCTACTGCATCATTAGCCTAATCATAGAGTATAGACAGGTGGAGGTAGAGATGGCGAAAGTGGCAGCAGTAGATGGTTCTAATATCTGTAAGCTTCTACAAGATCTTGAATCAGGTATTTATAAAATATTATCCCATGTTTGGATAAACAGTATTTCATATCAGTGACTCTCTAGATCACCCTTTACTCCTATACTAGACCTAGCTGCAGTTTCCCCACATCCTCCTGGCATCAAAGCTGAGTTTGCCAAATCCGTCTTTGCTTAATGCAGCTCCAAAGGACACTGGAAAGACAAGAGATCCATCACTTTGTAATCATTACCATACTGCTGTGCTAATTATAGTCCAGTTTGTTGTACCAAACAACATTTAGCACCAGCCAAACTTTTTTTTATGTTTCTTTCAGTTATTTTGCATTTGTTCATTCTGTCAGTTAAATGGCCAAGAGAATTTGCTGACAAGATCAGAGTGACTGTATTATCCAATCATGCTTAATCTAATGAGTGGAAAGGAAGATTGCAATGAATATGTGCTTCGGTTTAAATTTAGAACATCCTCAATGGGACTATAAAATGACTGACCAATCAGGAGTCAAAAATAGTCTCCCAGAAGAGAGTTTTTGACATTGACATCTTCACTGGCTCATCTCCTCATGGCTCATCAAATAAGTCCTGTCAAAGATATGTGCAGCTAATTTCAAAGAGGATGGGAGTTTACCCCATACTCCATAAAATCCTGCACACATTCCCATGATGATAAATAAAGTATAACCACATGTTTTGTTTGATGGTATTGGCTATGATGTGGCAGTGTAATGAGGGAATGAAAGGGAAACTATTAAACAACACAGTAACTGGTCCTCATTTCTACTAATAAAGCTGTTGAATTCCAGGCTGGAAAGGGCAGAAAGAAATATCAACTTGTATTGGTAGATGTTATGGGATGAGATACAAAATACATATGAAATGTTCTACCAGCATACCAATTCTGGATCTCAAGCTTGAGGAGGAAAGCAGAGACATTTGACAGTTGCTAAAATCAGGATGCCTATGGGGCTGCCCTTTGCTTTTCCTTGCCCAGCAATGCAGGCTTTGCAGTCATTGGTTCTTCTAATGTGGGAGAGCTTTTCCCTGCTTTTCCTTGTAAAGCAACAAGCTGTGTAAATCTAAATGAAGACAGCCAACCAGAGTTTATGAAGTTGGGGGTGGGACAGGACTGCTACAGAAGGAGTAAGGGAAAGATGCAGCAGGGTTTAGGAATCAGAAATAAAGTGTGAGATTCAGTTAGAAGAGTAATGGAGAAAAACAGAATTCAATTTTGAGATGCTGAAAATATGGACAGAGTTAAGGGAGATATGTTACCTGGTTTGAAACATGAGGGTTTGTCTCCCTCCTTTGGGGGATAACAGAAGGAGGAAAAATGTTGCCTAAATCCAAGACTAGTAGATAACCATATTATAGGCATGGTTTAGAACCCAAAAATAGCAAATCGAAAATCTAATGGGGGGGATTTTTTGATTAGTAATAGGAAGACTTACAAAAATTTTCCAAAAATTTCTAAAATGTAACTTAATTACTAACGAAATTCGTTAGTAGTTTGTATGCCAGAGCATGCGCATTCAGATGGTTTTGGCCTACAACTCCCAGAAATCCTAACAGCTGGTAAATTGGCTGGGATTTCTGGGAGTTGTAGGCCAAAACTTGAATAAATCACACTGAATTCTAGATGGGACTCTCCAAATAGGAACGAGGGAGCAAAGGAGGGAGGGAGGGAGGGGGTATTCTATTTTTGGAAGCAGCAAAGGAAAAGGAGGAGGAGCCCCCCCTCGCTCCTCGCTGCCTCTCTCTCACCCCATCCCGAGGGAGCGAGGGCCCAAGTTTGCCCAGGCTGGTCATATACCTACATTCCATGCACATGCAATAATACAGCAGTAATAACAAGGGGTATAAGAAGAGGTAAAATTCAAAGAGTATTCTGACTGGTCTCTCCTCATGCGGTGCAAACGGGCTCTGTGAGCCCAGGGGAAAAATGCGTTGCTGCTTGGGGGCACACACATACATTTTCTTTGGGGGGTTTTGCTGCAGAATCTTCTCTATGAGCCCGGGATTCTGCAGTAAATCCCCCCCCCCCCCGAATATGTATGTGTGTGCTCCCAAGCAGCAAACGCTGGCTTTTCCCGGGCTAATAGATAAGAGCCCGTTTGCACCGCATGAGGAGAGACCAGTCAGAATACTTCGGTTTGAATTTTACCTCTTGTTATTGTTATTACTGCTGTATTATTGCATGTGCATGGAATGTAGGTATGACCAGTTGGATTACTTATAATATTAGGCACTTACAGTAGCATTCATTCTATTATACATTAGGTTGGTTTCTCACCCCAATACTCTTTGATGCTTTAGATCCTGGCAGGGCAGGAGAGGCAGAAGCCTGGAAAAATGTAAACAGAGGGTTTACTCAGAAGTAAATCCACAAGTGCCCTCCTTTGCAGATTTACTTCTGAGTAATCCTCTCTGTTTACATTTTTCCAGGCTTCCTTCCAGCCGAAAGAAGGAGCGAGTTTAGGGCTTGCCTTGCCATAATACTTATTGGCAAGGGAGGCGGGAGGGTGGTGAGAGAGAAGGAGGGTGCCCCCCCTACGACCTAATAACGACACTTAAGAAAATCCTGGCCCCCGAAGTTCGAAAAAGAACGTCCACTTCCTGGTTGGCGTTCCAGGTGCGGAAATACTCGAAAGTAGCATTTCTTACGAATTTCTTACGAAACGAATCATTTTCATAACTTTTTTCTCATGCCTACCATATTATAAGCAGACATATTATAACACCAGCTAATATCACAGCCTCACGAGATTTCTCTTGTCACATCTTTTTTTCTGGTTCTCAGTCAACATCACATTACATTCCAATAACACCTTCTTTGGCTTTAGGGCCAGAAAATCCACAAAACATGAAACTGCTTTCCATGTCCCCTAGAGCAGGACTTTTTAAACTTTTCCACTCAGGACCCTTTTGGCCTGAGACATTTTTTTAGGTGACCCCAGGTGCGGTGAAGCTACGTTCAAATCAACCGGCTGGACAGGGTGGACCCTCTCTTAAAGATCCCACCGCTGCCGCCAATATGTGACCACTCCACTTCTTGACCGGCCTCAGACTGGACAATCTTTCTATGTCCACACTGCTGACCTCCAATCCAAGGAAACCTCGAAGTTACCTCAGCAACTTCACGTTTATTGGCAGGGTACTGTCTCACCCCTTCACCATTTAACTGACTGGAGTTTTAAAACTTCTCAGTGACCACTTGACCACGCTGCCACCATTTATCCAGCTGACCACTGACTTTGAGGGCCACCACCAATAAAAGAATCAGGAGAGGTGTTTTCCTTTTAAGATGCAAACAATTTATTTTGACACAAATGGGTACAATCTTGGTTGGTTTCAAACTTCCTTAGAGGCACAACTTTTCTGTTACATAACACAATGGGGACCTATTATAGGGTTTCCACTAAACCTCTATAAACCCCTGCAACTTTAACTAGGGTCTTTATACCCTTTAACTGGACTGCTCACTAGCAGACCTTAAGACACACTAACACTGGACCGTTCTCTTTCAGTCCTTAGGACACTCTCAACTAGAACATAACTCCTCCCCTCTCATTTGGCAGTTGGCTTCCCGCTCTTTTCCAACTGTAGAATTCAAACCTGAACATTCTACTAGCCTCTAGCCCTGGTTGCCATGGCGACAGCTCTTCTAAGCTTCTGCCATGCCTCCCTTCTGTTTCACCCACAGAAACAAACCATAGAACATTCAAAACAACATACATTTTAACACATGTCACACAACATTTACACACAAATAATCAACATCATTACATTACCTTCCTTCCTCGAAAATTATTTTTAATTCTCTCTGTCCAGAGTGAATTAAAAATAATGCCGTTAGCAAGACATTATATAATCTTATACATTTCACATATACATTTATACTTACACAACTATATACAAACCATATCCATTCTGTAATCTGAATTTAAGTAACTCTCGATAAAGAGTCAGCTACTACATTCGATTTGCCTTTCACATGCACTACCTTAAAATCGTAGTCTTGCAAGAGTAAACTCCGTCTTAAGAGTTTGTTGTTAGTACCCTTAACATTACTCAGCCATTTTAATGGCGCATGATCCGTCTGCAAAACAAACTTCCTGCCCCACAGATATGGTCTCAGTTTTTGAATCGACCACACTATGGCGAGACATTCTTTCTCGATGGTAGAAAGACTACTTTCTCGGCAATAGCTTTTTACTTAAAAACATTACAGGATGCTTTTCCCCATCCTCGTCAGCTTGACTTAAAACCGCTCCCAAACCTGTTTCTGAT